>JAAIXI010000230.1:9432341-9957764 GCA_013403645.1 Heliconius nattereri
CGATTCCGCTTCTATGGTTAGGACTGCTGTTGGCGACACTAGACCCTTCCCGATTACAGTGGGGGTTCACCAGGGCTCGGCTCTTAGTCCGTTCTTGTTCAATGTAGTGCTCGATACTGTCTCGGCTCACATCCAGGACCAGCCTCCATGGCTGATGATGTATGCCGACGACATAGCACTCATTGCCGAGAACCGACTGACGCTGGAGCGTAAAGTGAACCTCTGGAAGGGTACGCTTGAGAACGGCGGCCTTAAACTAAATGTGTCGAAGACAGAGTACATGGCCTGCGGAAACCGGGACTCGAGCACCATCCTTATAGGTCCTGAACCAGCCGTTAAGTCGGAGAAGTTCAGGTACCTTGGATCCGTTATGCACGAGTCTGGAGGCATCGACCACGATGTCCATGGCCGGATAAGCGCTGCCTGGGCCAAATGGCGGGAGGTCACTGGTGTGGTCTGCGACCGCAGAATACCGCCCAAGCTCAAGGGGCTGATATACAAGAGCATCGTCCGACCGGTTCTTTTATACGGCAGCGAATGTTGGCCAGCACTATCTCGGCACACTCAGGAGCTTCACGTCACGGAAATGAAGATGCTGAGGTGGATGTGCGGCGTAACGCGGTCTGACCGCATACGCAACACATTCATTCGAGGTAGTCTTGGGGTCCGTGACGTAGCGGATAAGCTCCAAGAGCGTCGCTTGAGATGGTTTGGCCACGTTACGCGCCGGCCTAAGAACTATGTCGGACGCAAGTGCCTTGCTATACTAGTTCCTGGGGCGCGACCTCCTGGACGCCCAAGGAAGCGCTGGTTGGATGTCGTGATGCAGGACATGAGAGCCAATGGTCTAACCACCGAGGACGTAAAAGATCGTGCAAAGTGGAGTAGGTTAAGTAGGAAGGCAGACCCTGGTAATAGCCGGGATTAATGCCAGGAAGAAGAAGACGTTGTTTATTTAAGTTTTTATTATATGCAAGGAGCTATTTTTAAGTAACGTCTAAGTACCCTTATCGTTTATTGTCTAAGATAAGATATAAAGTATAGGAGACTGAATAATAGGTTGCAATGTCAATTTTTAATTTAAATATGTTAAGCATAATGTAGCAAAATTTATATTTATGATATGAAGTCATCGTGGCTGACTGCGACACGGTATACTCGTATACTGTAAGCGTGACTATTGCTGGTTTGATTTCCATTTGATGAAAGACAAAGCGTGGCGTTGAATTACACCACTCAATACGATATAAAATATTTTTAAAGCTTTATTTGACAAAATAAATATCTATTAGTTTTCTGGATTCCAAAAATATAAAGATTCGCCCTTTTCTAGTGAAATTTCAGCAGCCCAATTAGTGAAATTCTTTTCTTTTTAATGACGTACTCGTTATAGCACATCTTTCAAAATAAAATCAGTCACCTGTAAAACGGAAGCAAGCACCAAAAGATCTCTGCCTAAATATTTCCTTCAAAATAGATAACGAAAAGTAAGGAAGCATCTCTGACATACTTACCAATCTTACACACAAGATGTATTGGACTGGTATTGGGTATACACAAAAAATATTTCGTGGGCGTAATATAAGGCGCGGTGTGTTTTAACATTAGGTTCCCTCTGCCTCTCTCTGCTATATACTCACCTTATCAAAGATTTTTTTTTGTGTGAAGCTAAAAAAAATCCTAAGTGGGGCGGGTTTTTTGACTAGTAGTAGTAGTAGAAAAAGTACCATCTTATCGAGCAGATTATTATAGACGTCTTAGAAACATATATATTTTTTAATATATAGATATAAACAATATTGCTATGTAAAATAAACATTTATACATAAATAAAATATTTGGTACAAATAGAGACTTCGAATTTCTATTAGACGTGACTCGACTAATAACTCAATTGAATTCAACTCAATTCTATTCAACTTACTTTCGCAGGCAACGAGGCCAGTAGTGCAGAGGCACAAAGTGTGACTGTAAAACCGACTGCTTTTGGGTTTGATCCCCACTTGAGGAGATGAAATATTTATTTAAGTTTTAATTTCCATTTCTTCGCTCTGGTGTCGAGGCAAAGTGCGCTGCCACTCAACATGCAATGCCTCCAGAATTCGGCAGAATGTAGGGAAGTGTTACACCAGGTTCCCTCTGCCTACCATGCTATGTGCGGGATACTGCGTGAAGCGGATTTTTAATTTCGCAATTAAAATTACTGGTCAACCAATATATTCGTAAATATTTCCAAATTTCATAATATAACCTACCTATAGAGTACATACTAATTACTTACGTATGGAGAGAGCAAAACGCCACACCGCACCTCTGCCTACATTATCCTAATGCATATTAAAGTGTTTACCCAAAACCAAGTGTTCTAACCCTTATAACTTCGTATAGCAATGAGAAATGGCTTCGTGGAACACCTGGTTACATTAGGATGAAACAAACGAAAATTTTATATATAAAGGGTTAATAACTCAAATAAGGTTTGTATTTAACAAACTTAATTTCGTAAAGGAAATATTTACTAATGGGGCCATCGGAGTACAAGATTTTTATATATTTAAATTACTTATATAATATGTGCCTTAACTTATAATATGTACAAAACTCGTCGTTATGTTTCACCACTCGAATTTGGGTAGAAAGTGAAGAACAGAGAATAGTGTTTTGACACTAGGTCCTTGGTCAGTCCTAGAAAATATGTAAAATATAATATAATGTAAATTGTAAAATATAATATGAAAAAATATAAGTTATTTAAACTTAACTATTGTTTAATAACAAACTTAAATTGTTAATACACAAGTCAAAGTTATAGTTGATATAAATTAGGAAAGCATAAAAAATCGTCACCTCTATATATAAATTATTACTATAACACATTTCATCAAATTTGTCATAGCGTTGAAAAAGCACCATAGTGTAAAAAGAGCAAAGGCACTCCTTTGACCCGTAGCATCAAAGGCGTTTTCATTGCTTATACTTAAATGCACAGTCTCTTTTTGCTTACATAAATTTATTTTATTCTTTCTTTTTAATACATATTATTAATTATCTTTACATAATGTAAAATAAATGTTATCTAATCTAGAATCATCGTTAGTGCACTCGACTTATAGAAAAAAAATCTAAACAATTAAATACTTATAGATACATATATGTACCTACCATCTTAATTTTGCATAAATACCTTCCAAAATGTATATACTAATACTTACTTATATATTACCTAACTTTTGATTCTCAGAAAAACAAGAAAATTGATAAAGTTTTCTATTTAACAGACAATATGTAAAACTTAACTATGTTAAAAAATAGTACGGGCGGCTATTAATAATGTTAATATTTCACCTGAACTTTTAAAAAATGCGACTTCTTATTACATTTCTTATTCATTACTTCAAATACCTACTTATACTAAAAGATAATGCTCTCAACATTAACTTTAACCAAAATTAAAGCAAATGAGTAATAGTCATAAAACGTGATTTATTAGCCATTAAAAAGTTTATTATTATTACGGCTCTCTCGACTACAGCTCGCCTACAATATGGAAGTCACTTACAAAATATAGCTTCCAGAATACTTAGTATTTTTATATTTTGTCTAAGAAAATACAAAGAAACTGATAGTAACGACGAAAGAATAAAACGCCATAAGCATGGCATATTCTTTTTCATAAATAACGCAGGAATAATATTTTCCTTTAGGGTTTTTACTTTAGACTGTTACATATGATTAAAAAGCAATGCTGTAAGCATCTACTACACTGCACTGCTATTGAGCGTTCTGGTCTGTCATATTTCGTTTACAAAAATATAACTATTATATCTTTATACATATCTTTTCCTCTTCCATGATCAACAAGAAGTAGCCGCCCTGATGAGATATATGAGATATTTTTTTATGATTTTTTTGTTTAGTTTTTTTTCTCAAGTGAACAATGCGAAGAACTTCAGGAAGGCCACGCCTTTTAGACCGTAGCTACTGTAATCAGGTATTCTTCACAATATATCCTAGCAAAATCATACTGACTCATAAATTTAACCATTTTTATTTTTATATATGGCATATATAAACATTAAAATAAAAATGGTTAAGTTTACCCTGCTGTGTGTGGGATACAGCGTGAAGCTGACTAATATTTTTATTTGTATGTGGGAATGGGATTGTTATGGTATTAATTTTTTTATGGTTTTCAACAAACAAATTCTCTTACTATGTTGCTTAAGAAAGAAACTATAAAATAAAACATACTTTTGGCTGTCCTCGTCGTCTGATGGGTTAGCCTTATAAAATATTTTCATCAATAATAAAATAGTACGTACGTGGAAATATGTAGCAGAGGCGCGGGTAGAATTTATTAATATTAAAAAATGCGGTATCCTTACCAATATCGATAGCGTATAAAAAAGGTATCATCAGATAATATTCTCGAAGGACAGATGTTTTTCACCGACTCGTTTATCTTTTAGTATTTGTAAACGCTGTAAACGCAATGGTCTTGGCCATTTCCTCTCTGGAGAACAGAGCACGGCGTTAAGCTCTGCCATTCAATACGTATATACATGGAGAATAAAGTGTCTTAATATTTAGTCATGTCTGTCTAAGGGAAAATAAAACCTATTATTCCAGATTCCAGATAAATTTCACAATAATTTCAAAGTGCATATATTTTTTCCACATATAAACAATTAAAACGAAACAAAGGTAAGTACTATAGCAATTATTTAAGTAAAATCAAAGTACGATCATACTCAGTGCTCTTGCCTCTTAGCCATCAGATGTACTTGACATTATTCCGGTCCATTCCAAGTAGGAAATATATTTTTTTATTCAAAATCTTACTGTGAATCCATCATTATGTCACAACAGTATATGAAGTTATATTTATATTCTATATATACAGTTTATATTCTCGTTTCAACGTATTTTTTTTTAAGAAAATAATTAATCAGGTTTTGTCAGTAAGACTTTTAAAGCGCGGCGTTGAATTCAACTATAAAGCTTAAGATCCCAGGGTCCCCAGATGTACGTTATTTTAGCAAAGATAAAATTTTGAGGATTGTCAGTGCAATGTGTAGTTAAGACGGTATGCTTACTTACTCGGTATGCTAGCAGAGCTTAAATTATACATATATTACTTACGGTACTATTTCAAGACCCCTTATAAACATATATAATTATATCTTGTTGTATGTTGAATAGCGGAACACAACGTCGCATTTCGTCTTACTAGAATGGACATAATATGCATTTTAATAATGTGCACAATCATCTTTCCCTATATCCATATCATAATTCCTTCCTTTAATTAAATAAATCAAACCACATAAAGTTTTAAAAATGGCAATCAAACGAATCTTAAAAGATCTGATACCCATACGAGCGTCGATAATAATATAAAATTCCAATTTGTTCCCTCATTGACATTCAGCAGGTTTTAAGCTGGTAATAGAACCGCAGCATTCAGCGTTCTTTGGAACGTTATTAATTTTTAAGTTCCATAATCGATAGATGTTATTGAAACTGTACTAAATGATTGTAATTTTTTTTTTCTCATATTTTTTAGTACATTAAAATTACTATTCAATATTAATTTAAAAAATAAGTTGTTTTTATTTACGTTGCCCTTAATGTTGCCATTGATAATAAAATACATATTTAAGATATCGACAATGTTACAATACCAAAAAAATAACACAACTCTAGATTTAAAAAACCAAAACAATGTAAAAATGTCATGTTATAAAAGTTTTGGTACTATACTCGCAGTTGACCATAAATTAATAAAGAATACAAAATTTGGCACTCTTGAATTGACAACATTTTCTTTCTTTAGTTACGTTTACACTGCTTATACTTAAGAACAACCTAAGGTATTAAGCTAAATCACTCACAATCCTGAGAATGTACTAGAATCCAGATAATAAAATTTAATTCCAATTCCTTTACTCAATTCTATTCAGCTTCCACCCAGTATTGTTCGTAGAAAATAGCGCTGTGGTATTTCGTTAAATGTCATTACTTATATTGAGTGAATGAAAATGCAACTTATTTTATTAGCAGTTTTAGTTTTACGAATCCCGCAGTCATAAGCAGTGTAGTTCGTCTTGTTATCAAAGGGGGGAAATGAAAATAAGCAATTCCCTCGAGTAGAAATTGAATCCGCAACCCTCGCCTTTGCAATCACGATGCATGCGACCGCATAGCGATGCGGCTGACTCAAAATTATCAGGAATTTTGTCAGAACTAATCTGAAATTTTGCATGTCCATGGGAAGAATTGAGAGAGGATTCCCCGAAAAAAGTTTTCCTTTTTTTAATCTATACAAAAGAAACGAAAAGTTTTATTTTTTTTCTGAATTTCCCTGAATCGAATCTACGCTTATCTAAAATGGATAAAAATACAATAAAGTAATATTACAGTAGCAAACGCATATTTATTATATTATGTCTATTTTACGAGAAAAAACTTATAATTGTTTTAATAGTTTAATTAGGAAAAGGTTAAAAGTTTGTGTCTTCGTATTCCCACCACTAATTACTACGGCCGGTGTTTGCAATGACTGTTGCTTAATTACAAAAAAAAACAATTTGAGTTAAAATTTATTTCATAAAATATTTTTGTACCTTATTTTACATCTTATGAGTGTTCTAAAAAATGTCTATTCTGAAGCATTTATCCATTTTCCTTCTTTTCTTACGTATACTATTAGAATATAATAATAAGTACGTATACATACCTATTTTTATAATAGATATCTTTTAATTAACATTTTATATTAAATTAAACGTATTTTAAAATAGAGCATTCATTTGATGTTATTAAGGAACATCCATTTCATTGTCTTCGAATGAAATATTTTTGAACCTCTGATATTACTCCCTTAAGGACTCTGGCGATTCAATTAACTTTATAATTTTTTTCATTTTTTAAGAAAATTTGAAATAAATTTCAGTTATGTTAAATATTCGTGAAAAATTCTGTTTTTAGTTAGCGTAGAAGTTTCAAGAAATCCCCCTTAATTTCAACGTTCAACCCCCGTTAGTTTTAATTGTCTATTGGCTGTCACTCTCTCAGTAACGTAAGATCTTTATTTGTGTAGATATCTATTGAAAAGGACGGTTAGTGGAGAACCGAGTGTCTAAACACCGTTTGCTTACCCTGGTATACATCTTCTATGTACGTATATATTCCAGACGTAGCAGAGCAGGCAGCAGAACTAGTGTTCTTTTTAACTTAACGTAACTTAATTTCACCTGCTTAACTATTATTTCTATCTCCATACAATTTAACATTACCCGTATTACTATTAAATTATGAGAAAAGCTAACTCATCGCCGTTACGGTTCGACGTCCCAAATGTAAAGATGCCGAAATATTCATGTAAAGCGTACATATTGAAATTCTTACGTCGAATGAAACATTTTGGTCGCATAAAAGCGTCGTAATAATCAAATAATGAGCCGTGGGATTTGCATAAAAGAATTTTGCCCCAGGAATTTTTCATTTCTAATATAATTTTCAGCATGCATCATTTTAAATTATGACATCAATATCCAGCAGTTAGAGTCCAGTCATATTGAACGAGTACTATGGTTCTGCTAATATGGTGCACTTTAATCT
Organism: Heliconius nattereri; assembly: GCA_013403645.1. Lineage (NCBI taxonomy): Eukaryota > Metazoa > Arthropoda > Insecta > Lepidoptera > Nymphalidae > Heliconius > Heliconius nattereri. Next base: position 9,439,965 of record JAAIXI010000230.1, read on the forward strand.
GAAATGAGTTGCAGAACTTAACGTCGCGCTTTGTTTTGTTTGAGTAAAAATATAGAATTAATTCAGTCGACCATGTGGGGATTTGAACACACTATGATTGCTAAAAATAGCTAGCTGCTGAATTAAAACGATTTATATTTACCTGAAATGATATTATAAAGGTAGCTTACAGCAAATGCTCTTTTAAGAATTGTATGTAGTAAAATAAGATATCTTAAGATAAAAAATATGTAATTATTTTTATTGAACTGCAAAGGTTATGTTTTTATATAATTTGCTCACTTGGTACAAAAATGACCTAATTGTACTGTTGTTGTGCTTAGAAACCATACATTGTTTTGTTAAATCTTTTCTTTGTTTTTCCTGCACACTTTTAAAAATTGAATTATATTTACATATACATTTTTTGGGGTCAAATGGATAGGTACTTAAATCTTCTACCCATAAACCACCGTTGATCTAGTTACACCTTGTATGACATTATGAAATTGGAAAGAAGGGAAAAAAGCCTATAAAAGTTGGCCATTGCTATAGTCTACTATAGTCCAATAATGGCAAAATTTTATCGGGATTGCAAATGCAAACTATTAGGTTAATTTTGAAACTCCATAGTTTTTTATTTAATAAAAGAACACCCAATTATCTTTCTCATTTGTCCTAACGCTATTGTTTTATAGAGTAAACGATATATTAATGCATTTCTTTATCAAAGCTAAAAGTGCTATTCGTACTAAAACGTTCTTAAAAGATTTTACCCTTCAACAGACCATTTGTCACTGTCTATCGTAAGTCTTGAACCATTTATTTGTGAATCATCTAGACAAATTCAGTGCTTTATCTAATATCTATACTGTTATTTATCAATATTCACTACGAATTTAATAAAAACAAAGTAAACAAATTTATAATTTTAGTATAATTTTTAACCACCGACGCAAATTAGGGTTGACAGCCTTAACCCTCGTGGTGAAGCGGTACTTACATTTCCTCGCTTTGGGAACTAAAAAAAAAGAACGGTTTGTGGACAATGAGGAGCGGAGGGTCTTAACACTAGGCTTCGTCTGCCTACACTGCTACATGCGTGATACGTGTAGTTGAAAAAAAAAGTATATTTGACACAAATAAAAACAGAAGAACAGTACAACGATTTATAAGCATCAATTTTAAACTAAACTTACAAATTGTTCGCACTGTTTGCGCAGCTGAGTATCGGCAGATAAGATGCCTTCACTGAAGTTCCCTCGCTGCCTATTTATTGATTTTACGCGATATTTTTGCCTTGAATACAATACCTATAATATATTTTTAAAAGCTTTTTTATAGCAATTACGTTTTTTCTTCTCCATTTTACATAATAGCTTTAATAATGGTCTTAACATTATTATAGGTCAATGTTCCTTAAATTCTCCTTATTTTATAGGGAGATTAACTGTAAACGCGACTGATTGTGGATTCGATCCCCACTCGAAGAAATGAAATATTTGGCGCGGCGTTGAGTTCCGCCACTCAAATATAGTAATTGAAATTTAACCCTCTTCCGGTTAACCGATTGATCGGAAATCTGGTATACGCTTTTAATTTTGGTGACAATACAATTATCCATATTCAATATTATTGTGAACCCAAGATGGACGCCACTACAAGATGGCGGTCAAGTTGTTTTTTTTCAATACCATCAATATGGGTATCAAATGAAAGGACTTGTCAAGTAAAATTCAGTGCACTATACAAAATCAAAATCAAAGATGGCCACTGCTACAAAATGGCGGATAATGTAGTTTTCAATCCCATCAATATGGGTATCAAAATAAAGGGATTGGTAAGTATAATACACGACACTTGCTACTTACCACTAGGTGGGTGAAATCACATGCACGTGCCCCACTATTTTATTTTATAAAATTTATTTTATATATATTATTATATATTATTTATTTTATAAAATGTGTATATTTCAAAAATGTCATCTTTTGTCATAGGTGTTTACATAAATGTATATTGCATTTTTAGGATTTTGTGTGACCATAGATATTTCCAGAAAGTGAGTAGGTTACGAGTTACTTTATTTTGAAAATATAACAATGTATACATATTTGTACCCATGACTGTATCCATGAATTTTTTTTGACCTTTTAGTACATTTATCTGCAATATAAAACTGTTTAACTTAAAAAATTTTTTTACTTTTTTATTTAGTAATTTATTCCTTTTTTAGCAATTTACTGTTTTCGGCCTATTAGCGGGAACTTCAAAACCTGAGCAGTTTAAACATTTTTAAAATATATGATATATGTCGTTACATGGAAATATGTTGTTTTATTACTATGTAAATATAATAGGAAAATGAAAATTATTATCATTTTCCCCGCCCTTAATAAAACGCGGTATTGAAAGTGGGGATTGAAGTAGCTTAACATTATGTTCCTTTTGAGGAACAGAGTGTAGCTCATTCTTAAGACTGAAGACAGAAAATCCTATAGCAAGTATTACCACAATTTTCCTCTTCTATTCTGTCATATGGGGTCACGCTCCAAATGTCAGCGAGCACGCCATCAATCAGCAGAAATATGTAAATGCGTCTGTTCCTCATCTTAAGCATTGCTTTGATCGCTCTTTTGTATATAATAAGAAAATTAATTTAACAACTTGCTTAATAAAGACAGAAACTTTTCATTAATTAGTCTTATGACTATTTGGAGATGGAGATTTGGTCTGATCGCGATTAACAATCAAAGATGTAAATGCCAATGCAATTCAATGGAATGTATCGATATAAACGTCTTCTTTTATTGCTTTTAATTTCTTGTTATTCAAGCTATATTATGACAATTCGTTTTTTTTTACCAGTAGGTGTAAACAATGCGTTTACTCAACACACATCCTCTCGTATTCGAACGAAAAGCGGAGAAAAGAGTGCATTGATACTACGCTATCTTTGCTAACCGTGCTACATAATAATGAAAACTGGAAAATAGCATATTAATATAATTAAAATCTATCACTTCCATAGTCATAATAGCCAAATCTAACAAAATTAATTAAAATAATCAATCACAAACTATACTAAAATATATGCCTAATAATAATAATATTGTAATAATATTCAAATGAAGGCAGTTCCACACGCCCAAAGATACAAAGTCAACTTAAACTTCCAACTTGGGTACTGCTAAGTTATCGTAACTCTTACTTAGCAGGAAGTAAAACAGAAACTACACGTCGAGAGATCCTTTACAAATTGTCTTCTCGGCTCGGGTTAATTACAGAAGCATCAATAAAGGCGGTGGCACTGTCAAGTTGATAGCGCAGTTTATGATAAGAGATATTATGTATAATGTAGCTCTGTGAAGCAGCTATTTGTTCATGCAATCTGTACAATTGAAAGCAGCAGAGCACTTTTCATTTAATTTTCGGGACTTAACGCCGCTCTTAAAAATAAGCTAAGTATAATTAATTAATATACATTTATTTAGTAATTTTATCAGCGTTTTTATTCTAGGCTTAGAGTAACAGTAAATGGGTGTATAGTCAAACTTACACACTCTTCAAATAAGAATCACTTTTTAATTCATTTCAAAAAGTTGTTTTATAATGGTTATAATAAAAAAATGTAAATCCATTCCAGCTCATCGATCTCTTATAAGATTAACAAAGAAAAAGAAATCGTAGAACATGACAATATGTCCACAAAAGAAAACACATTTTAGCTTCAGACAACATTGTCCAAAAAATTTTATGATTATCGAATACTAGTAATAGGTCGAGATCCCATTGCAGAAATCTGCAGGTATCTGTTTTTTTAATGCAACTTATTCTTAAGCAAAATTTTAAAATAGTTCACATCAGGGTTGCCTAAAAACGTGTGCCGTAATAAAATTTATGGTAATTAATTTTTGTTAAAGAATTACAGAAGGGGAAATAAAAATAACTCACTCCAACGACTAGGAATCGAACCCCCAGCCATTGCGTTTACAGTCAGACGGTGTGATGCTCCGTTACGACGGCCTCACCAGTAGCAATTATTTTTAACTAACGTTTGCTAATTAACTGACATTTTTATTACTGATACTTAACCTCGCAAAGGGGCTGCTATTTTCTTCGTAATTAAATAACTACCTACTACTACTTTTTTCCTTATTTTTATTTTCATATACCTGTAGGTATATATTATAAGTATGATGTATATAAAAACTTATAGCAGGTGTTTTTATACATAACAGAGGGTCCCCCTCTTGCGGCTTCGCCCGCTTTTACTACTGTATTATTCATATAATGTATGTTTGCAAAGCACTTAAGATAATGTGAAAATTAATTAAACCCTAATGCAACCCGCATTTTCGTAGTTTCAATAAGGATTTTCCAATTGTTTCACACAGCAAGGATTTTTTAGTAGGTACTGTAATTTTAAATCTGTGCTACTAATCATTTTAAGTACTTATTAAAATATATTTAAATGACTATTTTTAGATAGTTAAATGAATATTTTTAAACGGAAGAAATTATAAACAAAAACCTACCTACTAATAACTACTATAAAAAATATGAAACCAAGTATATCGCGCTGAAATAATACATTCAACTCGAATTATCCAATACGTGCAAACGCATCTAAATCTTCGTTGCTATAAAGGCAGGCGGGTTTTTTTTTTCGAGCTTGTGGTTAATGCTGAAGAGGATATTCTGTCCCTGATGAAAAGCAAGCACTACGTGGCTGCCTGTGAGGAAAATTAAATAGAATGCATCGGCCGGGAATCGAAGCCAGGCCGCTCGCGTGGCAGGCTAGCATTCTACCACTGAACCACCGATGCGTGTAAGGCAGGCGAGCGCGGCGGACGCATGGCGAGTAGCGAGCCGTTTCGCAGCAAGGATTTTTTGATATTGTAACAACTTCTAAAGTACTTATTAAAATGAAAAACAGTAAAAGGCAGTTTGGATCTACATTAAATGACCAACGTAACTAATAAACTTATTTATATGCTGAGAGTAAGCGATAAGTGAAACTTGAGTAACATACAGCTGTTGTGTCACCGGCGGGATGTGTGTTGTCAACAATTAAATGCGTTTTTTTCTATAACTATTCGTAATTTCGAGATAGTGTAAAAAGCAAATTTTTGTGTCTCAACGGGTAGAACTTTATACACATTTATCTTATTTATATTAATTTACATGAGAATGTACAAATAATAAACTATATATAAACCTTTCTTGAAAAATACTCGACCTAATGGTGAAAACCGCATCAAAATCCATTGGGTGGTTTAGAAGAAGAAGAGTTAGAAACGCCAGACAGACACGAAAAGCGACTTTGTTTTATAAGATATAGGATAGGATAGGATAGTCATATATTACAGTTATGTTATATGCTATGTGAAGAGCAGAGAAGAAAAATGTTGGTACAAGAACTCTTTTTCTGTTCTCTGCCCAACACAATATTAAGTATACAAGTGATGAGGTAGTACTAATTAAAATTAGAACAATGATATCCCAAGCTATAACAGTCATAAATCAACAGTATCATAATTAATATTTTTCTACATTTTAGATGGCGCTGCAGGTACTCAACACCACGTAAAACTTTATAGTAGACTAGAAGACTGTCGTATTCATCTGTCTCTCAGTACAATCATTTAATCAAAGCTACTGCTATCGATTTTGAAGTTGTTTCGCTTCCTGGCCTAGATTCCAAGTGCCTATATCTATTATTATTCACAAACTTAAGATTTCTTTTTTTCACAGACAGTGCCAGACTACGGATGCGACAGATGTGGGTTCAATTTCTAGTTGAATATTGATTATTTTTTGTTCTGGCAGACTAAGTGCGTTGTTGAGTTCCGCCACTTAATACTCAAATACAGTCAAATTCATGTCCCAAATTCGGGGGGAAAACGAAGGTTTTTTTTGGAGGTTGGCTTAAGACTAGGCTAAAAAGTATTTCAGCCTACCTTTTCAAATAATATAAAATTATGGCAAGAGAATCTAAATGATTTTTGCTAAGATTATCTGGTATTACTATCACTCCTATATAACATAACATAATATGTATTATTTATATCAAAATACGGTTAAAAATCTTCTAAATATTATAATTTATGTATGTAATAAATTATTCAATTTTGATATTAGATAGATTAAGCATTAATATTTGATGAGACGACACATTTGTATAACTATTATATTATTATCGAAAATGGACTAGGGGATTAAGTTAGCTATAATTTGAAAGTTTAGGGTCCGAAAGGGTCCTGGTGGTCAAAGTTAGGGTAATCTTAAAGGCATTATTGAGTGGTTTGTGGTAGTCACTGGCCGAGTGTCAACTTCATTTAACGTATGTATCAACACTTGGTGCTCAACAGGCGGTATTTTGAATTGACTTCTAGAAAGAAAAAGAAATCAAAAAGAAAAGGAAAATTTCTTATTAAAATTGTGGGCAATTTTAATATCGATATTAAAAATTCTAGTAACTAGAACTAGATTCCTTTAATATGTAGTTTGTATACAGGGTGGAATTGTCAGCACCACTTTAAATGAAAGCACAGACTTAACTACTCTATAAAAGCCTAATATAATTCAGAAAAAAAATAATTCCCAAAAATGTAAAAGTTATTTTTTCAAACAAAATAAATAATGAAAATTATCGTTTTAAAATAAAACGCCATTTATAAAGTATAACATAAGCGCGCACACACTTACCTGTCAAAGCGGCAACGTCGCAGACGTATGTGTGCGTCACACGAAATACAGGTATGGATAAAAATCGTGAAATGAAAAAAAAAATCCTACGTCCAAACAGTTGAGGAACCTTGATTATTTTTTTAGTTTTTAATTTGAAATATTTAACCCTATATGCAGTTTCAGTAAAAGGAGCGCTGCCTCTTCCACCCTGTATAGAAATTATGTAATGATTATTTCTAATGTTAAGTAATATTTAAAGTAATATAACAAAAGTGCAAGAAATAATAATTATTAAAAAAATACGTTTTTTAACTTTACGGAGAATCATTTTAGTTGTTTTATCTACAATTTTTCTATGAAACATCTCCACACAGCTTATAAAAATAAATATCCCGAGAGACGTGACCCGTCCATTCAATGCTATGTACCAAATATATGGTATACTCGACCAAATTTATTAAATATTGAAGGACATTATACGGTTGATCGTAGAAAAATTAATTTCTCGTCCCTTATGGAATCTCTTTTTCGAGATTAATAATTTAATTATCTTACTAAACGATTTCAATAACGAAATATCAGAATGTGAGTAAGAAATACCTTCCTTCGTGAAGTATCAAATATTATTATTTTATAGGTTCATGCTGTATTCCACAGCAGCAGAATAAACAGGGGGAACCCAGAACCATTCTCACGAGTAGAAATAGAGCCCACAACCGTCGCGTGTACAGACAGACGCTGTGCCATTTATCATTCCAGCCAGGCAGTTTTTTACTTAGCTACGACAACTGAGATAAATATACACAATTATACAATGTTAATCTTGGCAAGTGCCTCTAGCGCCTGACCCTTGGTGGCCACTTCTATATATATTTCACTCACTCTCAAATTCATGTTTTAACTACACCAATTTATTAGGCGCCACTCGTTAGGCCTAGGCGTGTTGCAATGTTTTTTTATTGTGAATGTTTTAATAAATGATTTTGTTTTAGGATGTTGAAGCCGTGGTGACCCGATGGCACAAGAGCGTCACTGTAAATGCAACGATTGTTAGTTCGATTCCCTTTCGAGAAAATGAATTATTGAATATTTTCATATTTCCGCTCTACAGAGCATAGCGCGGATGGCAATGGATTGTCTTAATAATGAAAATAGAAAAAAATACAGATGGTCAAAAATGGAATTAAAATTACTATTTAAGCCCCGCTAGAGAAAAATCATTTTTTTTTTTATTTATATCTTAATTTCTTCGCTCTGGTGTCGAGGCAAATCCTCCATAATTCAGCGGGAAAATGGAGAACGGAGTGTCTTAATATTAGTTCCCCTCTGTCTACCCTGCTTTTTGCGGGATACAGCGTGAAGCTGACTTAAAAAGAAATACCAAAAAGTAGTCTAATAGAGTTGACAATACGAATACATAACTCTGAGCACTGGACAAATGAATTGACTATTGAATCCTTAATCGGCATGCATCTGCAGCATGACAGCTATTATGTTGGTACTGGACATTTTGGAGAAGTGAAATTCGACTGACGATTCCGTTCAATACAATTTGAATAGACTATTATACTAGTTTCATCTCATTTCTCAGCTTCACCATTGATATCATATAAAGGTGAGGAGATAGAGATTAGCTGAATTGAAGTGAGCGTGAGTTCATTTAGTGGTGGAACTCAACGTAATACACAAAGTATTTTTTTGTTGCTTTTAATACCTATTCTACCAATTTTGCTGATTTACCTAACCTGTACCATATTTAATGTAGTCGACGAATGTCTATTATGTCTCTATGAATTTTAAGAATTGTATTACAAACTAATAGTTCATTTTGGTATTATACTTTAGTATTAGTACAATTACAGTTTAGTAGTTTTATAATATTTTTATACTAGTAAATGCCTGTTGTACGAACCGAATAAAATTTATCCATACTAAATTAGAAATTAAATCAGATATTTTTTGAAGAGTAGGTACCTTTAATATAATTAAAAATATAGAAAAATAACTACTTTACAACCTACCCTATTTTCTAGATCAGTTTTATATTAGGAAAGAAACTATGCTACATAAAGAAAAGCAATGGTTATTCCATCAGCCAAATTAGAGTTGAATACTCGAAAAATAGAGCGAACCAACATAGCATTTGAAATCCATTAACAGAATCCCTTGCTAAGGTCTTCAGTTGGTTTTTTGTGTTTTAGTTCCGAGTAATTGAATTTGAAAAACATTAGGCGTGAGATGAAAGATAGTAATAATGTTATTTTTAATTTACTTAATTGATATTTCTTTGTTTAGTAAAAGTAATAGTATTATGGCCCACCTAAGGGATTCTAGTATTAAATCACTCCTTTCCTCAGTTTCAGTCCAATTTTCAAAATTACCATGTTGAGTGGCGAAACTCAACGCCACTCTTCGTCTGTCAGGGTGGAAGATGAAAGAAATGTAAATAAATTAATTGCCACTAATAAGTAACTTTAAGCCGACAACGCATTGATGGTTCCTCTGGTTTAACGCTTTAAATGTTCACGCGTGGTAATCACTCTCGGTCGGCGGTCTTAATATATATAACAAAATATATTGAACACACAACCGTCAGCTCACACCGGCCTCATAGTAAAGAGAATGGTATGACGGCTTGATAGTAAAGAAAGCAGTAAAAAAAACGGAGTGTCTTAACACTAGGTTCCCTCTACTCTCTACTCTCCTACCCTGCTGAGTGCGGGATACAGCGTGGAACTGATGATAATGATGTAGTATGAATATTTTTAAGACTAGACTGTGTATTAATACGAGTGGTAATAGATACTAAATAAGAATCCATGAAAATGGTTTACAGCTTAATAGACACTTAAGATATCTAGAAGAGACCCATTTATCTTAAAATTGTACCTATTTGATGACTTGTTTGCAAGGGATAAAACGTGAAGCTAAAAAAATACACTAACAAGCAAGGACTATTGAATTTTTTTGGTTGGACTGACACTACTGACATATTAGCCAATTCTAAAGCATAACTCTAATTTAATGAAAGGAATTATAAGTTATACTAACGGAGTATCTTAATACTAGGCTCCCAGGTTCCTTCTGCTTACGCTGCTATATGCGAGACATAACGTGAAACTACAAAAAAATATAATTCTTAAATAATGTATACCGTAAATTCGATATTGTAACGATTTTTACATTTAATTTACACCTTATACTAGACAGTACATGTGAGTCTAGCCCACAATTGACTAAATGGATTAACCTATATGTACGTATATATATTTAATAGTAGAGTATAGGTAATGATGGTACAAAAAATCAATACAAACTGCCAATACTATAAATATAATACTATATATATATCCAATACTATATATATATTATAAATACTGGATTTAGATAAAAATAAAGTGCTACACTTTTAATGGCTCCTCGAACCTCGACCTCGAACTTGTGTCAAGTGGAATTGTCATATTAAAAAACCGTGAGGTGATTTTTAGTTATTTCTGTACAAATTTATTGAGGCCGCCGTGGCCCGGTGGCACAAAGGCGTTAAACCGTCAGTTAAAGTTATGTTTTGAGGATTCGATTCCCACTAGAGGTAATAATCATTTTATATTTTTATTTCTTCTTCTTACCAGAAGGTAACAAGGCACAACGCCGCGTTGAATTCCGCCTCAAGAATTCAAGAACTCAAGGAGTGTCTGCTAACAAAGCTAAGTAAACTGGTATTATTTTTTGATGCTATACAAGCATTTATATATATAAAAATCCAAAAAATATATATATCATTTAAGAGAACTTATGGTCATATCTGCCTTCATACTTGTCTAATTTAGAGTGCTTGTCAATCTTTAATCTGGATGTCATCGTTCACATTAAGAGACGTCTTCTTCTTTAGATAAATCTAATGAAAATAAAAATATATAATATGACTAAAATATGGATTTGTTATAGGACAATAATATAAATAAACCTTGGTTCCCTCTGCCTATCTATTATATTATATCCGGGTTACAGCATAATTTCCTTTTTGATTTCTTTTTTGTTTATGATATTTTAATGCTGACATTCAATGAGTTTCTCAGTGAAATAAAGTAAATTTTAAAAGTTTTAAAATAGCAAAGCTTCATATAAGCTTGAACAATCACCAAAGTTTAATGTATGAACGAGCCGTCATGTGCATACAACACTCTCGTGCGTCCGAAATTTACCTTTTAGTGTAAACACTTTTAAGCAAATATAGAGTGGAACGGTTTTGCTAAAATAAGTTAATTAATTACGCTATTTTAATAAACTTTTCCCCTATAGATTTTGATATTATGTATTTTTTATCTGACATTTTCAGTATATTATAGTTTATAATAATATATTTTATATTTTTTATTTTATCGTGATTATTGAAAACTTTTTTTTAATATACAAATTTGGAGATTAAAATAATTTACTTTTAACACCTTCTTCTGGCTGGCGCTTTGTTTCTTTACCAAAGCAAGGAAATTAAAATATTAAATATTTCATCTACCCCGAGTGGGGATCGAACCCACAATCTGTCACGTTTACAGTCACACGCTTGTGACTCGCCAACTGATCTCACTAATATATCTATCTATTATATTAAAACTATTTGAATTTTTTGCGCCTTATAAAATTTTAATGCAAAGCTTTAATATGTATAATAAGATATTATTTTGTTTACCACCTATATATAAAAATGTCTTCTTACCTTACAGTTTTAGGCATACTACAGTTAATGCCTATATAAAACGTAAAGAATAGTAAAATAAAGCCGATATTGTCGAGCAAAGCCAGTGAATTTTTGATGTATCGTTTCAAATATGGCAATATTTTTATTATTTATAATTAAATAATATCTCACCTGGCATAGATATCTGCCTCCTCATTCCGATGACCTGAACAGCACACAGCGTGAGACACCAACACCTAAAACACACACTAGACACCAAAACTTAGCACACTCTGAAAACTTTTAACTTAAACCAAAATTATTTAAAAAAATATATTTTCCTATTATTAATTACTATTATAATATTAATATAAATAAACTATTATACTATATTATTATTAATTTATGTTCATTTACATAAAATAAATAAACACTTTATTATTATTATATATATATCGCGAGTGCACAAAAAGTATCCCGGGTGCGATTTGAACGGTCCGCTACGTTGGCGTTGGTCTGAGCTTCTGGGGTGGTTTGTAGGGCGGCAGCGGCGCTGGGCGGCGGCGCGACGGCCGCCCTAGGCGCGCCCAGTACCAGGAGCCCATAGCACACCAGGAGATCACCGAGCACGTGTGTTAGCAGACAGTGCGCATGCCCGAAGAAAGTGAGATACGTATAGGCTAAAAATAAGGGTGCGAGTGAAACGCTGTAATCTAAATCGGGAAGCGCCAAGCAGTCTGAAAAGTTAACACTGATTTACCTCACGTGTGCCCTAACGGACGTTATACGGCAAATTGTATTAGAATTTCAACGTCGATTATAATAGATTTGTTGTTTTTCTTTGTTTCACGCATGTACCAGACCAGTCCAGTAGTCTGGGCCTAGGGGTGCCTAGTGTTAAAACAGGCCACTCCTCACTTTCCGTTTTTCTGGAGGTATTGTTAACACCGCGCTTTGGCTGGATACCAAAGCGAAGAAATGAATATACTAAATGTTTCATTGCTTCGAGTGGGAATCGAACCCACAATCTGTCGCTATTACAGTCACATACATATTTTTGGAAATCGGTTATATCAAGCTGCCTGACATAAATAACATCATATTACACATATTAGATTTACAGTTCATTTGTTCGCGAGTATTTATTTACATTCTAATTATAAAACATTGACTTTCTTTTATATACACATTGTCTACACCATGATGAGTAAGAAAGAACACCTTGAACATTCTTTATACTGTTCAGTTATTTTTCTGCCGATTTAAAGATTTTTTTATCTTTAATGACAGAAAACATCGCCGCTATTTTCCTGCTCAGTCGGAGGTATAGAAAATATACAGTTTGTTTCATTCGTATGACTGTAAACGCTATAAATTGTGGGTTCGATTCTCGCTTAATGAAATGAAATACTTATTTAACGCTATATTTCCCTTTCCTCGCTCTGTGGTCGAGGCCAAGCACGGCGTTGAGTTCTGCCACTATAAATAAGTACCTACTAAGTATAAGAATTCAACTTCTTATCGAAGAAAGTTGTTCGAAGAAAAATATCTTGTTAAGCAAATCGTTTCATAACGTTATTAAACTAATAAAAGTTTTACTCATTCTAAGTTTGCTCAGCCAGTTTGTTATTAATAAACACAAAGCCTTTATATTAGTTTATATTGAGAAGATTATTTTTGGACGTTATAGTTTCCAACAAAATATTTCAATTTTTTAATTAACTTCTCAAATTTTAGGTAATAGTAAATTCTAATGAAACCCAACGTCGGGCCTTGGTTGGTGGCACTAGTTAAAAAGCCTGCAAATATAGTTTATTTTTAGCTGGTCTGGTCTGGTCAATGTCACTGGAAGTCGCTGGATGCGGGAAGTCCGTGAGTTTTTGCGTTTTAATTCCTTTCAATGAAGGAACCACCAGATATAATAATTCTTGTTTTTGAATATAATGATAGGTATTATCAATTTATTTTAATCATAACAAAGTTAAGCCAAGTTGCACCTAATTATTTGCCAAAAGATCTAACATCCTTTTGTTAATACTGTGACCGCCTTGACGCAGGGTGTGCCCCTTCATTACGGCGGCTAGCGTGCGGATTGGAAACGCGCGACAGTTCTTCTTCCTCCTGGCTCATTTATCCCGGCGTATGTTGCAGGGTCGGCCTCGTGACGTTCGTTGGTGACGAGCCAAAGCGCGGCGCGTTCCGCCACTCAACACGTAATGTCTTCAGAATTCGGTGGAAAGTGGACAGTAGTAGTGTCTTAACAGAGTGCCTTAACACTAGGTTCCCTCTGTTTACCCGGGGTAAACGGAGGTAACGGAGGAATTAAAAAAATAATATATCATTGTGGCTGTCGATGCGCAATGAGACAGCATATGACGAAATTATTGTGGGTTCCATCTCCTCCTCCTCACCTCTCGAGGGAATGATTATAAATATGCCAATATAAAAAATATGTTAGAACAATAATAAATGAAAAAAGACAATTTTAATATTATTAATTACAACTTTTAATATCTTCCCTAAGGCAATCATTCAGCCCTCCGTCACTGTGAGGGTTTCACCCTCTATTTTATCTCCCCCAGCTACCAAGCTACAGGTGAAATCTAACGCAATCGGAAATTCGTACTTCTAACCACTTATGCTGTCCTGGTATTTCTAACCTTATTACTAAATCCGTGTGACGTTTAGGGATGGGCTTTATTGGTTCTAAGCGAATCACATATTATGTTAGAATTAGAAATCCTTCGATATTTTTTATTTATATTCATGGGAATGTGTAGTGATGGCACTACATCCCATAAAAATATGACTATTAGAATAAATAAAGTATAATATCAAATTAATATTAATATTATACAAGCTTCTAAGCGTGGATGCATTCAAAAAGATATAATATAATCCATATGAATAAAATAGTAATTATATTGTATTTGTGTATTTGTATATAGCAGGAAAGATGTCTTTAAAAATAACAAACCATTTCGACCATGCCAATTGAGAACAAAATCGCTTTACCAATGTCGAGTTTTATGGAGAACGCACGCAGAAAAGTGGTCGGTAAAAAAGAGAATAATAATATTGTAAATCTATGAGATCATTTTTTTGTCACAAGAGTATGTCTGTAAACGCAACAGATTGTACCACCCACTCGAAGAAAATAAAATATTTAATATTTCCAATTCTTCGCTCTGGTGCCGTGGCAAAGACTTAAGATTATTGTAAGATAGAATCGTCTCAAATCGTTACACAAAAAATATATATAAAAATATAACGAAAGAAATTAAAACATATAAAATGTATGTAAAGGCGTTCTTATCGGCGTCGAGCAATCTCTAACTTAAAACTTAACCTATAGTAAATAATGCATTTATTCTTAGCAAGTGCAATAAAGAGTATAATGTATTAAATTACACAATAATAGAATGCATACATAATAAAGAGTGATCCAATAAAACGAATCAAGTACACAATGCATTGACATTTATAGAGACATTTCAAGATGCAGCTAGAAATAGAAACTAAAAATAGACTTACCAAGAAATATATTTCTGGAGACGTCGGAGTTTGTAGTAAGTAGTACTATTCCATTGAATTTGAAATGTTTTGTTTAATTTATATTCCGATACATATTAAACTTGTTTAATACTGGCATTGAAATAGATCATGTATAATCATAATTTTATTGAATTCACGCTCTATATGACTACTAGTGGACCCGAACGCGGCTACGCCCGCTTGAACTATACGAATATTTATTAAATATATTTATGAAATTATTTTCAGTTTTCAATAGATAGATGCGTTAAGCAAGCTCATTTTGGGAGACGTTTTCTAACAACAAACTTTTCAAATCGTTGCTTAGATACGGTCGCATAGCGACGGTGGTTATTAATATGGCAGAATAAATTGCATTTCAAATTAATAAGTATTTTAATATATTGGTATTTATCGAAAATATTACAAATATGAGAAAAAAAGTATCCTATGTTCATCCCGAGACCCTCGAGTATCTCTATACGAGTATTTTTATCACAATCAAATTAGCGGTTTGGCCCTGATTGCGTAAAAGATAGTCAGACAGACAGACAAAGTTACTTTCGAATTTATAATATAGATATGGATACGTTACTATATTATAATCCCCTTGAGTGAGATCCAAACCTACAACCACCGCGTTTACCGACAGAAACAATTCTGAGCATCGACGGCTTATATATTGTAAATATTAAGTACAAATACATTAAAAAAACCTAATAATAATATGTGTATCAATAATTGTTCAACTCAAATTAATATATATCTACTTAATTATATTAAACTAATTGCTGTAGGAAGATAACTTGTCAACACTATGTACTATTTGATACAGTGAATAAGTAAATTTCTCAGTTAATTTATTAAAATGTTGGTATTTAACGTTGGGTACCTAAGTATTTTATTTATATGAAATATTTACTTACTTATGTTTGTAGTGCTTACACTAATAGATGTCAAGATGAGCTTATTACGATCTGGATTAAGGCCATATTTGTTGGCGCCAATTTGTCTTAATTTTCCTGCTTTTCAACAGCCAGCAAAGAAGGCAAAGTGATTTTATCATGTCCATTAATCTTCAATAAAAATATTTCTTAAAATAGTAGAAAATAGTATATAGAAAATAGATATATTTATAAAAAAAGTTTTATTTATATACCTAGCTTGACCTAGATGCGAAGCCTATGTCACTGACTACGGAGATTAATGATAAATATAAATAAAAATAAATTTAGACCCAGTGACCCCTGTCTTATATATAAACAAATAAATTGTCTATTTATATATTTTGTAATATTGTAAATTTAATTTTAAAATGTCGATTATAAATCATCATCGCAATATAATTTTAAAATAGTTATTTTCTTTTATTTTATTTATGGCAAAAATACAAAGCTGTCATTATATTGAATTGTCATTATATTTGTTGTTGTTATATGTGTGTGTGTTATATGTGTAGTTGTCATTATAATTCGAACTGTCATTATATTGACAGAACTGACACTGACGAGCTTACGTCACGGACGTCATACACCGCCCCAAAGTACCAGGCGGGTATAACACGCGCGGAGCTTCCGAAATAGGCCGCCTCCGGGACGTTCAGAAATAAACGTGTCGAGAACAACGATTGTAAAATGAACGGCCTATTGGTCATTGCGATTGAAGTTATTTCTGTTTTGTTATAAACGCTTTTACTCTAAATATTTACAATTTACAATTTTATAGTTGAAAAAGAAATAATATTTGCCTTTTAATGTTCTTTTTTCGTCTTCTTATAGTTACTGTACTCAAGAATTGTTGTGATTATCATATCATGTGATATAAAATGTACTATTATATATTAATATATTAAATAATCATATATAAATTTATGACAATGTTTCTATATTCTATTATATATATACGCAAATTTATGCTTTATGTGTTTCTCATAATATTGACGACCAAGGCTAACGATACGTAGTTCATAATGTCGCTCAATTAATGAGTAATATCTTAAGAATTGTAGCAATTATCGACTAATCGACGAGAAATAATAATTTACTTAAAAAATAGCAGCAGCACCGGTACAGTGTCTAACTGCAATCGCGAGGGTTATGCATTCGATTCCCACTTATAGGCATGAATAACTTCCATTTTCCCACTCTATTAATAAGGCAAAGATCAGTGTTGAGTTGCAATACTTAACAGTGTCTTGAAAATTGGGCGTATGTTGGGGAACAAAGTGTTTTAACACTAGTTATCCACTAAATATATGTTTTTTTTTATTTTATTTTAAAAGCTACATCCACGGGCGCATAGTTGCCCGTGCCTTTTTTTTATTTTATCAAAGTTCGTTTAGAGTGGCGTACTTCATTTTGGGACAATTTAAACTGTATTTATATCTAGAGCTTATACTTGGATGAGACCCCTACCGACAATCTTCTTTTTTTTTCCTTATTATTATTATTTATTTTTTTAACATATATTATTATCGTACATAACATATATAGCTGTCTGATATATAATTATTTGATACATGTATTTATGTACTGAATATATGGTTATATGCAGTATAAATTGTAAAGCCGATCAAGTGCCACCCGTACTCGCCGACTAAGGGTTCCTTACCAATTTTAGAATTAGGTATAGGCACCGGGTATTACAGTTTATAAAAATTGCCAAAATAATTTTTCCAGGCATAAAGACAGGCATATGCACTTAAGCTATATTTCATATAAAATGCACCAAAATATGATTCATAAATGACTCATAAATGATCGTATCTTCTGGCTCCGTTCATCAAATTCTAAGTCAACGCATTCAAAATTCACTTCGTACCCCACACAAAGCCCGTTTAATATTACCATTACTAAAATATCTACTCGTGTAGAGCTATATTAATTATTTTAATTCGTTCACAAAAAAACCTATTAATACAGTAATAAAATCAAATATTTATAACCTAGCATAAAGTACAGGTAATTTATTTTTACTATTGGTATCTAGGACAATTAAGTTTTATAGATAATTTGCCTATTACTTACAAACGGCCTAAAGATATTTTATTCTTGAGGAAATTATTATTTTTTATTTCTGTATCCACTTTTATTTTGATACTAGTTGTCGCCCGTGGCTTCGTTTGCGAGAAGCTTGAGACTTGTCATGCTGTATGACAATGCAGCATGGTAAAACCATTGATAGTTGCTGGAGATACGGAAAACAACCCAGTTGCAATATTCCACTTCCCGTTTTCTATCTGAAAAGAAAAAAAAAGAAAATAATTTAATCCCCCGATTGGAAATGCAACCTACAACCATCACGTTTTCATTAGACCGGTGTACTACTGAGCCGCGAGTCTTCTTCTTCTTCTTCCTGGCATAAATCCCGGCTATTACCAGGGTCTGCCTTCCTACTTAACCTACTCCACTTTGCACGATCTTTTGCGTCCTCGGTGGTTAGACCATTGGCTCTCATGTCCTGCATCACGACATCCAACCAGCGCTTCCTTAGGCCGGCGCGTAACGTGGCCAAACCATCTCAAGCGACGCTCTTCGAGCTTATCCGCTACGTCACGGACCCCAAGACTACCTCGAATGAATGTGTTGCGTATGCGGTCAGACCGCGTTACGCCGCACATCCACCTCAGCATCTTCATTTCCGTGACGTGAAGCTCCTGAGTGTGCCGAGATAGTGCTGGCCAACATTCGCTGCCGTATAAAAGAACCGGTCGGACGATGCTCTTGTATATCAGCCCCTTGAGCTTGGGCGGTATTCTGCGGTCGCAGACCACACCAGTGACCTCCCGCCATTTGGCCCAGGCAGCGCTTATCCGGCCATGGACATCGTGGTCGATGCCTCCAGACTCGTGCATAACGGATCCAAGGTACCTGAACTTCTCCGACTTAACGGCTGGTTCAGGACCTATAAGGATGGTGCTCGAGTCCCGGTTCCCGCAGGCCATGTACTCTGTCTTCGACACATTTAGTTTAAGGCCGCCGTTCTCAAGCGTACCCTTCCAGAGGTTCACTTTACGCTCCAGCGTCAGTCGGTTCTCGGCAATGAGTGCTATGTCGTCGGCATACATCATCAGCCATGGAGGCTGGTCCTGGATGTGAGCCGAGACAGTATCGAGCACTACATTGAACAAGAACGGACTAAGAGCCGAGCCCTGGTGAACCCCCACTGTAATCGGGAAGGGTCTAGTGTCGCCAACAGCAGTCCTAACCATAGAAGCGGAATCGTGGTACATGCCTCTGATAATCTCAATATAGGCCTCAGGGATCCCTTTGGATCGCAATGCCCACCAGATACACTGACGAGGCACACAGTCAAAGGCCTTCTGCAGATCTAAAAAGGCCACGTGCAGAGCTCTCCTTTTTTCCCTGTATGCCTCCATCAAAGTTCTGAGGGCGAAAATGGCGTCCATGGTGCCCGATCCTGGCTGAAATCCATATTGAGACTCAGAGACAGTACACTCTCGGCGGAGCCTGAAGTCGATCATGCGCTCGAAGAGCTTCATGGTATGACTCATAAGCTTAATGCCCCTATAACTACCACAATCTTGAACACTGCCCCTTCCCTTGTAAATAGGGGTAATAAAGCTAAGCCGCCACTGATGCGGCATCTTACCAGTGTTCAAGATATGGTTAAAAAGGTCAGTAAGCATGAGCACACCAAGAGAGCCCAACGATTTCCACGCTTCGATCGGAATGTCGTCAGGTCCCACCGCTTTTCCGTTCTTCATGCGTCGAAGGCAATTACGTGTTTCGTCAAGGGTTATTGGGGCAATAAGTCCGAGGTTAGGCGGTGGGTCGTGATGAAGACTGCATGGGTGCTGAGTATTCAGCAACTCCTGGAAGTAGCTTCTCCACCTCTCCTTCACAGAGGCATGACTACAGAGCAGCGTGCCCTGGGAATCTTTGACGCAAAGACTACTGAGCCGCGAGTCTCATAATATAATTAATTATTAAAAAAAACTAAACCGCTAGAACATAAGTTTTTGTATTTATATGTATATTGATTTATATGTTCCTAATTAACTGCCCCTACGGGTGTATTTTAAATATATTTTTACTTGTATTTAATGCTTTAAATTAATTGCTGTTTTTTAAGTCTAGGACTACAAATAGTTTTTACATGAATATTATAAATTTTACGATCCTTGTTTAATAAATTCAAATTGAGCATAGTTTAAATAAATTTCTAATATATCATATTGGAATGGTTTATGTTTTTTTTTATTTTTTGACATATGACTTGGTTCCCTCTGCCTCAAAGGCAGCACTCAGCTCTCCACTCCAAAATATATGTATAAAAAATATCCCCCAATAGAATCGAACCTACAATTTGCATAATATACATACGTACGACGTACATAATATAATAAATATAATTATGTAATAACGTTATGTACGGACGGATACTACAACGTATCTTAATCAATAAAACCCAAGGAGGAACTGATTAGAAATTACAAATCCTTTAAACAATTTTTTGAAATTACGAACAATTTTTTCGTATTTATTTATTTGAATATTTAAAATATATTTACGTTTTAAATTAAATTTCAATTTGAACACATATGTTTTATGTGTTTAAATTTTTAACCATTAAGCTTTTAAAAAATATATAGAGTGTCCAAATATATTCCATTTCGCGTGAGCGTTGTCCGTCAGTCAATCTGTAACGTAACTTTATATTTTATTAATCTATATCTATATATATAAAATCGAAAGGTCACTCACTCATCACGAACGCTCAGAAACTACCTGTGCTAGGAATCTGAAATTTAGCATAGGAGTTATTTATAGGACGTAGGTGCTCGCTAAGACGGGAATTTGCAATATTCGACTTTTAAGGGGTTGTTTTTGGGGTTGAAAATTTGTATGAAACTTCGTTACTACAAATGCTAGGAGTCTCAAATTTTGCATGGACGTCACTTATAGGACGTAGGTACTCATGGAGACAGAAATTAATAATTAATAATAACTTCTTTTGTTGCATAGCAATTAGTCTTCGTCTACATATAGGCTTTAATTTAATTTGATAGCCCGAATACAAACGTAAAACGTATATGTGTCACAGAAAAAAAATATTACATTCTTATAATTTTGAGGCCCGTTGTGGTGCAGTGGCACAAGCACGCGACTATATACGCGACAGGTTCTGGGTTCGAATTCTACTCGAAGAAATGAAATTGTTATAATTCTCATTACCTCACTCAGAACGAGGCAATAATAATTTTATAATATCAAAAAAAATATACGAAATATCTTCTTTTTTATAAAAAAATTATAGCTGAATGTGTTGCTAAGAGCAAATCTCGAGAGCAGCTGAACCGATTTCGCAAATCTCGAGAGCAGCTGAACCAATTTCGATAATTATTTTTTTATAATATTCCTTAAAGTACGAGGATGGTTCTAACGGACAGAAAAAAATAAAAAAATACCAGAAAAGGTCCAAAACATAACTTTTCTTTATTCCCATACAAAAGATTCGTATTAATATCTACTTAAAAGTCAATTTGGACTTCAATACCCAACTATAAAGTTTAAATGTTAGTAGCTGGATTCCTGGAAGACAAAACAATTGAGTGACGTTAGTATCATATAAATATTATAGCCCAAGATCCCAAAGCCGCCAGACCGACGTCATTTTAGCAAAGGTGAAATTTTGAGGACTATTAGTCTTACAAGTAGTTAACTAACTCACTAAATGTTGCTTACTCACTAAATGTGAAAATGGGATCCTTTCAGAGTTACGGAAAATAATGATATATCTCTTTCTGGGAAGATGATGAAGCCATCGGATTGGTCTGGTTGCTTATGAGGGGTCTTGAAATGGTCCGTAAATAATATATTTAAAACTTAAGATTGATAGTTTAATGTAATTTGCCCCAATTTTAATCAACCTTTAGTCTGGCAGGAGGACAGGCCCACGTGAAGGGTCTGGTAATAATAAATATATATTTTTTACTTTAAAACATATTTAAAAACGAGAATTTTTGCTTTAACGCAGCTGGATGTGTGAGGTGGCACTATCTCTGAAAGGTTTTTTTAAGTTAGAGAGTATGCATACAGTCTGATCGATCCTCAAAATTTCAGTTTTGCTAAAATGATAAAGGTCTGGGGGCCCTAGGATCTCAGTCTATTAATGTCAATATTTGTCAATATTTCTATGGCAAAATGTCACTTGAAATGTAAACGTCTCTTTGTGCATCTATATTATTAAATCTAAAAGCCACAAATTTCTATAATATTAATAAAGTGTTGTGTATTTGTGACTTACTAAATATGGCTTCTATAAGGCGGTGGACAAATTTAGGCAGAAGAATCTAATCGTACTGCCCAGACCGTGAAGATCGCAATGAACGTGAAAAAGTTCGGTTGAGACAGACCCGTGAAGAACGACAGGTGTCTGATAATGGTGCAAGTTTGAATCGAGCTGCTTTTTGTTACGATATATCAATGAATGCCAGCAGTGCCTACAGCTGTGTTGCTATTGGACCTATGAACTCAGTCAATATTGTAAGGTTATTGTAAAAATTAAAATTTAAAAATTGTTATTGTAAAATAAAACCAATGGATTGTGTTGCGCATTTTTCATTTGAAAAGGTAGAATTGATACAATAACTTCCATCTCCAGAACCATTGTACTCATTGGTTTTACGAATAGGAGCATACTCCATTCACTTCTTAAAGAATATTCAACAATAGAACGACTGCTTCCAAATGACTTAATCTGGAGCAACTAAAGCAGTTCGGAAAAATGTAATGCCAACTTTTAAGGTTTGTCATATGTCGTATCTGCAGTTGTATGTTTATTAATCAAAACTATTATACGAATTTTTACAAAACAATTTTCCGTCAACAGTTACAAAGTCAAATATATCATAGAGCAGGTTTTTTGTTACCAGCGAGATAGTGACAACTACTACGTTGTGCATATAACAATTCAGTGAATAGGTCAATAGTTGAAAAATTTCAAAATTGATCTCACGAATACAGTTAACTAATTATATTTTTCAAAGGTGCAATGTTTTATGCACCTACTGTCGATGAAGTTGCCATTGTTGTAATTGGAGAAAATTTGGAGTCATGTGATATTGTTTTACAATGTCGAAATAATCCATTACAACGTATTAAGGAAACACATCGCTCATATGATGCACTGCAATATCCCATTATATTTTGGCGAGGTGAAGATGGCTATGACTTCCCAATCAAGATGATAAATGTCATAACAGGTAATTGAAATATTTTGTTTATGAGATGCTATGTCTTCTACTATATCACTTTAATTTGATTTGACAGTTGAATTTAGATAGAACTTTAAAAGATCTATGGAACCACCAGAAATCAATTTAGCGGCGTAATGATTTTATTATCAGGAGATTTTCACCAAACATTGGTGGCCCGTGGTTCCACGTTCAACGCAAGCTGATGAACTGAATTCATGTTTAAAGTCCTCCAAATTGTAGGATATGTCAAGGTATTACATTTAATGTCATGTTGCAAAATGATCAATTTGGAGACATATTCTCTAAATAACTCATTGATATTGGTAATGGCAAATTTCCTATAGATGCGCTGACTGGCTGCATCACCTATCCTGATCGTTTTCGTCAGTTAACGTAATCAAAAGATGCACTTATTCATAAAGTGTTTCCGAATGTTGCTGAAAATTATTTGTTCCATGATTGGTTGAGCGAAAGAGCTTTACTGGCTGCCAAGCACACTGATGTAAATGAAGTAAATTTCAATTTCCAAGATGTCATTCCTGGCGTAATGAGGACATATATTATCATCAGTTGATACGGCAACTAAATAAGATGATGTGAACTATCCACCGGAATTTTAAAACTCACTTGATTGGCCAGGATTGCCGCCTCACAGCCTTCAATTAAAGCTTGGATGTGTCGTTATAATGTTGCGAGATATCAACCAACCAACAAAAAAAAATAATGAATAACATAATAGAAACAATCATATTGAAAGGAAAGTATAAAAGAGAAGACTTTTTGATACCCCGCATCCCAGTGATTTCGACTGACATACCAGTACGGCTTGCTTTCGCAATGACTATAAACAAATCCCAGGGACAGTTATTAAGTGTTTGTGGCATTAATATAGAAAACTCATGTCTCTCGCATGGTCTGTTGTATGTTGCCTGTTCCCGTGTTGGAAAACCATCTGCTCTGTTTGTTTACGCGCCAGATAACCAAACAAAAAATAACGTATACCATAAAGTACTACAATGAAAATAAAACTGAATTTAGAATAAGTAAAAATGAAATAAAATATAATAAGTAGGTATCATAATAAGATATCGGAAATTGTTATTTTTATTGTCGTTTTTAATGAATATTACAAGAGATTAAAGTGATTTAAGTTTTTTTTGACATTAAATAATTGTTAACTTATCAACTTTCTTCATTTTTTATCTTACTAGCTGACCCGGTGTCCCGAATAGCAGAACACATATTAAAAAAAAAGAATCGACTGTAAGGCGATACGAAGTTCGCGAGTCTGCTAGTATTAAATAATCCTTTTTCCTTTTTTTTATTAAAGAAAATTTATGAAAATTTTGCTTATATTTAAATATGCGGAAAAAGATACAAAAAAAACATGCTAAGTGATAAAAAAAACTTTTAAATAAAAATACTGTGTTGACAAGAAAATGTAATAAAACACTCATAAATGACATTTAATAATACGTATTTTAATATTATTAAGTGAGGGAAGCTATTTTTAACTTCGACTTTTAAAGTATATACTTTCAACTTTACGTCAGGAGGAAATCATTGAAGTACTTCTCAACAACTTTTCTTTGCCGAGCTTTTTAAGTACACGGTATTGCAATATGGGATGTATATTCTCATATAAGTGGGTTTCTTACCAATATAATTTAATATGTTACTTTATATAATAATTTAATGTAGTTAAATTTAAAATAATTTACTTTTTAATTTTGAGGCCAGTCGTGGCACAAGTGTGTGAGTGTTAACGATACTGGTTGTGGGTTCAATCGCCGCTCGAAGAAATTTAATATTTATTTAAATTTATATTTCCGCACCGTAAAAATGGCGATTCTGGGATCCGCTTTTAGGAAATAAATTGATTTAATTTTTTCACTTTAGTAAAAGTGTTAAGCGCTGCGTGTGTTTTAATAATCACTTAACACGCAATGTCTCGCAAATCCAGAGTCAAAATGAGAAACGGAATGTCTTAACACTAGGTTCCTCAGCCTTCAATACTATACTGGACCGTCAGCGTATTTAGAGGTATTTTCTTTGGGGTGAAATCGGGTTGCTGGACTTAATACCACTCAGCTCCCCCATTATTCTTACTCCCATGCGCAAGATTCTGCGTGTTACAAAAAAAATGTCTCTTTTATTACAGTAACAAAAATCCCACAGTGTAATTTGACCAGTAGTCACGCATATAAAATAATAAGGTAAATAATAATTACATATAAAGCCAGAACAATTACACAACGACCGCGCCGACCTGAGTCATTTGAATGAAATGCCAAGTCTTAGTGGCCAACGCTCTAATTCTATCCACGACCTAGAGGCGGACCTCTCACTTTTGAACACGTATTTCCTACGTTGTAAGGATTGTAATTAAATGTAACAACCAAGGACGATATAACTATCTTTTATATAGATATTTTATATTAATTAACTTATTTAATATGATACGACGTAAATGTTAAAAGGTACAGAAAAATATTGCTTGAAAGTTTTTTTTAATTGAAATATTGATAATTGGTTTAGGTTTATTTGTATTTTTTTTTATTTTGTAGGTATGTTGTATTTATGCTTTGACATAGTCTATGGAACACAATTGTCATCTATAGCACTTGCTTAGTATTGTAATAAAATTATTTTAGATTTTTTTAAACTTTTTAAATGCCATGTATCTAACGAATTTAATAGAGGGGAAGACAGTACCGTTAACACCTATTAACCTCCTTCAATCTGCCTGGTTTTGACATATGGTGAGTTCTATGGCAAAACTTAACGGCGTGCTTTTCCCCAACGGTTAGAAAAAACTGCTAGAGAATGATTACTTTTGCCATCTTCACGCTTTATTCCGCACATTCCATTTTTAATACACTCCTTTCTTAACAGAGAACGGAAATATAAAACATTTAAATATAACCATTCCAATATGGGAGAATTGAATCCATAACCATTGCTTTTAGTCCTACATTTCCCACAGTATACATACGTAAACAAAAGATTCGGGAAATTAGTGCGACCTTCATCTATTCGTTTTGTTTTAAACCGGTTTGCTTTCAATTTTGTAATTCATATCTATAATTTTTTTCTAGTGTCAATTTACATGTTTTTATTTTAACACCGACTCGTGGGTATTCTCAGAGAGCAATGTCGTTTTATATACCTACTAAAAATATTTTTCATCATAAAATTTATTGACGCACCCTGGGCCTCAGTACTGGTAGTAGTAGATTGAAAGACAAAATTCTAGTTCACCCACGCTATGGCCTACCACTAGATATACATACGCGAGATAATGAAATCATGGGTAATAAAAATCAAGCTGAAAAAAGGTAGGCACAAAATATAAAAAAAATTCCATCAGACAAGAATGGCTTAATATCGTATTATTCAATTAAGTATAATTCCAGATAATTTTAATTGTAATTATTTTATTTGTTTATTGTAACCAAAATTTACAAAAATATGGAATGTGCGTGGGTACCGGAATGACTTAAAACTAGGATCTCGGCCTTTCCTACCAAACATGGAACACAGAGAGACGCCACACAAAATATTCGATATTAAATTTAAAGATTCATGTGTGACATAGTAAGTCAACTTAAATATAATGTAATCGCAGTGTGAAAATATAGTATAAATAAATAAAATGCAGAAAAAAAAACATTAATAAGGAAAATAATTTTAATATTTTGTTATGAAATTTTCTTTATTTACTCTAACAATAATATAACTCGGAAACGGAAGTACTTATATAGGGAGGTCGTAGAGAATTATTTTATTATATAGTAAAGTAAATAAATGTATTATTGGCGGAATGATGGCGACATAGAAGTGGATTTATAGTTGCGGGTTCGAATTTAGCTAGGAACTTCTTATTCGAAATGTTTTTATTTATACTGTAAAAAAAGGCTGATTTAACGCTCTTATTATATTGCGATATACAGAGTCAATGTAGCTGACCGAATTCGCAATGAAGAGCAAAATAATAAGTACTAGTGAAGATGTTACTTAAATTTAAACGAAACGAAATATTTATATGCTTTTATATACCACTGCGTGACGCTTATGCTTTATAGGTAACAAAAAATACATTTCGACATATATCTAAAAAATTGCTATAAATGTAACGAAGTTACTTGCTTTTTGCCTTTAATAGATCTAGGTATTAAAAATTGATGAATCCAAATGACAAAGGAAAATAAAAGTAGATTGATCAGACGTCGCGCCAGCTGAAACTGGAATGAGCAAAAAATTAGGTTTTTTGCCCCCCTTCGAACAACTTCCCGCGCACTATCCGCATTCTTTATAGAGAGCTGAATCATAGTAGGTACTGTGAGTACATGCTGGTCTACTATGCGAAGATATACTAAAGACATAAGTCCATGAAAATATATTTTCTATAAATATACATTACGGGGCTGTTATTGTAGCGAAGTGGAGACAAAAGACGAGGAAAGCAGACCTCACCATAGATGGGACTAATAATGTACTGGAGAGAGAGAGAGAGAGTGGGGCTGTTGTTGAGTAGTGCCGTAGTGTAATGATTATAAGCGTGACGGTTGTAGATTTAAATCCTACTCAGGGGAATAAGTAATATAAATTTGCTCGCTCTGGTAAGAACGCAAAGCGTAGCTTTGATTTCCGCCACTCAACACGCAATGCCACCAGAATCCAAAGAA
Source organism: Heliconius nattereri (assembly GCA_013403645.1). NCBI lineage: Eukaryota > Metazoa > Arthropoda > Insecta > Lepidoptera > Nymphalidae > Heliconius > Heliconius nattereri. Next base: position 9,467,755 of record JAAIXI010000230.1, read on the forward strand.
AAGTGGGGAATCTTAACACGAGGTTTCTGGGTACTTTCAAAAAGCGCGTCTATCTCCACCTCAAAGGCCGGCAACGCACCTGTAGCTTCTCTGGTGCTGCTCGGGGTCGTGGGCGGCGGTGATCACCACCATGTGATCCGAACGCTCGTTTGCCTTGTCCTTTTTCCATAAAAAAAAAGGTTCCCTCTGCCTATCCTGCTGTTTGCGGAATACAGTATATTGCCGAATTATGATTTTTAATAATAATGTAAATGTCCTTATTATTAGTGTATTATTTATTTTTATTTTTCTTGTCTATGTCGACATTCAAGTTCTATCTATTTTTTTTTAAATACAAGCTATATAATATATAGCTTAGCTTCTCATAAACAACTTATAGAGGACAACCATACTGTCAATGTCACTATCACACATTACGTTCATTCACTCTCGCGCATCTCGTGTCATCGACCTTCATTCAGTATGCAACTGGATCAAAATCTACATAATATACATTTTATTATTAACATATATGAAAAATCAGCTTCACGCTGTATCCCGCACACAACAGGGTAGGCAGAAGGAACCTAGTATTAAGACACTCCGTACTCTACTTTCCACCCAATTTGCGTGAAAATGCGTGTTGAATGGCGGAAATTTGATTTAATTGACACATTATTTTGCTATAAAAAGAAACTTGTAATTTGATACTAGCTTGGTCATTCTCAAGGCATTGATGGCTGTAGCTTTTTACCTTAAATACATTGTAAATTGTTACCGATTTTGGTCTATAAAAGGCTTTTTGTTGCCTTCATTTAATACTTTTTATTCGATCACGGTGGTCATTCACCTATATTTTTCCGCTTAGATGGCTCCTACTTTTAGGTGATTTTTATAAACTTTAAGCTATTATACTTTTAAAAATATAAAAAAGAAGTTTTTCTTTTTACGTTTAAATAATATATGTAAAATATAATTCACATATTATAATAGCTATAACATAAATCGGATTTACCTACTCTAAACTACATAAAATTAAAATTTTATTACATCTAATTATATAATGCCAAGAAATCCTATTCTGTCCATATTACACTAGTAACTTCAAAGGGCTTAGCGTAAATTATGTCGTGAATAATCCATAGAATGTCTGATGCCAAGATAGTTGTATAGGTACAATACGCTTATATGTTAAGTTATTTACTGAGAATTAAATTTAATAAATATTTATTTATATTATTATTTCCATTTTTTCGCTCTGGTGTAGAGGCAAAGCGCGACATTGAGTTCTGCCATTCGTAATGCCTAAGGAATTCGCCAGAGTGTCTTAACACTAGGTTCCCTCTACCTACCCGAAGCTGATTAAAATATAATAAAGAAGACCATTGTGGTGTAATATTATAGTCTGACCGTAAATGTATTGGTTATTAGTTCCCGATCGTGGAAATGATTTTATATAAATTATTATTTTATATTTTGTAACGGAGCGTCTTCACACTAGGTGCACTATGAATACTTATAAAATTTTATTTAAAAGCAAAAAATACTTAGAGAATTCATTAAAAAAACATATAAATAAAAATTCCTCTCATATAACAATATCTAAACTATAATTGAATAACTAAATTGAGTTTCGCATCACTTAAGAAATCTTTTCAAGGTGCCCTATTATAACCATACAACACAAAGCATGTAAAAAAGGCTTTGTAACCTTCATATATATTAAACTTTCAAACAAAAGCCATTTGATATGCACAAAGCTGGTGGCAGTCCAGGCTCTCTTGGGTATTTCCTTATAAGCTATACCTTACCGCCGAATACAATTGCTAAAAAATTGTTCAATTAAAATTTTATTCATATTTAAAACACCACTCATAGGCGTGTACTTGACATATTTTATAACCTGATGTTTATGTAAAATAATTAATTTATTGCGGCTTTTAATAGAATATTTTAAATTGTGAAATAACTTCTAAGTAAAATGCGGTAATTCCGGGTTAAAAAGTTATGCTTATAGTTATCTCCAAAACAGTTGAACAGCTTATGCTTGGACAAACAAACAGACATTTATTTTGAAATAACAGACATACACTATCATTTTATGCATATTGTATGGATAGTTGATTTTTTCAGATTCTACCCAAACTATTAAATAGGGTTAATAAACAGATACAATTCCATGATGAAACGTAATATCAGATTTTTTATTATATCAAAATTTTAAAAACTTTTTATTAAATATAAAAGAATAAAATATCGACAAGTATACAGCTAATGTAACAAAAAAAACACCACTTTTAGCGAATAACTTGCGACGTTAGAGAGACAGACGTTGTAAGTGTAATCCCCGCCCATGACGGTGTCTCTAAAATTTGTTGAGCGGAGTGATTTATCACTATGTTGTCGCTGCTTACGCCGGACGAAGATTTATAATTATCAGTAGCATCTAATAATGGCATTTATGTTGCTTATTGATAATTATATTATTAATAAGTAGGAGTAGGACCTAATAATAGCATTTATGATCTACGTTCAAACTGAGCGTTTGCGCGGGAGTTATGAGTTCGATGCCCACTCAAGGGTATAATTATTTTTTTCATTTCCTCGCAATGGTCACACATAAATACATTAAAGACAAAGAGCTTCTCTACTCTAGACGCAAAATAACCCTAGTTTCTCCGCCTACTCGGGCAAAACGTAAAATTATTTTGTATCTGTCGACTTTGCAAAAGATGAAGCTTTTGTTTAAATCATTCACTTATTACCACCTTTGACATTTGCAGTTAATTTGACTGGACCCGATCCTAATCTGTATACGAATCAGTACTTAGCTAAAATTATTTCCTGAGCAATAAAACCAAGGTTATACAATTTATAGGTTTTTTTTGCATTACATACATAGTAAGATTTATTACGATTTACTATAGATATAATTAGATTTTTATAATATCAAATTTATTTTGCGGTTCTTAAAAGGAAGCCTGTTTTTTTGTTTCTTATATCTTTGATTAACATAAATTCGTTTGAATAATTAGTTAAAGTTAATTAATAATAATGTGTAGTTTGAAAATATCTATTGATGTTAATTCTAAAAGTTCTTTTTATCCAGCGTCTGTCGGTATCACACAGTATGGCAGAATTTATTACTAAAAATAATAATTTCCTAACTTCATTCAACAAATGAGACAATCTGACGTTTTAAAACCGGTTAAATTTCAAATCGAACTTAATTCGAAACGATTACGGCGTAGAGCTCTGCTAAATAATAAATCCAATACATAATGTTCTTATTAGTATCTACTAATCATGAATGGATGTACTTATGTTAATCGATATTATGCATCAGATTTGTTAAGGCCGTCGTAACGCAGTGGTTCCTACATTTTTACTCCAAGAATAGAAATATTTAATATTATTATTTCCACACTCATTAAAAATACAGAGCACGGTGTTGAGTTCCGCTACTCAATATGCAATAACTCAGTTGGGAACCTTAACCTAGGAACCTAATATGAAACTTCCGTTTCCCACTTTCCGCCAAAATCTGGAGACATTGCGTGTAGAGCGAGGAAATGAAGATATTAAATATTTCATCTGCTCAACTGAGGATCGAACCCACAATCTATCTCATTTACAGTCACACGCCTCTTATACTGGCTTATATGATGTAATTATACATTAGTATAAATAAAAATACATAATATATAGATAGCTGTATCATATCTTATATTTATAATTACGTGTTGATATTGTGTTATTGAATAAATAACGTCACAGCCTTTAATGGCATGCGTGGGAACTTGCAGATAAATTCTAGTTTCCATAATATGAATCAGTGATGTAACACAAGTAATAAAAAAATATAGCAAACAAATTGCATATATTAAGTTTAATATGTGTACTCGCCTGCTTCAGATTTAGTTTGTAAGATCTAAATTCATTAATAATTCATTCATTAACTCATATAGGCATTATTTCACGAAAATTGCGAGTTCAATTCCTGTACTTTTTCCTGGTACAGTGTATCCTGTATAGTAAAAAAAGCAAAGAACCTAGAGGCAAGACACCCGTTTCCATTTACCCTATTCTACACAACATGTTCTTTCATTACCTTGAAGTAATGAAAAAACATAAAATGTATATGAAAATAATGAATTGACCTGAGTAAATATCGAACCCACTACCATCTATGCCAGATTTAAAACACATTCGCACGTCTTTATACATTTTCAAATACCCCGACCCAAAAACTGACAACCAGAAATGAAATTTAAATAATCTGATATTTTTTTTTTTAAACCACAGATAGACATTATAATAAAAGTTAGTTTAAATTATGGCATCCATCAACCAACGTGGAACAAATATGAAATATTCTAATTATACTGACACTTGTTTATCGTGTGGTACAATTTATGAGAAAATGTATGGAGAATATTTATAAGGAAAGTGCATATAATGAGAATTTTCTCTATTAACCGATTTCCATTCACTTATAAATATATAAAAAAATTAAATCAGCTTCACACTGTATCCCGTGTACATTAGGGTAGACAGTGGGAACCTAATGTTAGGATACTCTGTTTCCTACTTTTCGCCAAATTTTTCGAGGCATTAACGTGTTGAGCAGCGGAACTCAACGCTGGCTTTTGCCTTGGAGCAATTCATTTCCTCGAGTTGGAATCGAACCAACGCGTTCGCGCCATGACGGCCACCTTTAATATTATATTAATAACGAATATGTATGTTTGTATAAAAGAAATTAAAACTAGTATGAAGCTAAAAAATATTATTATACAAACGTGTAATATTGAATATGGGAAAACGACATACATATGTTCAACATATAGTTATTGGATTAAAAAATGCAAAAAAAACGTATTTAAAGGACCATTGTCGAGTTTCCTTTCCTTAGCACAACTGCATTCCAAGCTTCCAATGGTAGTGACAATAAATATACATTTGGGTTAATTGACAATTAAAAAATGCCAAAATATGCCTGCATTTATGCCAGTTCAAAAAAATAAGTTGTCATTTGGACATGTATGATATAGTTGAAATTGGATAATATTCAGAATAAGTGTACGTATGTTTGTCCGCTAATTTCTCGTAAACTAAAAGTCGTAACGAGAACCCCTTTATTTAAATGTGATATATCCCTATTTCATATTTCTAACTAATTTAAAATGGAAAAATATCATATCCAATTTTAAAAAATATGTCCCAAATTCGCCATGACCGTGACTCCTTACATTAACTACACAAAGTAAGTTCAAGGTGACACAAAAAGTAACATAAAAAGTTAAGTTAAAAAGATTACTTGCAGAACTACTAATAAAGTTAGTAATAAAAGTTTAGTCACGAGTTTCTTCCGGTGAAATAAATAGCAAGCATGACTTAACAAAGTTTAAACTTGTTATTCTTTATTTAAGAAAACATTTTAACATAGACTGATTTGAACCCACGACTCTTGGAAAAGTTAAGCCATACGTTTTTATCGAGGTACGTTGAGGTTCTTATATGCTTGTAAATTTAATTCTTTATTATATTAATATAAGAGTTCATACGTAAGTCGTCTATTACAAAGTGAAATTAAATCAAGCTTTAATTTATAGCCGATATATTTTATGTTACAAAATTATATAATTTTTTGTTGTTGTAATGGAGTACAAATTTAATTAATTTTGAACATTTCTAGAGCAGAAACCCAACTTTAATTAAACAATATATAATATAAGTGTAATTGAACTATATGAAAAAAAATACTTGCGGTTTTAATATGGGAGTGCCTTAAAACGAAAGGGAAAACTGCTTCCCGAATTATACATAATCTTGTATTAATAAATATTTATACAAAATATAGTTAAAGAAATGTGAATAGAAGAATTTTATAAAAGATTTACGTTTCAAAAGGACCTTCTTGAGGACATCTAGACACAGTTGACTAAGTTACATACATATTTAAATTATACATGGCAATAGCTTTGTAATTATTACATGTAAATATGCTCAGGTATGGTAAAAAAGACAAAGTGCGGCATTAAATCTTACCACCTAACACGCAAAAGCGTGAAACACGCTAGAACACTCTGTTCACAGCCTTGTCGAAAGGCGACAAAAACACGTGTTTCACGCATATTCCCCCATATCAAAGTGAACCTGATGCTAAGACATTTTTTATTATTTTTACAAACGTATCATAATTGTAAACATAATAAAAAATGCGTTCAGAATATAATACCTAAATGAATGATAAAAATATCAAATAATTTAAAAATATAAGCCCTACTAGCAATAAACTTGTGTAGTAGCAAAATCTTATTTATTGCACCTCTCACGCCGACTCTACTTATATATGAAGTTTCAAAAGGACACAAAACTAAAACAATACGGCGAAACGGCCTCAAGTGAAACGGAACCTTGGCGATATCAATAACCAAATAATAAACGTAAAAGAACCTTTCGTAAACATAATACTAGTGAATTCACGTGGCTTTTAATATAATTATTTATTTTAACTTCACATTGTAATACACGCATAGCAGGGTGGATAGAGAGAACCTACGAACTTAGTGTTAAGACACTCCGTTTTCATCAAAACACTTTCGTTTCGTAGGTTGAACTCAATGCCGGAATCAAAAAGGATAGACTTTTTAACTGCTAATTTGCAGAAAAAATATATGTATGTTTATATATCTATCTATCATTATTTATATATATATAAAATATTCATCTTTTTAATATAAAAAATATATACAACAAATAAAGTGTAAAGACGTTTACATTATAAATCCAGGAAACCAGAATCGCTTTCACTTACACCTCGAAGTGTATACATCGTTTAAATCACTTGCACTCTCACGCATGGCATGTAGCAATTATCATCTTTATTACCATACATTTAAGATGAGTAGCGTATATTTTAATGTTTCAAAGGTCAAGCCACTTTTTTAGGGTTCCGCGGTAATGATTCAAATGGATAATTTTCGATTATGATTTTGTAAAGTATATATATTTAATTTTTTTTATTTATTATTATTATTATTTTATTGTGTGATCTTATTATATTTTTTATTACTAAAATATAAATAAATATTAGTTATAATAAAATTCAAATAAATAATGAACATTTTAGCATTTTATCAATATTATATTTCCAAGTATGTATTCTCTTTCGTCAGTAAAAATAGCCGATAAATACTAGCTGTCTCATATGAAATTCGAACTTTGGACATAATAATATAATAAAATATAAAGGATTATGGCATTATTTTGTTTAACAGCTTCACGCTTTTTCCCGAAAACCGAAGGGTTAGCAGAGAGAACACACACTCCGTAACTCCACGCTCTCAATAACAGAATTATATCTAAGACAGACGTACTACGTTAAGAAAGGTGCGGAACCCCCACATAAACACGACTCTATCAGAGCCGGTTTTTTACACTTTTGAGCATGCAGTGAATTAAAGTTCATTGCCACGGTCAAACATTTAGTGGAGTTCACTGGCATCATTTAGTATTGCATAAGTATGTTTACGATCGGATGAGTCTTGTCCAAATCTTCGTTTTGTTTTAGTATAACTACTTCTTGTTTATAGTAAAACTAGTTCTTGTACGAAAATAGTAGAGCAAATATCTTGTCTAGTTTACATTTATTCTTTAAATTATGTATAATGCTATTATAATAATTAAAATATTATTTGAAAAATATATTACGTACTCATTTCTTAGATATCCTACAGGGTATTTAGAATTTTTAAATGTCATAAAATCTTTAAGGTTTAGAAAGGATGCATTTAATATAGAAAAAAATCTCTAACGCGTAAAGTTTTAACCTGTTGTGGGGTCGATACTCTCGCTCAGTAGAGTGAGTTATTTTCATTTCCTCACTTTGGTAATTAGATCAAGCACTTCATTGAGTTTCTTTTCCTCAACATATAACGTTTCAACACTTGAGCGGATAGTGGAAAACGGAGTGTTTTAACACTAGGATCCTCTGCCTAGCATGCCACATGAACGTGATTCAGAAATAGAAAAAATATGTTATTTTCAAATTCAACATTAACTAATATGTATGTGAAGTATTAAATTGCAATACGAGAATCTAGACGCCGAATAGGTTCAACAAATGCTCTACTTCCCTCTGAAACATAATCCTCATTACGAAATAGGGTATTATTTTTCATTTCTATTCATATAAATTGTGGGCTATTCATTTTGTAGTCACACTTGACATCTGTGCATGAAACAACAAGCAACAATCAATCTAATTTCCAAGATGTTGAACAAGGTAATATTAAAATATATTTTGTTATACATTTTATTAATTTAAATATAATTTTAAGGTAAATCATATATGAATTAATAGTTTTTAGATGACAAAATCTTCAAAAGAAAATTAGATTCAATACAATAATTAAATCATATATTTTTATCTTTCAGGTGGTATTCTTCTCTGGGCTGATCATTGCTGTTCAAAGCATGGTCCTGCATCCAGCTCCTGTTCCAATTTTCTTAGAACAATATCCTGAACCTAACTACAATTTCGCTTATGAAGTAAATGACGCCCAAACTGGAGACATCAAAAGCCAGCAGGAGAGTCGACGAGGAGACATTGTTATCGGACAGTACTCTTTAGTGCAGCCTGATGGAATCAAACGCACCGTAGATTACAGCGCCAACGATATAACTGGATTCCTTGCAACCGTAAATAACCAGGTTAGGCCACAAATCAACCAACCCAACCAAGAGTCCAACAGGCAGCAATACAACCGTCCCGAAGAAACTACTCGGTCATCAAACAAAGCCCAAGAAGTGCAATACAATACAGCCAGCACTGCCTCTTACAGCACACAGGGTTGGCCAGAAAATGTACAAAATGTAACCCCCGCCCCTGTCACCATTACTAGGAGCTCGGTTATTCACCCCACCTTCTCTAATGGACACAATCCTTGGATCTAACCAGTTGGGCATAACGAAATTTGCATTAAACGGACCCCGAATAATAATTTAGCGATTTACATTTAATCAGTAGAATTGATATTGGCTGCGAATAAACTAGAACATTCTGTTGTCACCATCTCTCAAAGAGCTTATCGGGACAGGTAATGGGGACACGTGTCATCATTTTGCCGTCTTTTGCCGTCTGCCTCTCAAGAAATCAGTATAATAAAAGTAAATAGAAGATGAAATAGGAAAAAATACTGTATTTTAGAAGAAATTGCTTAGTATAGTGAATAGTGGTTGGTATATTCGCAATTAATATGGACTTGTGAAATATAAATATATTTATGTAATTTTGTTTGTTGCTCTACATTTTATGTATATACATAAATAAATATGTGCGAAAACTAACTGTCCTTTTTTTAAGTGTAGTAAATAAAATACTACATTATTCGAAAAATCTAAGAATTACTTCTAATTTTATACAAATATTCTTATTATATATTTTCCCAAGAAAAAAAACGTTTAAAAATCATTAAAAAATCAAATTCAAATAAACAATAATTTCTATTCAATATTTTATGTGTGTAATTTTTTTAAAAATAGCTTTAAAATGTTCTAGAGTTAAAATACGAATATTGCTATTAACTGCCCTTTAATAAATCTGGAAACAAAAATTATTTATATCACGATCGTATTCAAGGTCTGACTGGTAATCAAGTAAGACTAAGATATGCGACAGTTTGGTAAACATAAATGCGTACAACCGACCGTACCACAATGAGGCATTTCATTGAGTGCATCGCCCGAATGATCTTGACTTTTAGATATTTCCTGAATTTCTTTTTTAATGAAACAAGTTAAAGTAGAACTGGATCAAAAGCTGAATATAAAAAGCCGATGTGAAGCCTACCAAAGCATCACATACTCAGGACTCATCAACGTAGTCACAACGACATCCCTACAAAATGGTTGCGAAGGTAAATTTTTAATTATTAACATTTTTATTAAATTTATAAAATGTAAACAAATGAACAGTATTCATTATTTCTTTCAGTTCGTTGTCCTTTTCGCCTTGGTGGCTGCCGTGAGCGCGGATTTCTCCGGCTTCTCTTATGGAGTAGCTGATCCTTACACCGGTGACTTCAAGAGCCAAGTCGAGAGCAGAGCTGGCCAAAATGTTTTGGGACAATACTCTTTGTTGGAATCTGATGGCACCCGTCGTACCGTCGACTACTCTGCAGGAGCCGAAGGCTTTAACGCTGTTGTAAAGAAAGACCTCGCTCTCCTTGCCCCCTTAGCTTCCGCTTATCCATATGGTGCCTACCCCTATGGTGCCTATCCCTATTCCGCCTACGGATATGCCAGATACGGAGCTCTTCCCTACGGATACCCCTACGGACGTTACCCATTCGTCTACTAAATAACAACAATCGGCTTTTACCAGGAATTTTAAGTACTTTTACCATCTTTGTGCTACAAGATTAGGTTATGTAAATAGTGTACATAATAAATTTACTATGATTTAATATTTTGTTTGATTGTATTTTTTATATAAAAAGACAATATATCCGGGAGTTCGTTAGGCATACAATATGTACTAAGTTATAATAATAATAGTTTGTGCACCATATATTATATTTTAATTGAAAATGATATCTTACTAGTAGGTTAGCATCTGATGATCAAGTACATAAATTAACACTTATACTTATAATATCCTTATCATATTATACATTTATATATTTTAATGTCTACTTAGGAAACATTACCTACACTTTAAATTATTATTTTTAATTATATGCAATTAAATATAATACAATTTATAAGGATTAGGTTATAGGATATTTTTAGGTCTTAAAATATGTGTGGTATTAAATGTGTAGTTCGTCTAATTGTTTAATTAACAATATTAAAATAAGAAAATAAGCTAATTAAAAGGAATACTTAACAACCTTTTACAACTGTGAAGGTCAAACAGTTAGAAACGGACGTTGTTACGGCCAATGTCGTTAATATGGATTAGTTTCCTTTGAGCATTATACATTCTATTGTTTGTACTTGTATCCGTTGGCGTGGTCCAGCGCGGCGACTGACCGACCAAGTTCCGCATAACCAATAATTGTAAGCTAACGAAATTGAACTCTGAAAAGCATTCACTTCGCGTGACCTAGAAGGCGTACCTGTCATTTATTTCCTATTAATAGCGTCGAATGATTGTACAGGACTTGTATAAAAGCCCTACTGTAACCAGGACCTAACATTCTCAGTTCGCTGTGCAACAAAATTAAACGTTCCAAAATGGCAGCTAAGGTAATAATAATCCATTGCCTTTAAACTTAATTGGATTTATTTTATAATAATAAAATCTCTTATATAACAATATAAAGGAAAATATGAGTTTCTGTAATATTATATTATTTTTCCAGTTCTTCGTCGTCGCTTTGTTGGTAGCAGCTGCGCAAGGCAGTGCCATCCACGGTGCTGACTACACCAGCTTCTCTTATGGAGTTGCGGACCCACACACCGGCGACGTGAAGAGCCAACACGAAACCCGCGTCGGAGACAATGTTGTCGGCCAGTACTCCTTGTTGGAATCTGACGGTAGCCGCCGCACCGTGGACTATGCCGCTGATGCCCACTCTGGATTCAACGCCATCGTACGCAAAGACCCGGCTCTCATTGCCCACGCCGCTCCCGCCGTTGTAGCCGCACCTCTTGCCCACGCCGCCCCTGCACTTGTAGCCACTCCCCTGGCTCATGCTGCTCCCCTCGCTTACGCTGCCCGTGTAGCTCCCATCGCTCACGCTGCTCCCGCTGTCATCGCTGGACCCGCCGTGTCTTACTCTGCATCTTCAAGCTCAGTAGCTCATGGAGGTTATGCCGCCCCATTGGCGCATGGTGCCCTCGCCGCTCCCTTAGCCCACGGTGCCCTTGCCGCTCCCTGGGGACATGGTGCTCTAGCCGCCCCCTTATCCCACGGTGCCCTCGCCGCTCCCCTTGGCTATGCCGCAGCCGCCCCCTTGGCTCATGCTGGTCTGGCTGGCCACCTCGGTCACGGAGTAGCTTACGGCGCTCACGGTCTCGGACACTACTAAATAATGATATAAGAACTTATTTATGTACCTACCTAATTAATAATTATGACGATGGTTATGAATGATGAATGATGAACTTGCTGTGATCAATTAAAAAACTTTATACAAGTTACTTTTATCTTTTATTTTTAAATAGAACACTTTTTGATTTTTCTACTTATTAGTTGTCATTTTATTGTTTAGGCGGTATACGCGGCCTTGAATAAATTTCGTTTTTGTTATAATAAAGAAAATAGATTTTTTATGACATAGCCCAGGCTATTGACTCTAAAACCTATAAGAAATAGTCAACAGAGTGGAACCAAAGTGCATATAACTCAATATATAACACTATTATGCTATAGTGCTAGTATTTTGAAATAATTATTATAACATATTTTTACAATTATAAGAAATAACCACAAAGAGAAATAAAACTTAACTAATAACTTATCCTTGGGTCTGACCGTTTCCGCATACAATGGTTAGCAATGATTGCTGTAGATATACACGTTGCGCAAGTAACGGCCGCATTATATTCTACTAGGTATAATATGACGATATGAGTTTATTAGGGTAAAGGTAAAAAAGATAATAATTAAAAAATTACCGAAATTGTTTAAAATTACCATTTATAATAACTCAATGTTTCAATATTAAATATTAGTTCTAATACGATAATGTTGATTTATTTTTATTTATTCAGCTAACCAATAATTATTAGACAATACAACAGAAAATATACATAAACTTATTACTTTATATGCAATTTAAAGTAAATATTGCAAGGAACTTATAATAATTGATTATACGTGACAAAAATATAAGAAAGGAAACTAAAAAGATAAGTTCAAAGCATTGAGTGGCAGGACTTAACACCGTACTCTACCTTGAATTTGGCGGAAATTTATAATATTTAATGGCTTTTCAATTCAAAATTACTTTACCATTTAAATATTTCGACTAAAATATTCCGTACATATGTACGCGTATATATGTAATATATTATACTGGTACTTATATCCTGGAAGTGTACCCAAGACACGCAAATTCTAATCTCAATTAAGTAAAAGTTATTAAAATAATTATAAATTCTTTTCTTTTTATAAAGTATACTTAATATAACAAAAGTACAGCAGATGCCGTACTTTATGCTGTGTGGTGCCAAATCACTGTGTGGTTTCGTTGTTGTGACAATATTATAAGGATTAAATAAATTCTTAGAAAATAGATTGCTATTATAACAAATTATAGGAAATAAATTAAAATGTTTTTATTCGTTTTATATTATATTTTAATCATATTGTTGTAAATCACAGAATGGCAACGATCAAAGATTTGGTATAAACTTCTTACAAGGCAAGACGAGCGGCGTATCTGAGACCAGCTCCGTATCCGAGACCAGCAGCGTAGCCGTGGGCACCGTAAAGGGATCCATGGGCAAGAGGGGCAGCTATAGCTCCATGGGCCAAGGGAGCGGACCATGCGTTATAGGCGACGGGAGAAACGCGGGCGTAGGACAAGGGAGAGGCGTGTACGAGGGGAGCGGACAAGGCGGCGTAGCCTCCATGGTTCACGGAGCTGGAGGACGCGGAGTAGGATACGGAGGGAGCGTGACCGGCGTAAGCAAGAGGAGCAACGTGGGCGGCGTAGGCGAGGGGAGCGGAATGAGCAGCGTATGCGAGAGGAGCGGCGTGGGCAGCATAGGCCAGGGGAGTGGAGTGAGCAGCGTAGGCAAGGGGAGCGGCGTGAGCGATGGGAGCGGCGACCACGTCGTGAGCGGCGTGAGCGATGATAGCAGGGTCCTTGCGTACAACGGCGTTGAAGCCAGAGTGGGCATCGGCAGCGTAGTCTACAACGCGGCGGCTGCCGTCAGCCTCAATGAGGGAGTACTGGCCGACCACATTGTCACCAACGCGGGACTCGTGCTGGCTCTTCACGTCGCCGCTGTGGGGGTCGTGCACTCCATAGGAGAAACTACTGATATCAGCGCTGCCTTGAGCGACTGCCACGCAGAGAGCAAGAACTACGAACTGTATGAAAAAATACAAAAATGTAATATATGTACTTAAAATAGTGAATTTTTGTTTTTTTTTTATTCGAATTACCTTGAATGCCATTGTACGTGTGTTTTACTCGAATACTGACTGCAACTGTTTTGACTTTGTGTCAGCTACTATTTATATTAGATATGGAGGCTTAAATTTGGAAACGTAACCGGAAAAAAGCGATTTGATTTTCAAACAAGCGTACGAGTTTTGCCAAAATTTAAATAAAATGTGAAATGATAAAAAATAAATGTACCTTTTTTAATAGATAATTAAATATGGTAATATAATTATCTAGAATTAAAATATAGTAAACTACACAAAGTAATTATAAATGATTCGTAATGTATATTTGCGACTTGTAAAAATTGATTTAATACAGACACAGATTTGCAGACCGATAGAGAAATAAACCAAAGGTTTACCCGAGGTTATCTTTAACTAGTTTTATATAGTACAAGTTTGCATGTGGATTCTCTTTTGCAGCAGACGTGACAATGATTGAGTTGAGTTGAGTGAATTTAATATAGCCTTCCCCGATAGGGCTGGGATACTCACTGAGTGTCGTTCGTCTCGTGGCACCCGCTGGGCAAAGTATGCTATTTATGCGTTTATCCCTAATTATTCTAAAAAACCTCCATTGTGTATATAATTAATTAATGATGTCTACTTTTGGGTTCGTAAGAAGTAAAGAAAATTATAAAGACTACATGCATTCTAGGTCGATGCCTAAATTTCGTCAATCATTTAGAGTCATTTGCCTGGCATATAGCCGACTGGCAGATCACTATACAGATATAGAGAGGTAATATAATGTTCTCCATTTACTCCTGAATAACAGTTGATATAAGAATTTAAAATATATATATATATATATATATATATATATAAGCCATTTTATCCTTCTTATAATATTTTCATGCGTGAATGATTTAAGAATTTGGCAATTGTAAGTACAATTTACACGTCGTATTTAGAAGATCACGCATCCACTTATACATTTATATTGGCAATTAAACAATATACTAATTTGAATTTCAATACTATTTATATAATTAACAATGTTTTCGTTGATTAACCACACTATATCAATTAGGCTATGACCTCCAGCCATTTTGAGCTAGGTCCCACCTAGCTTAGCTCCAACCTTCCTTTTTTAACTGACTTCAAAAAGGGGGAAGTTCTCATTTCGAATGGTATATTTTTTTATTTTTTAAGTATGTACACTGACTACGTCAAAATTTCTGAATGAATTATGTGATTCTATTTTTTTTTTTGGATCCGTAATAATTGCTATTCAGTCCCATAAAAGTTTTATTCATTTTGGCTCTTTAGTTTTATTTTATGAGCGTGTTTGTTACCATTGGCGATGCAAATATTCTAGGTTAGCTCCATCCCTTTTTAATCGACGTCAAAAAGGAAGAGGTTCTCAATTCCATTAGTAGATACCTACTTACGGTATTTACGTGATTCTTTTTTTGTTCTATGTGTAGTAATGCTATATAGTTTCATAAAAGATTCATTCAGTTTGGCCCAGTAGTTTTTATTTTATGAGCAGTTTTGTTAACTTAGGCGATGCAAATATTGAATATGAGATTGAATGAGCATTATACAAATCATTCATAAGAATGGTTTTGCATATTTATTTCACTCTGAGTACAAAAATATATTTATAAAATATTGCAATTTGCATGGCATATAACCAAGATATTTATTAAATATTTATGGAAATATTTGTCTAAACTGGTTAGAAAAAGAGCCTATCTAAAGATAAGACAGTAAACGAATATAGAGAAAAAAGTAATTAACCATTTCATTCTCCTGTCTACTCTTTTCATAATTGTAAGATATTTTTTACTGGTGTAATTATATTTTTATTTATTTGTTTTCAGTTTCACACTGTATCTAGCATAAAGCAAGGTAGGCAGAGGAAACCTAATTTAAGACATTTCTGCCGAATATTTGAGGCATAACGTGATGAGTGGCGTGGCGTGAGAGTACGCAATAAAGCCATTTGTGATACGAGTAAAGAAATTAAAATATTAATAAATAATAGAGATGCGCCGAATTGTGGTTTGACCGAATACCCGAATACCGAATACTATTCAGTTTAAACTTTACTGAACCGAATATTCGGCCGAATTATTCGATTTACGATTTCTTTGTTACTTTGTCGGTTTTAACATGTATGCCACCTGTCATCACCGGCTAGATAACGAGCGGCCGTACCTCATCGCCACCCGAAACCACGAAATTTCATAAATTATTTAAATGTACTAGAATCTGCCTGTCGACATTGTGGGACCCTCTATTTCGAATGAGATTTTCTGCTACAGAAAATTGTGAGCTGGAACTATGACAAACAGGGAAGGACCTCTACAATATATTAAATTTTTTAAAAGGAATATCATATGGGGTTTTGGAACTTCCTAGTTGTCCTTCCATGTCGATATGACCTGGGGTACCTTTAAAAAGGCTCCTTTATCTCCACTTTAAAAGCCGGCAACGCACCTGTAGCTCCTCTGGTGTCATGGGTCGGGACGAGGTCTTGGGTAGCGGTGGTCATTTACTATCAGGTGACCCGTACGGTTGTTTCTGTGTATTTTTCCATAAAAGGTACTCCTGGTCATAGTATGTATAACGAACGACTATTTTCGAAAACAGGGAACTTATATGAAGAAAAATGCAACAGACTGGAAAGGGATGGAAGCTTGGTATTCAGCACCATAATTTACCATAATTATAAATAGTACAATACACCTATCCCCCGATTTACACGGTAATTTTTTACACGGTTTTCCAAATTTTTTTTTTTTGATCACACCCTACTAAATGATTTAATTTTCCATATTCGTAAATTACAAGTGAGAGCATGATTTAGATTATTATAAATGAACGGCTGTGATTATAGTACACGTTTTTCTCAGGAACGTATCTACCATGTAAATCGGGGGATAGGTGTATGTACGTTTCTTTCTGATCTACGAGGGGCGTTCAATATATTTTTCGTATCAGCACTGAAAAACACAAAAATTTTACTCATTTCACTTATAATAATAACTTAAATCTTACATAAGACGTTTTATATTTCATTTCTACTGTATCGAATGTCGAAAAACATGCCGAATACACCGAATACCGAATAACACACGAATATTCGGTGCATCTCTAATAAATAATAACTCATCTCCCGAGTCCCGATTCTCCCGAGTGGGAATCGAACTCACAAAAGTCACACGCTTGGGCCACTTATATTTTTATTGATATATTTTGCATCATATATTTATTTATATGTATGTTTTAAGAAACACATACTTAGGCGTTTTGTAAATATGTATATCTCAAAAATTTTAATAAAAAAAACAGGAAAATAAAATAATATATTTTGTTTCTTTTTAAATTTTATTAATATTTTTAATCACAGAATGGCAACGATCAACGATTTGGTATAAGCTTCTTACAAGGCAAGACGAGCGGCGTATCCGAGACCGTGGGCACCGTAGTGGGAGCCGTGGGCAAGAGGTGCAGCGATAGCTCCATGGGCCAAGGGAGCGGACCATGCGTTGTAGGCGACGGGAGCGACACGGGCGTAGGACAAGGGAGCGGCGTGCACGAGGGGAGCCGACAGGGCGGCGTAGCCTCCGTGGTTCACTGAGCTGGATGACGCGGAGTAGGATACGGAGGGAACGTGGGCAGCGTAGGCGAGGGGAGCGGCGTGGGCAGCGTAGGCAAGAGGAGCGGAGTGAGCGACGGGAGCGGCGACCACGGCGTGGGCAGCGTGAGCGATGACGGCGGGGTCTTTGCGGACGATGGCGTTGAAACCAGAATGGGCATCGGCGGCGTAGTCTACAACGCGCCGGCTGCCGTCAGCCTCGATGAGGGAGTACTGGCCGACCACATTGTCTCCGACGCGGGACTCATGCTGGTTCTTCACGTCTCCACTGTGGGGATCGTGCACTCCATAGGAAAAGCTGCTGTAGTCAGCGCTGCCTTGAGCGACTGCCACGCAGAGAGCGAGAACTACGAACTGAAACATGAAAAAAGAAAATTAATACATTAATCACAAAATGATATTTTAATCAAAATTTTATTCTTCTATTACCTTGAATGCCATTGTACGTGTGTATTACTCGACTTCTGAGTGCAACTGCTTTGACCCTGTGTCAGCTACTATTTATACTACATACAAAGCTGTAACTTTGGAAGCGAAACCGGAAAAAAGCAATACTTTCAAATATGCGTATTAGTTATGCCAAAAGTAACATACAATATTTATAGGATATAATATATGCGTAGAAATTGTGGGAAATTTAAACAATTTAAAATCATTACATTGTATAAATTGTAATTTTAACTAACTTGAGGTAGTTCACCGATTTTCATTTTTATTCTTTATTTTGACATTGGATAAGTATAGCGTCGTCGTGGCGCAGCGGCACAAGGGTGTGACTGTAACGCGACGGTTGTGTCTTCAATCCCCACTCGAGGAAGTGAAATATTCATTTACGTTTATATTTCCCTTTCTTCGCTGTGGTGTCGAGGCAAAGTGCAGCGTTGAGTTCTGCCACCCAACACGGAAAGCCTTCAGTATTCGATAGAAAGTGGGGAACGGAGTGTCTTAACATTAAGTCCGTTTACCAATTTCCACCGGATTCTAGAGGCATTGCGTGACCAGTGGCGGTGAAAGAGAGTGATGAAAAGGTATATTAAATATTTCATTTCCTCCAGGGCCAATTGAACCTACAACCCGTCGCGTTCACAGTCACACGCCTGCCTGCATAACTGGCCTTAGAACTTACTCTACTAATTGAACCTTATTTGGAACATTTATTATTCTTTTTTCTCACATTTAAACATATTTGACATCGGAATTGTCTATAGATATATATTATAACTTTAAGTATCATCTTGACCGGTAATCTAAACATGATCGCCCTGCAATTAAGATCGTTCAATCAGTACTCGCTGTAGTGTATTTTAATATAGTATTATTATTATTCTATTATGTTAGTTAAAATCATTACTTATTTACTAAGTTGCCTAATATTATGTAATACAGCATGTATAGAATGTGTTAACACCACGTCACAGAGCTAATTCAAGGTTAACCTTAACTTCCTTTTTTCCTACATTCTTTGTACGTATGTTAAGTGCGCTCAAAAAAGTAAACTTTATTAAAATACATATTCGTTTATTCGATTAAGAAAGCTTTTTTTACTGTCTCAAATGAAAAGAAAAATTAGAAATGTTGTTTTTCAGTTGCAATATCAAAAATTTCCCTTGCCTCTTGAAAGCTTTGGGGCTTGAAAGCTTCAGCTTTGGGGTAATAAGCTCACTAAATGTCACTAGTCGTCACCCGCAACTTCATTTGTTTAGATTTCAAGTCGAAAGTTTTTTTCTCGTCTTTGTAGAAACTTCTAATAATACCCCCTTAGTTCCCATACACTCCCTAATCTACTTCTACTTAATAAGGTTACTAAAAAAAGAATAATATTCATATTAAATTACTATCTATGCTCTATGTATACAGCCTTGTTAAATTAAAATTTTGCACAGCAGCGATCGTAATCACATACTTTGATTTGCTTAATTGTTTTTGTATTTACATAAATTAAAACAATAAATACTAATTTATATTTTTAATTGATTTTAATTTAATTTATTTGGGGCTGTCATAGCGCTGGGATACAAGCGTGAGACTGTTAACGAGACGAATGTGGGTTTCTCCCCCATGTGGGAAAATCATTCGAAACAATTTTATTCGGGAATATTTTCATAAGAATATTTTTTTGCAGTCTTCGTGAATGGATACTTAAAATCTTAATCTTAAATTTTAAGATAATAGTGAAATACTCGTATGTGTCTAAAATAATATAACAATATTTATTGAAAAATTTATATACGAGTATCTAAAAAAAAATATAAAAGGTCTTCAATAGATCAGTTTCATTGAAAATATAACAACCACATAAGAAAATATCATCAAAATATGCTCTATTATATTTACACATATATAATTACTTCAACAGAAAAATAAAAAAAAAAGATATATATTTAACTTTTGTATTTCTAATTAATTCAATTATTAGCAAGGATATGACTGAAAAATATAACCGTACGATAGAAATATAGATACATAATTTACCAAATCTTACCCAAACAAGGAACAATCAATTCCACTGCCAAGCCATAGGGTATAATATGTAATAAAAAAGAATGTTTCCTTGTGAACGTAGGTCAATGTTACGAGTCTTTCACAAGTTCCTGCTACAAATCTGATTACGTTGCACACGCATTATACTTCAAAATGAAGCACTATATAAAGGCCGCCGTCCCTCACCGGGTATTAGTTGTTTCGGACGCAGCAAACAATATAACATGTTCTCCAAGGTAAAACAGCAAGCAATGCTAACCAATACGAAAAATAACGTTTAAATTATAGAAAATAATATAAATATTTTTATACTAACAATATGATTTTACGTTTATTTCAAGGTCGCAGTTTTCGCCCTGTTGGTCGCAGTAGCTCAGAGCAGCGCTATCCATGGCGCTGACTACAGCAGCTTCTCCTATGGAGTGCACGACCCCCATAGCGGAGACGTGAAGAGCCAGCACGAGTCCCGCGTCGGTGACAATGTGGTCGGCCAGTACTCCCTCATTGAGGCTGACGGCAGCCGTCGCGTTGTAGACTACGCCGCCGATGCCCATTCTGGTTTCAACGCCATCGTCCGCAAAGACCCCGCCGTCATCGCTCACGCCGCTCACGCCGTGGTGGCCGCTCCCGTCGCTCACGCCGCTCCCCTTGCCTACGCTGCCCACTCTGCTCCCCTGGCCTATGCTGCCCACGCCGCTCCTCTTGCCTACGCTGCCCACGCCGCTCCCCTCGCCATCGCTGCCCACGCTCCCTCCGTGTCCTACTCCGCATCATCCAGCTCAGTGAACCATGGAGGCTATGCTGCCCTGTCCGCTCCCCTCGTGCACGCCGCTCCCTACGCTGCCCACGTCTCTCCCGTCGCCTACAACTCATGGTCCGCTCCCCTGGCCCATGGAGCTATCGCTGCCCCTCTTGCCCACGGCTCCCTCTACGGTGCCCACGGTTACGCCGCTGGTCTCGGATGGTAAATAATACGCAAACTGTGATCCTAGTTAGATAAAAATGGCAATAAGTTGAATGCACGTCATGTATACTTCAATGTAGAATAACGTCCCGAATGTGTAATACTCATACAAGTAAGAGCCTCATGTAAATATTATTTAACTCATCAATAAAATATTTTAAAAGTAAAAGGTTTTATTTTAATAAGCTAGACAGAGATTATTTTAACAAACAGCCAACCTTTGAGGGCCAATTCGAGGGTACCTACAAAAAAATATTATAGTTATAACAAACACAGCTCATTTTTATTTTCACGCTGTATCCCACATACAGCAGAGTAACTATAGAAAACGTAGTGTTAAGACACTCTGTTCCCTACTTTCCACTGAATTTCGTAAACCCGAACTCAACAACGCACTTCGAGAGTGAAAAATACTTTTATAAAAAACGTATAAAAGTATCTTATCTGACAATGTTAATTCTTTTCGATATTATTACCATTCCACCGAATGGGATTCGAACCCACTAGTGTCGCACTTAAAGCCATATATCGCAAACAAATTAATGCCACAATCTATTTGCGGATATTCATTTTATTGGTTTTCCGCAAGTAATTTAAGCAGGTTTTTATTTGAGCTATGAAAATATCCCACATATGGTCGGATATTTTCATAGCTCAAAAGTTAATATAAGTCCTATAGATATAGAACTTAATATATCTAGGAAAGTTAGTCATAAAGTTAAAATATAGGCGTCAAGTTAATATATCTATGTCATTCATCTTATACACCTTTGATTCTCCTAAGCCTCATAAGCAAAACCGCGCGTTAAAACTAGTTTTACATTTACATGAAAGAGAATGAAAAGCTCCACTTTATTCATTTTGTTCTTTTTATACCTACTCGTATACGAACTTAACATTTATTTGCTTAGTCAACTTGTTATTACATCACGCCAATGTCGATTGTTAAACAATGAAAGT
Source organism: Heliconius nattereri (assembly GCA_013403645.1). NCBI lineage: Eukaryota > Metazoa > Arthropoda > Insecta > Lepidoptera > Nymphalidae > Heliconius > Heliconius nattereri. The sequence goes on from JAAIXI010000230.1 coordinate 9,489,880, forward strand.
AGCCAAGCCTTAATACAGAATCCTAAAGATTTTGTAACTATATTATCATATAATTTACCTAAGCCTTTGATAAAATTAGATATAGGAAAAGATTTATTACAATAGAAACTTAGTGCAACTAAAACACTACGAAATAGGTGACGCTAGCTTTTTAAGTGTTAATCTCGCTAAGTATCAATCATAGCTAGGCAACCCCACCCGAAGAAATGAAATATGAATTCCTCGCTCTGGGAACGGGACAAACCGTTGCGTTGAATTCCACCACTCAACATAAAAGGCCTCCAGAATTCCGTGGGAAGTGCTGAGCATATATAAATGAAAACAGGGTGTCTTAATACTAGGTTCCCTCTACCTACCATGCTGTGTGCGTGATATAAAAATAAATAATATATAATTTATAAATAAATCTTTGACACTATACAGACTTCGTAATCACTTAACGTAAGTATACATAAATTATATTTTAGCTGTATCCCGCATATTTCAGAGCAGGCCCAATAATAATATTGTATGTTGAATGGTAGAACTCAACGCCGCGTCTTCTATGATTTCTATAACAAAATTTAAGTATAAACTTTAAAAAAAGACAAATTCCACAATTTCACAAATTATTTTTATAATAGTTAAACTTGAATAGTTAAACACTTAACAATAACTAACAATAACAAAGTTACATGTAAACGAGGAGAATAATTTCTCCGGATCACCTTGAGTATCTGGGGCAGTGAGGGCTGACGCGATCTATTAAAAGATTTCTGCACAGTGCACGCGCACGTGGTAAATGAGTGTAAACAATAATATTAATGTGGACTGTTGAGTGGACAGGGCAGGTGTGTGGCAGGGGACTGTTGAAGGTTTGATTTCTATTCAACAAAATGCATTATTTAATATTTTCATTTCATCAACACGGAAAGTGGAAAGCGGTAGTATCTTGATGGGATCTTGTCTTTCAACTAGGTTCCCAGGTCCCTTCTGCCTACCATGCTAAATGTGGGATACATCGTGAAGCTAAAATAGTAATTAACTAACGTAAAGTAATTAGCGGATTATATACATATGTACACGTGCAAATGCTTATAATCCGATGTCTATTAATGAATGATGTATTTGAAAATATAATACGAAAAAATGGCAAATTTATGTGAAACTGCCCTGTATTTTGGATGATTATTATCAAAACATATATTACCTACAAACGATCTGAAGTAGCTATCATATGATACTTCAATTACGTTTTTAAGCCTATTATTATACACAGAAAACGCATTCGGCTGTAAAAAATCAAATATAGACATGACATTTATAATAAAAAGTCAAATTAATAAAAAAAACACTTTATCGCATTCTTAGGTATGAAACACTATATTATTTTTAATTACTTATTCAAGTATGTAAATTTTTGAGTTTTATACATTAGGCGATACAAAAATCTTCACATTACAGTAGAGGCACAGGTAACCTGGCAACCAAATTTATATTAACAAGCACTCCGTTACACATTCGGATTCCCACTTTCCACCGAATTCGGGAGGAATTGCACGTTGAAGGCGTAACTCAACGCCGCACTTCCCCTCGTTACTATAGTGAGGAAACCAAAATATTTAATTTACTCGAGGGGGAATCGAATCAACAGACTGTCATATTTATTGTCGCACGGTTTTTCCTCTACGCCACGTCTGGCCTCCGTGATGATAATTATAATAATAAATATCAAGATCATTTTATTTTTTTATGTTTCATTTAGATTTGTTTTGTAATAATAATAATTATTATTATTTGAATTATTTTAATAACATAAAAGTAACTGCACTTCACGCGAATATTTTCTAAACTGTGACTTACGTAAAGGTTAGTTCAAGCGACCGGAAGTCGATTCAGTATTTATGTGTCATCGTTAACATTTCCGCAAATGATCGGGTACGAAGCTCAATTACAATAAACTACTTATAACTACAACTTGACGACCTTGCGCTGGTTCTCCTAAATACTATTTTCTAATAATTATTCTTTATGCTTATGATATCATTTAACAGCATTTAGTACGCAAAATATTACTTGTTTTAAAGTTGTTTGTTCTATTTGGAGCCGTCGTGGTGTAGAGGTACAAGTGTGGAAAGCAACGGTCGTGGGTTCGATTGCCACTCGGAGAAATGAAACAATATTTTTATTTTCTCGCTATGGTAACGAACGTAAGCCGCAGTGTTCAATTCCGCCACAGCATTTGAGCAAATTTAGGTTGTGTCTGTTCCAAGGGTTAAGTGGCAGTGCTCAAAACGGCGCTCTGTATTTTTACTAGACCGAAGAAAAAAAAAATACCTCCGAGTGGAAATCGAACCCATAAGCGTTGCTTTAACAGTTACATATTGTTTTACTGCGCCTGTATACTATGACATAATAAAATTAAAAAATCATTTTTTCTTTACTCATATCATTTAAAATGTAAGTAACTACTACCACCGCCTAAACCATATAAGTAATCTATGTAGGTGCGATAATATTATGATATCTACATTTGCTCAGGTAATAAACGTGACACGATAACAAGCACGAAAGCTAATAATAAAATACTTTTTTTACAGGCCAAACACCATTTTCAGATTCCTTTGGCATACAATTTTATCTAAGTCAATCTCAGTCATAAAATGTCACAAAAATGGACGTATATGTTATATTAAAGTTTACTAAATGTTCGTAAAGGTTTTAAAGTCTAGACTGTGCCACAAGAACGTGATTGGGTCCAGTTTGCGAAATTCCGTAAGCATTTTGCACATGATTTACATACAAACTTTACGGTTCTGACACAATAATCAAATGAAATGTTTTGATATTAACTAAACTACTAAATAAATAAAAAAAATATATATGTATAGGTTTATAGGTAAATTAAAAATATATAAGCACTATATTAAGTCTATGGATTACATATATATTTCTATTTTTATTTATCTTATATTTATATTTCAATTTACTTATACTTTACATTACTCTTGATTATCTGCCTTTTTAAAAGCACATAATAGATATTATTATTATATTTTGAGGCTCTCTGAGTCGCCGACGGTTGTGTGTTGGATTGAGAGAATGAATTATTTTCATTTCCTCACTTAGGTAACAGGACAAAGCGCGGTGTTAAGCTTCGCAACTGCAAAGTCTCAAAAATTGAGCATAAAGTGGCGAAAAGAGTGTCTTAACACCAGGTTCCTCCTGGTGCTGGTGGTTCTCTAGTACCCTGCTATATGTGGAATACAGCATTAAAGTTAAAGAAAAATAAATAATGGGTATGTAGCGGTAAGTTTGTGATCTAAATAGATTAGAATCGGTAATATATATAAGAATAGGTATGTGCAAATAGTTAAAATCTCTGTCCCATAAAGAAAAATAGCATTTCCCTGAGATGGAAAGCAAATTTATAATGCTAAGATTAATTTCAAGGAAGTTGATATATTTAAATTTGACACTACACTAAACCAATTAAAAAATAAATAATCTTTAATTTAGTTAACATATATAAAATGAAAAAGTGTAAATGTACAATTTGATCTATATATTGTCTTAAGCTGCAAGTACTCTTATAGCGATGTACAACAAGCGCGATAATGACACCGAGTCATTTCTTTATGCTTTCCATACCGCTGGCGGCCTTGCGTTTCCGGATCCACCGACTACATTAGCGTACGCGTTTTTAAAGATCAACTTAGTCGACACGCCCTCGTATGTACATTCCATATAAAAGCTCCAAGACGGACACTTCTGTACTCATTCCACGAGATTCACTTGTCCAAGAAGCAATGGCAGCTAAGGTAATTGTTACTTGTCTTACTATTTATCTATTGAGTTAATTATACTTGTAAAATAAGTCCCCGTTGAGATATAATTTTACGACAATTCTTGTTTATTTACAAAGTAATTGATTTTGATTGATTTTAAGATTATTTAATAATTATGTTGTTTATTTACAGTTGGTTGTAGTACTCGCCGCCGTGGTCGCTGTGGCCCACTGCTCAGTGGTGCCAGTGGCGCGAGCAGACGCCGACTACTCAAGCTTCGCGTACGACGTCGCTGATCCCTACAGCGGCGACTTCAAGAGCCAAGTGGAGAGCCGCAGCGGTGGCAACGTACAAGGACAGTACTCTCTGATCGAACCCGATGGCTCCAGACGTGTTGTTGACTACGCCGCTGATGATGTGAACGGCTTCAATGCCGTTGTACGCAAAGAACCCGGTGTGGTCGCCCCCGTCGCCGCCGTAGCTCCCGCCGTGGTCGCCGCCCGCGTCGCCGCTCCCGCTGTTGTTGCCGCCGCACCCTCTGTAGTCGCTGCTGCTCCCTCTGTAGTCGCCGCCGCTCCCGCCGTAGTCGCCGCCGCCCCAGAAGTTGTCGCCGCCCGTGCCTACTCCCCTGCCGTAGTTGCCTCATCTCCCGCCGTATACGCCGCGTCTGCCCCCGCAGTCGTCGCCGCCCACTCTTACGCTCCTGCAGTATACGCCGCATCTGCTCCAGCTGTTGTCGCTGCCCGCTCGTACGCTGCACCCGCAGTATACTCCTCTGCTCCAGCTGTTGTAGCTGCCCACTCTTATGCCCCATCCGTATACGCCGCAGGTCCCGTCGTATCCTCCCGGTCTTACCTGGCTCCTTCCCTGTACTCGTCCGCGGCCCCATTAGTCGCTGCCCGTTACGCCGTTAACGCCCCCTACTACTCCGCCTACGGCTACGCCAACCCCATCGCCAACTACTGGTAAACGAATATATAAAATCTTAGTTTTAGATCGAAGTTGCCATGTAAATAATATTTTTGTACATTTGCATACATATTAAATTAAACGACGTTTTTAATATAAAGTGTTTTGCTGTAATTAAAACTACCTGCTCACCTTAAAGTATGTAACTATAAAATATTTTGTCTAAGTATTCAAATGTCACTAATATATGTAACTCACTATACGTGAGTGTATGTTTTGACCAAATAGCTCATTTAAATTTTACGTACATACGAGTACTATGAAAAAACTAATGCGGCAATGTAATAACGCAGTTTTTGCATTTATTCATTCTAATCACATAAATATTTTTTGTCAATTGGTTCTATCAGTTCTAAAATTAAAAATATAATTTACATTTTAATGTCTATGCCAACAATATGGACGTCAATTATTTTATTTTTAATATTTAGTAAAATAGGTTGTAGCATTGGTTCTCGCTAGGGTCTTAATATAAGGTTATCTAAAACGTTTTTCCTTTTTAAATTTGTTTGATATGTTGAATTCCGCCACTCAACACGCAATGCCTTAAGAATTCGACTTTATTAAAGCAGATAACCTGCCTGCCTTTTGAAAGCCTGGACATTTTAATTTTACCATAGAATTTTACCTAAATTTCAAGGGAGGCTGGCCTGGAATACTTCTGTATGGTATACCTTTACATTATATCTACACGATATTCGTTGGAACAATATACGGTGCTTAATAAGAATATTTTGGTATATATAATTTGGCGGCGGCCCTGGTATTTTAGTATAAATGTATAACTCTTTTGAATTATAAATTAAACGAGTAAAAATTTTGCTGAACATTACTTAATGTATTGTCTACATATTATTTTGTTTTTATGAATCTGATCTTGTTATTTATTTTATATACTTTTTATTTATTATAACAGAATGTGCAATTTATTTACTTTTTCTTTTTGATCTGAATTTTGCAACTATTACCTACTGAAGATGGAAACTATTCATATTTAAATTAGATGACTTAGTGCAGAAGTGTCCTGGTGTCTTCTAAACGTTCCAGAAGAAATTTATCGATATCTTGAATTCAAGAATATGTATGAATATTAATTAGTATATTACTCAGTAATTACTAGAATAAGTCAAAATACATATTTCAACGCAGCTTTTAATTATTTCATTTTTTTTTGTTGTTAACTTATCTATAATTATAGAGGCCGTCCTGGCACTGGAGCGCATACGTTCATCTATATGTATGACGGTGGTGGATACGATTCCCGTTCGGGGGAATAAAATATTTAATGTTTTCATTTTCTCGTTCTGGTTTATGCTGCCACTCAACACTTAATGCCACAGGAATAAGCGAAAGGTGAGGAAAGATAATATCTTAAAGAGAACAGAGTGTCTTAACATATATAGTACTAGCAGACCCGCGAACTTCGTATCGCCTTACAGTCGATTCTTTTTTTTTAATATGGATTCTGCTATTCGGGACACCGGGTCAGTTAGTAAGATAAAAAAATAAAGAAAGTTGATAAGTTAACAATTATTTAATGTCAAAAAAAAATCACTTTAAACTCTTGTAATATTCATTAAAAACGACACTAAAAATAACAATTTCCGATATCTTATTATGGTACCTACTTATTATATTTTATTTCATTTTTACTTATTCTAAATTCAGTTTCATTTTCATTGTAGTACTTTATGGTATATTTTATTTTTTGTTTGGTTATCTGGCGCGTTAACAACCAGAGCAGATGGTTTTCCAACACGGGAACAGGCAACATACAACAGACCATGCGAGAGACATGAGTTTTCTATATTAATGCCACAAACACTTAATAACTGTCCCTGGGATTTGTTTATAGTCATTGCGAAAGCAAGCCGTACTGGTATGTCAGTCGAAATCACTGGGATGCGGGGTATCAAAAAGTCTTCTCTTTTATACTTTCCTTTCAATATGATTGTTTCTATTATGTTATTCATTATTTTTTTTTGTTGGTTGGTTGATATCTCGCAACATTATAACGACACATCCAAGCTTTAATTGAAGGCTGTGAGGCGGCAATCCTGGCCAATCAAGTGAGTTTTAAAATTCCGGTGGATAGTTCACATCATCTTATTTAGTTGCCGTATCAACTGATGATAATATATGTCCTCATTACGCCAGGAATGACATCTTGGAAATTGAAATTTACTTCATTTACATCAGTGTGCTTGGCAGCCAGTAAAGCTCTTTCGCTCAACCAATCATGGAACAAATAATTTTCAGCAACATTCGGAAACACTTTATGAATAAGTGCATCTTTTGATTACGTTAACTGACGAAAACGATCAGGATAGGTGATGCAGCCAGTCAGCGCATCTATAGGAAATTTGCCATTACCAATATCAATGAGTTATTTAGAGAATATGTCTCCAAATTGATCATTTTGCAACATGACATTAAATGTAATACCTTGACATATCCTACAATTTGGAGGACTTTAAACATGAATTCAGTTCATCAGCTTGCGTTGAACGTGGAACCACGGGCCACCAATGTTTGGTGAAAATCTCCTGATAATAAAATCATTACGCCGCTAAATTGATTTCTGGTGGTTCCATAGATCTTTTAAAGTTCTATCTAAATTCAACTGTCAAATCAAATTAAAGTGATATAGTAGAAGACATAGCATCTCATAAACAAAATATTTCAATTACCTGTTATGACATTTATCATCTTGATTGGGAAATCATAGCCATCTTCACCTTGCCAAAATATAATGGGATATTGCAGTGCATCATATGCGCGATGTGTCCTTCCTATCCTTAATACGTTGTAATGGATTATTCCGAGATTGTAAAACATGACTCCAAATTTTCTCCAATTACAACAATGGCAACTTCATCGACAGTAGGTGCATAAAACATTGCAGCTTTGAAAAATATAATTAGTTAACTGTATTCGTGAGATAAATTTTGTAATTTTTCAACTATTGACCTTTTCACTGAATTGTTATGTGCACAACCTAGTAGTGGTCACTATCTGGCACTGGTAACAAGAACCTGCTCTATGATATATTTGACTTCGTAACTGTTGACGGAAAATTGTTTTGTAAAAATTCGTATAATAGTTTTGATTAATAAACATACAATTGCAGATACGACATATGACAAACCTTAAAAGTTGGCATTACATTTTTCCGAACTGCTTTAGTTGCTCCAGATTAAGTCATTTGAAAGCAGTCGTTGTATTGTTGAATATGCTTTAAGAAGTGTATGGAGTATGCTCCTATTCGTAAAACCAATGAGTACAATGGTTCTGGAGATGGAAGTTTTTGTATCAATTCTACCTTTTCAAATGAAAAATGCGCAACACAATCCATTGGTTTTATTTTACAATAACATTTTTTAAATTTTAATTTTTACAATAACCTTACAATATTGACTGAGTTCATAGGTCCAATAGCAACACAGCTGTACGCACTGCTGGCATTCATTGATACATTGTAACAAAAAGCAGCTCGATTCAAACTTGCACCATTATCAGACAACTGCCGTTCTTCACGGGTCTGTCTTAACCGAACTTTTTCACGTTCACTGCGATCATTACGTTCTGGGCAGTACGATTAGATTCTTCTGCCTAAATTTGTCCACCGCCTTATAGAAGCCATATTTAGTAAGTCACAAATACACAACACTTTATTAGATTATAAAAATTTGTGGCTTTTAGATTTAATAACAAGCATAATATAGATGCACAAAGAGACGTTTACATTTCAAGTGACATTTTGCCATAGAAGTATTGACAAATATTGACATTACTAGACTGAGATCCTAGGGTCCCTAGACCTTCATCATTTTAGCAAAACTGAAATTTTGAGGATCGATCAGACTGTATGCATACTCTCTAACTTAAAAAAACCTTTCAAAGATAGTGCCGCCACATCCAGCTGCGTTAAAGTAAAAATTCTCGTTTTTAAATATGTTTTAAAGTAAAAAATATATATTTATTATTACCAGACCCTTCACGTGAGCCTGTACTCCTGTCAGACGTACTAAAGGTTGTTTAAAATTGGGGCAAATTACATTAAACTATCAATCTTAAGTTATAAATATATTATTTACGGACCATTTCAAGCAACCAGACCAATCCGATGGCTTCATCATCTTCCCAGAAAGAGATATATCATAATTTTTCGTTAACTCTGAAAGGATCCCATTTTCATATTTAGTGAGTAAGCATACTGTCTTAACTACTTGAAAGACTAATAGTCCTCAAAATTTCACCTTTGCTAAAATGACGTCGGTCTGGCGGCTCTGGGATCTTGGGCTATAATATTTATATGATACTAACGTCACTCAATTGTTTTGCCTTCCAAGAATCCAGCTACTAACATTATAACTTTATAGTAGGGTATTGAAGTCCAAATTGACTTTTAAGTAGATATTAATACGAATCTTTTGTATGGGAATATAGAAAAGTCATGTTTTGGACCTTTTCTGGTATTTTTTTACTTTTTTCTGTCCGTTAGAACCATCCTCGTACTTCAAGGAATATTATAAAAAAATAATTATCGAAATTGGTTCAGCTGCTCTCGAGATTTGCGAAATCGGTTCAGCTGCTCTCGAGATTTGCTCTTAGCAACACATTCAGCTATAATTTTTTTATAAAAAAGATATTTCGTATATTTTTTTTGATATTATAAAATTATTATTGCCTCGTTGTGAGTGAGGTAATGAAAATTATAACAATTTCATTTCTTCGAGTAGAATTCGAACCCAGAACCTGTCGCGTATATAGTCGCGTGCTTGTGCCACTGCACCACAACGGGCCTCAAAATTATAAGAATGTATTTTTTTTTTCTGTGATACACATATACGTTACCAATTCATGGATTTTTAAAAAAAAATATATTTTAATTGTATATATTTGCTTAATATATTTACTTAAATTTATATCATTTGGTGTTTTAAATAATAATTATGGTATTAAAAAACGTCAAAACAAATGTTCATTACGTAGAATAATTTATTTTAAGGTGACTCATTATATCTTATAAAATTTATCTGGGTGACTTGGGTTCCACATTACATCCATTTTTTTTATGTCAACAGAAAATGTTCATCACGCTGAATAAGTTTTCCTTAAGCGTTGTATTGATATCTGTTATAGATTAGGCGGGCTGCTAGGGTTTCACATCAGGTATTCGGGCTCTCAAATTAAATTAAAGCCTATGTATGGGCGAAAAGAAGTTTCATTTATATCCGTCCAGTAGTTTTTGCGTTAAAGAGCCACAACAGACAGACAGGCAGACAAGAATTCCAAAAAACATATTTTTACCTTCTATTGGTTGTACTACGTCCCCCTGAAGGGTTTTTTTTAGTCTATAATCAATGTACAGATTTTATCCCCTTCACAGTTTTATTATATATATAGATATATAGATTAATGAATTAACTAAAATAGTAATAATAAATTGTGTGAGAGTTACCTTTGAGACTCTAATATTTTTAGAAATAATGAAAAAGTAATATAATATATCAATCACTCTCTCGTGAAGTTTATTTATATTCGCCAAAAATCTTTAAATTACATGACTATGTGAAAATAAAAACTCTAAATAATTTTAATCCATATATATTTAGTACATTTAAAAAAGCATTATATTATTATAATAAATATATAATTGTTCATTATTTATATATATACAACATTATTTACATGACATGCATAGCACAGCATGTCAAATTAGCAAAGATACAATTTATAAGTAGTTGTAAGAAAATGCCGGGTAATCGTAAGACGGGTAAATAGTAGAGCGGGCGTATACTCCAGAGGGGTAAACCGAGGGTGCCACTGGGTACACTGATGGTGAAACGTAAGATCTCGCTAGTACTGGTACTGCAGCATTGTGGACAGAGGGAACAAGGAAATTGCGTGCACCAACTACAGAAGACGCATCAACTACTGAAGGAGCACCAGCAGCAACAACAGAGGGAACAGCAGCAACCACAGAAGGAGCAGCAGCAACCACAGCAGCAGCTAGGGGTTCCTTGCGTACAACAGCGTTGAATCCGTTCACATCATCTGCAGTATAGTCCACAATACGCTTGGTGCCGTCTGGGTCGACTAAGGAGTATTGTCCTCTCACCACGCCTCCGACGCGGGACTCCACTTGACTCTTGTAGTCGCCTGATAGAGGATCGGCCACGTCGTACGCGAAACTAGACGAGTCTTCGTCTACTTTGGCTACTGGCACTACTGAGCTGTGAGTTACAGCAACTAAGACAGCGAGGACAACTGCAAACTGAAATAAAAAGGTATTTTTATATTTTTTTAAATTTGTTACTTGTTGTTTATATTTTTTAATTTTGATAATATTACAGAATTTATACATTGTTTTGTTGAATTTATACATTTATACATTGTTTTTTTTTTATTATTATGATTATGATATATTTCTTATAAAACTTACCTTTGCCATTGTTAGGTCTGTAGAGGTATGCTTTATCACAAATGAATATAGAGCATGCTATCTGTGTGTTTATATATGAATATCATTAGATGCTTTAGTTTAATAGCTACCGGTTGAACTTTAGAAAAACGGCCAATTACTTAATTAGGACATACATAAGCCAAGGGCGTAATACAAAATTATAATTCTATGTGAACAATGACCTTTTAATTAATATATTTGAGGAATTTTGTCAGTGGCGACATTGATATTTGTTATTTTTCTATAGATACATATATTAATTGTCCTGACATCTTATAATTACCGTATTTTTCTTGTCGCACTTTACTTGTCGCTTTTCTCTTTGTGTATAGCACTGTAGTCCCCTACATTTTCCGGCCGAAATGTAAAGCGAAATCACATTTTGTCTGTCAAAGCAAGGGAATGAAAAAATATTTTACTGAAAATAAAAAAGTAGCCTACATTACCATACTGCTTAATTTCAGATATAATGGCCTCAAAAAAAATGTGTATATAAATAGAAGGAATGCGGTACCAAATATTCATGTAGACACAATGGTGCATTTAGGCGACCTTATTACTATAAGTGATCTCTTGGAGGCTAACTTTATTATAGTAACTTACAGGAATGAAACTTCTTTCTCATATTACGGAATACGCATATAAACTTACATTAGCAAAAAAATGCATACATTAGCATCTGTCTTTTGCTTGATTATCTTATTAGTAGAATAAGGTATGAAACATTTTATAAGATAATCTTTTACAGTTTAGAATGCTGGAATGCATAATTAATGCTATAATTTTTAAACGAATTAGATTTCCGGCACTATATAAAAAATAAAAATTATCCCACGTTTTAAAGATCAACTGGTATCTAAGGTGCTTAGCTTAATATATTGAATATATTGATGTTACATCCGAATCATATAAAAGCTCGTGTTTCCACATTTCTGCCTATTAAAAACAATATCAACATCCACAATGACGACTAAGGTAAAATAACATATATTTTCCTAAAAGGTGCAAACAACACATCTAACATCCAAAATGTTGGACGAATTGAATCTAGGGTAACACAACACGCAATGCCTCCAAGATACGGGGGGAGAGTGGGGAACGCAAGAGACTATGATTATGTTCCCAGGTTTCTTCTGCCTATCCTGCTATATGTGACGTGAGGCTAAATACTCTAGAGTTATACAATTTTTTTGAGTAATTGAAACAAATATATGTTAAATTTATTTCAAATGTTTTTTTATCCATTCAGCTATTTATTCTCACCATATTCGTGATTGCCGTTCAATGTTCAGAACAAATTGACAATGTCGATGATGACTCATCAAGCTTTGCCTATGGAGTAGCTGATCCCAGCACCGGTGACTATAAGAGCCAAGCAGAATCTCGCATGGGAGGTGTAGTGAGGGGTCAATACTCTTTAGTAGACCCAGATGGTTCCCAGCGTATCGTTGACTACATAGCAGATGATATCAATGGTTTTAACGCGGTTGTACGCAGGGATCCCTATGTTCCAGCATCAGGTCTCCAAGATCTTCCTATTGTATCCTCATCCCCTATAGTATCTAAATCCTTTGTTATTCCATCAGTGTACTCTGGACCTTCTATATTTTCTTCTAAAATTAACCCTAGATTTGCTCCTAGTCCATTTTCTTATAAATAATCATACTATAAGCTAAAACATATAATGTGATATTTTTGTATTGTATTAAAATTTTATAAAATATGAATAATATATATGAATTAATGTACTTATTTAAAGAATCTGTTACATTCTTATTTTGGTTTCTTTAATAAATAATAAAATAATATGCATTTTTTTACCAAGACAAACGATATCCAATTATAAGCGTGACGGTTGTGGGTTCAAATCCTACCAAAGGGAATGAATTACTTCATTTCCGTACCCCAATTTCAATGTCTCAAAATTTAGTAGAAAAACTAATTTCCTTCTGTCTATCCTGCACTTGTCACCAATATCACTATCTACACATCGCAAAGCTGAAAAAAAATGTTTCCAACACAATTAATATTGTTATTTTTGGTACATATATATTACATATACAAAATGATAATGAAATGCGAATAAAATAATATTAGGGTTCTCAGAATGTTAAGCTGCTTACTTGGATTTAGACAGACGAGTACATTGACTTACTAGTCTTGCTATAAGATAAGGATTATCCAAGCTACTTGTATAAATCTACATATAAATATAAAAGCTTTTGAACTCGTACCAAAATTTTGGTAAATAAAATTCTATACATTTTCATCATCCAACATGTATATGCGTTAATCCAATTATATTTTAAATTAATTACTCGGTTTATATTTTAAATGTTATAACGATATTCTGTCATCGTGGTCATTGTGGAACAACGCTGGTTGGAAACGCGACGGTTGTGTGTTGGAACCCCAGTTGGAAAATGAATTAATTTCATTACCTCGTTCTAATAACAAGACAAAGTGCGGCGTTGAGTTACGCATTCAACAAGTGATGTTTTCACATTACATACTGCATATAACACACAGCGTCTACCCTGCATTAATGCACCGATTTCACTGCATTTTGTATGAAATTCACTGCGGACTCAAAGCCTACTTCCCGTGGACATACAGTTATCACATTTGGTATGACGTGAGCACTTACTACTTACTTGCCCTTGATCTACAATCCTGAAATAGGTACGGAAGCCTCAGTGCGCCAGTCCTATTCGCACTTAACCTGGTTTTTTATACATACTCGTATTCTAAATCTAAAATACTCTTTTTGCGTATTTGTTTGAATTTTACTCGAGGGGATGTTTCCACGCCATGTCCAATTTTGTTACATACAATTTGTTTTGTCAGTAAACTCGGAAAAATATTTGAACATATTTTATTATCTTTAGAATAAAATTACACAAATTCTACTACTAAAATATTTGATACGTGAAATTAATCACATAGTCACGTGGACATGTCAGGCTTCCAAAAATATGTAATACTAAATGTACGCGATTCGGCATTATAAGATTTATTTAAAAAACATCCTAGTAATAATTATCAACGTGCAAGTTTTTGACGATCGTTCCACATTACGCAAAAACTACTGAACGTATTTTAATACATCTGTACACCAATATAGGTTATGCATTAGAATAACACTTAGTCATATAAAATTACATTACAATTTGATTTGAAAATTACAATTTGTCTTTTAAATTTTAACTATCAGCTCATAATCTCATTGTACACAATTTATATGATCATAAAAGATTTTCGCGTTAATCAATATTTAATTAAATTGAAACTTTAAAAATTTTAACTTTGCAGATTCTACATAATTAAATTACTACTAGTTTAGTTACACAAGGAAATCGCGCGACAAGCTTTTATGATCATATAAATTGTGTACAATGAGGTTATGAGGTGATAGTTAAAATTTAAAAGACAAATTTTATTTTTACCTTTTGAGAGCGTTTAAACAAAAGCTTTTTCTAAAAATGATTTTTTGCTTTTAATTTATTTTTAGTCTCACGCTGTATAACACACATAACAGAATAGGCAGAGAGAACTTAAGTTAAGACACTTCCTTCCCATTAAGATGTTCTCCTCTTACCGCCGAACACTGGAGTTGTGGAACTCGACGCAGCACGTTACCAGAGCGTGAAAAGTAAATATCTCATTATTTGACATTTGATTTAAAAAACACACAAAAAAAATAGGCTAGACTAAATAGGCAACGGAGTCTAAATTGTCTCTAGTCGAAATTGTCTCTTCATACCTACCACGCATTTCGGGAACACAAACATTTTTTTTTCCTTATAATAAAGTTAAAATCAGTTGGCAGTGATATTTTTTTATTATTTCCATAATTTAGTGGCGCTTCCGGCATGCTCTACTAATTAACTAACAAGAGTAATCACATTTGAAATATCAACATCAACATTATAAAAACACATCAAATATGTGATTTGTATAAAAGCTCGATCCACCTTAGTTTTGTATCTATTCAGCATCATCAACTGACAGAGTCAACAATGGCATCTAAGGTAAATGAAAATTAAAATATTTATATTTTTAATGGATTTTTTAGACATTATACCTGTTCTAATATAAACTAAATTTATATAAAATGAAGACTAAAATTAACTAACACGACGGTTGTGGGCACGATTCCCAGTCTGGAGAACGAATATGTGTTTGGACGGATGGATCGATTTTTTCGATTCAGTTCATATTTAGTTTATGAAAAATATACTTATTATAATTCAACTAATTGTAATTAAAAACGTTTCTCTGTTTCGTAATTACAGTTTCTAGTCACCCTCGTCGCTTTGGCAGCTGTAGCTCACAGCGCAGTTGTACCATTGGCTAACGTAGACGAAGATTCCTCCAGCTTCGCATACGACGTCGCTGATCCTCTCTCAGGCGACTACAAGAGTCAAGTTGAATCCCGCGTCGGAGGCGTGGTGAGAGGACAGTACTCCTTGGTCGACCCTGATGGCACCAAGCGCATTGTGGACTACTCTGCAGATGATGTGAACGGATTTAACGCTGTTGTACGCAAGGAACCTCTAGCTGCTGCTGTGGTTGCCGCTGCTCCGTCTGTTGTTGCTGCTGCTCCTTCTGTGGTTGCTGTAGATCCTTCTGTGGTTTCTGCACATAATTTTGTTGTGCCCTCCGCCTACAACGCAGCCCCATTAGTCGCCAAATCTTACATTAATCCGTCAGTATACCCAGCACCTTCTGTTTATTCTTCTGGATTATACGCTAGCTCTCCCATTTATTCTTCGTACCAATATCCAATTTCATACAACATCTAATTATTAAAAAATATATATATTTAATTAAAAGTTTTGTGTACATATTATTATGATTATAACTTAACCTCATGTATAAATAGTGCTGTATATTTTAACATAGTAAATTGTCCTTGTATAAAAAATATACTGTTATAGTATACGCTTTGGATTATTTAAAATGTAATAAAAACTTAATATTCATCTGTGGTTTTTTTTACCAAAATACAATAATAACACATGACCAAAATATATTATAATACGAAGTTTAATTATATTAATATGTGGAATAAAAAATGTAATAGACTTTTTTCTCCTAGAGAAAAATAGGGAATAAATGTAAATCATTAATTTACATATAATAGTAATTTAATTAAGACATAATTGCGCAATGGCAGTGCTGACTAAAATATCTGGTGTGGGGTCACAATGGTCGCTCGTTTAAAATGGTTCGCTAAAAATATAACCCTCCTTTTGGGTTTTGCCGCAATCGAGTCAAAAAGGAGTGTTTTGAAACTAAGATGAATAACTAGAAATGATATTTAAAAAAAAACGTTTATAAGTCTCCACATTTTAATGTTTTTTATTCTAATAAAAATAATATAGCCTTTCTTTTGTCTGAATGTGTATCGTTAGAGACCATTGCCCTCTGTCCGTTCATTTGCATGTTATTATGTTTGGTACAACTATAATGTCCAAGCCTTTGACTTTTATAGTATTAGATATTGCTTATTCATTATTTATTAAAAAACAGTTTCTTTAGAATATTTGTGTATATGTAGATATGAAAATGTAATAATGTCTATTAATTTTCACCTGTAAACCTTTGTCATTTAGGTTGATAATATACTTCACAATTTATTAATTTATTTATTTAAAAAAACAATCACCTTCACGCTATATCCCGCACACAGCAGGGTAGACAAAGGTAGCCAAGTGTTAAGACACTCTGTTCCCCACTTCCCGCTGAATTCTCACGTCGCACATATACAGTCACACACTTATGATTTTTTTTGCTCCCACCTTTTCCCCGCATATAGCACAGCCCTGCCCCCAGTGGAAATCCAGTGTTAAGACATTCCGTTCTCCGCGATCCGAGAGATTTTCGAGATATTGCCTGTTGAGTGAATGAAGTTGAGCAATGAAAATAATTCATTCACCCGATTGCAGATCCAACCCACAATTATCGACAGTATGATAACTGTAAAGTGAGACGCTTCCCCGCTGCACCATGACGGTCTCAATATTTTATTTAAGATTAGATTAAATAAAATCATACCCAAATTTTCCAAAAGAAAAGTTACATAACCTCGGTTAAACAATTTTTTTACTTATTCCATACTACAAATAATAATGACTAAATATTTAAGTTAAATGGTTACATATGACAGTCAATATTTAAAATTATATTGACCTACTCATAATTCACAAAATCATTTACATACAAAAATAGATTTTAATGGCTATGAATATAGAAACAAACCTATAAAGCTCTCTTCTCGGTCATTGATATAAAAGCTCGACGACAGAAATCTTTAGACTTATAACGTAAAACTATTGGTTAGTGCAAGCAACGATGATGGTCAAGGTAAATGTGAAATATTATTATTTATTTATAATCATTTAATTTTGCTACCTTCATATATAACATATTTTTGCATAGTGGCAGATTTATTTTTATTTATTTTTACATAAAATGAATAAATGTTTGTTAAGACCAATGTGGCGTAGAGGGACAATCGTGTGACTCTAAACGTGATGGTTGTGAGTTAGATTCCCACCCGGGGGAACTCGGGGGAAACTCCCACCTACTCTAAGAATTCGAAAGAAAGTGAGAAACTCTCTCTGCTTACTCAGCTATGTGCAGAGTACAGCGTGCAGCGTGCTAAAAAGTACTCGCAAGTAAAATTATAGCAATTATTGGTTAATAGTTTATATTATATTTGACCGCATACGCAACACATTCATTCGAGGTAGTCTTGGGGTCCGTGACGTAGCGGATAAGCTCCAAGAGCGTCGCTTGAGATGGTTTGGCCACGTTACGCGCCGGCCTAAGAACCATGTCGGACGCAAGTGCCTTGCTATACTAGTTCCTGGGGCGCGACCTCCTG
This sequence comes from Heliconius nattereri, assembly GCA_013403645.1. Taxonomy (NCBI): domain Eukaryota; kingdom Metazoa; phylum Arthropoda; class Insecta; order Lepidoptera; family Nymphalidae; genus Heliconius; species Heliconius nattereri. Next base: position 9,507,977 of record JAAIXI010000230.1, read on the forward strand.
GACGCCCAAGGAAGCGCTGGTTGGATGTCGTGATGCAGGACATGAGAGCCAATGGTCTAACCACCGAGGACGTAAAAGACCGTGCAAAGTGGAGTAGGTTAAGTAGGAAGGCAGACCCTGGTAATAGCTGGGATTAATGCCAGGAAGAAGAAGAGTTTATATTATATTCCTACCGTTGTTTTTAGTGACTATGACTAAATCCATATGAATTTATAAGACTATTTCTTATGATACTTTTATTCATTTACAGATAATCTTAGTTCTCGCTGCGTGTATAGCAGTTTGCCACAACGCTGCTATATCAACTAGAGCAGGCGATTACACAAATTTTGCCTATGATGTCGCCGATCCTAAAACTGGTGACTTTAAGACCCATACGGAATCTCGAATTAATGATTTTGTACGGGGGGAGTACACCGTCCTCGAGGCTGATGGAAGAAAACGAATTGTTGATTACACTGCTGACAATGTGAACGGATTTAGAGCCCATGTACGGATAGCACCTGATTTTGGAAATATCGTTGCTTCTACGTTGAGATGAGACACTACGATTTTTTCAACAAAATATTATTTTTAACTAAGTATAAAAATATTGTGGCTAATCTAATAGAAGTAAAGTATTACTAGTAAGTACTCGTATATAAAAAACACAAAGAAGTTTATTGCTAAATAATTTATTTAATTTTTTTACTTTTGAATTATGTCAAATAAAATATTTTTTCCTAATAGTATGAGTTCTATATTTTGACTGTATATTTTCTATACTTACACTACAAACATATAAAGCACATAAATATCCCTCGGGTGTTCAGAGAAAGATATCTAGGAAAGATAACGTCAATATTTTTTAACCGACTTCTGTAAAAAAAGGAGGTTATCAATTCGACTGTATTTTTTGTTATGATTGTTACCTCATAACTTTTGACTGGGTGAACCGATTTTGAAATTATTTTTTTTTTATTGAAAGGTGAAGCTTCCCAAATAGTCCCATTTTTTTTTGGTCCATGTCTGACAATGGTATCTATGAGAAAATCACATAAGTCTTAAATTTGCTTTAGGTATGTGCGCGACAAATAGACGAATAACTCAATGTCGCGCCAACCGATTTTGATGATTTCTTTTTTTATTTGAAAGGATACATAATTTGGTCAAAGTTTGGCTAGGGTCCAATTATGGAATCCGGTGAAAATTGAGAAAATTTGTGTGTTTTTTGGTAAAAAATTGATTATACTGTAATAGTTACAAGCAAAAACTTTTTAAATTGATGTCAGTCTTACTACAATATGTAATTACTAAGCCTGTTTGTTTTACTTGACACCGATTTCAAAATTATTAAATCTTTTTATAATTATTTTTCACTTTTTAGTTCGTTGTTAGAAGTCGGTTTTTCTTTTTGTTAAAAATTAATTTATTTGTATTGTTTTTATCTGTATGCAGTAAGAAAATATCTACCTATTATTTTATTCTTTTCTTTCCAAGACCTAGACCGGTGTTTCCATATATTACAGGTACCACTAGATATAACAGGTTGTGGCAATTTAGTTCTACCACATTATATAAAAAAAATATGATTTCTTCATAAACTATGCAGGCATGTGATGATGATAATGATGATTATCATGATGTATAAAAATAATATAATATTGGTGATTTATAAATATCTATTTAATTTCATATTTACAAGAACAATTACCCGTCGTCCTATTCAATGAAACGTTTACCAGTATTTGAGAGGAGCGGAGTAGGCGAGGGGGGATGCAGCAACAACAGAGTGACCAGCAGAGTAGACAGCGGGGGCGACGACGGCTGGGGCAGACGCGGCGTATACTGCGGGGGAAACGTACGAGCGGGCAGCAACGACAGCTGGGGCAGATGCAGCATACACTGCGGGAGCGTAAGAGTGGGCTGCAACGACTGTGGGGGCAGACGCAGCGTATACGGCGGGAGATGAGGCAACTATGGCAGGGGAGTAGGCGCGAGCGGCAATGACTGCTGGGGCGGCGGCGACTACAGCAGGGGCGGCCACGTGGGCGACCACACCGGGTTCCTTACGGACGACGGCGTTGAAGCCGTTCACATCATCAGCGGCGTAGTCAACTACACGTTTGGAACCATCGGCCTCGAGCAGGGAGTACTGTCCTTGTACGTTGCCACCGCTGCGGCTCTCCACTTGGCTCTTGAAGTCGCCGCTGTAGGGATCAGCGACGTCGTACGCGAAGCTTGAGTAGTCGGCGTCTGCTCGCGCCACTGGCACCACTGAGCAGTGGGCCACAGCGACCACGGCGGCGAGTACTACAACCAACTGTAAAAATATAAAACAATATTGTTTTTAACTTTAATTTATTGAAAGCAGAAAGAACACCTTTTCTTGTATTTGTAATGAATTAAATTTTTAAAACTACAAACAAACCTTAGCTGCCATTGTTTATGTTGCGACGGTTTGTTCAAGTAATGATGCTGAGAACAGTCGATGCTAGCTTTTATACTGCTCTCGTGAGATAAATCAGTTCCCGGTGAAGCGGTCGTACGTAAGCACGTACTTGAAGGCGGGACGGGTAGCGAGATTAATTGGTGGCATATGAAATTGTTAGTACAATCCGAGATATAATTATTCGTATATAATATATATTAATTTTATTCAAGTGTCTATATAAATTTGGCATTTCTTATATGTGATAACACACACATATGGCACACACGTTTACACACACTAATTTTACTCAAATTGGTAATAGTAGACGATAACAAATTAAAGTTATTGTAAAAAATGTTCTTTAAGTTTTTGAATTAGATCTTAATAAAGCCCGCAAATAGCGTAGCCTAAATAAGGCATTGAGTATTGAGTGACAGAACTCAACGCCACATTTTGCCTTTTGCCAAATATTTCATTCTCCAAGTGGGAATCGAACCCACAATGGGCGCCTTTATAGTCGCAAGCTCGTAGGGGTAGATATGAGGCAACGAAGGCCTCAAATTTAATTCAAACAATTGTAGTAGGTACAACTTCTAAGCTATGTTAAAATTGATATTTTAATTTCAAATATTATCTTAAACTGTTGAAGGTGGTTTACTATTTCGGTTATTGAAATGTAATATAAAAGAAAAAAACAACGCCAAATACGTTTCAATTTAAGGAGGCGTTTCCGCATGTTTATTTGCATAAGTGTACGTAATGTGTGTCTGTTACTTCAGTGCCACTAAATGTAAATTGAATTAAAACTTTATTTATAAGTGAAAACTCTTCCGTTACTGACATTAATTGCAAAGCCGGAACTACGTGGCGTAAAACGTTAAAATTTATGTACATACCTATGTGGGGGCGTGCAAGGAAAAAGTAAGAGAGAATTTCCCTAAAATCCTACGCTATTTTTATTCTGCATTTTCTTTTATATAGTTTTTCCATTATGACACTTCCCTTTCGCACTTTCTTTTGAAGCATTACGTGTTGAATGACGGAACTCAACGCCGCGTATTTGCCTCGTTACTACAGCGAGGTAATTATAATTAGGTATAGGGTATATTTTTCTAATCCAAATAGTAGGTAAGCCAACTTAACGGCTTAAGATAGCGATTAACAAGATGACACAGCGTCTAAGCATAAAGGCGACGGTTATAGGTTCGAGGAATTGGGTGTGTCGACACATTTGTCTATTTTGGTACATGCAGGATAGACCGAGAAGCTGTTATTAATTTTCAATATTAGAAACGTAAATGTTAGATATACTTATAACATTTGATATCATTTAAATGCCATATATCTTAACAAAAAATAAATACAAATTAAGAACTTAAAATCACAGACTTGACATTTAGATTTTTCTTCACTACTTTCGATTTTAAATCGACTATTTATAACAGAGAAAGGTCGAATAGCCTTGCGTTTATAGATAAGGTAGGTACATACGCAATATATCTCAAATGTAATAACTTAATTCAATTCTTTATTCATTCTTATTTTTATTTTCTCTAGAGCCCGTTGGCTCTTTTCTGAAAGTTATTTAAAAAGGTTCAAGTATACAGGTGCCTGTCTTAATTCACTGCGCAATGTCATATAAACTCTACTAATTCCTATTTATAGCACTTTTAAACAACCATATATCATTATTTTTTTATTTTAATGATATTACTTTATTTTTTTAAGAAAGTTTGGTTAAAAATATGAGGTTGAATTGTAATACAATAAATAAAAATGGGCACTTTTATTGTAATGTTGTAATAGGCACTATGATTTGTTTTTTTTATTTTTAGTAAACATTTAAATATCTCAAGCGATAAAGGACGATCACTTGTCTCCTTATAACAGAGATAAAAAGAAGCTGATGTTACAATTATTCTTTTATTATATTCAATTATTTTTACCATAAAATTACCTAGACAGTCGGATTTTATATTTTTGTTAGTTTCACGTAGGACGTTTGACAGCTGACATATAAGAGTAAAGAAAATTTATAAGTAGATATTTAATTTATTGAAGTTCTCTTCTGAGGCTTCTATTAAACACATTATATCAAAAAAGGTATTATAAAATAAATAAAACAATACATAATATATTTTAGCAACATTTTTTTATTAATTTAAGAATTCCACAATGGAACAATTTTATTTCCATATAATATCTATACCTAAGTCAGATGTAGGTACGTGTCGTGGGATTTTACGTAATATTTATATTATTAGTGCACATGGACTATTATAGTACCTGTATCAAAGTTGAATTATACAGATTTTTACATGTCTTCATTCTAAACACACGTGCTGCGGCCCCTTCTACTAGGCCCTCGAACAAACACACATTCTTTAGTATATAGGTATAAAAATCTTTAGTCGGTAAATTATTCCAAAGTATATTAGGTAAAAGCATAGTTTAGAAATACTAGTGACAGTAAGTAAAAATACGGAAATAGCCTAGCGGATCGCAATATGCCACAGCACGTGTATCTAGATAGTAAATGTGAAAACACAAGCTAAGTACCACTAGAGGGGCCCCAGTGACACACAAAGGCCCCCCGATTCCACTCCGCCCGAACCGAAAGCAAACATAACAGTTACATACTACCATTATCACATTAAACTAACAAAAAAACCGACAAAATGTTACCACACTAAAAAATTTTCTAGAATAAATTATTAATGTTAGGATTATCGAAATTAATTTTCTAAGTTTAACGAGCCGCGCGACCTCTATGGTAAATTCGTATCGAGCCCGCAGGATTTGGTCCGGGGGCGAATGTAGAAGCGCGCGCCTCAAAGAAAACAAGCGTCGCTGTGGTCATACCAATCGCCATAACTTGATACGCCCTTTCGTCTGCCAATTATTTATACAACTATAATTTTTTTATGTACACTCAACCCGCTTCCCGCTGCTACCGTTCTATTTATCCTAAAGTATTGTACAAAAAATGAGGAAAAACTCATAAAATATCTAAAAATCACAAGTAGTGCTATTCTTATTATGTTAGGATTTCTCAATATTTTCCATATATATAAAAAAGTCGCTTAAAAAAATCACAGACAATCACTTTCCCTTTACAGACATATACCATCGACGCTTATCGTCAACTAAGCATTAGTTAGCTACGTACAAAATCCTACTTAGTTTTACAACCATGGTGGTTTACATACAATCTTACGCGATACTATCCTCCTAAGCCAGTGCTCGGCCGAGCACGTTGTATACCCTTGCTCTTCACGAGTCAATCCACGCCTACCCTTTTATACATACATAGGTTGATATGGGGCTATTAGATCCTAACTATACAAAAAAACAACAATTAAAGTTGCTTAAGAAATAAGAAAAAAACATATCGTATTATTAAAGATCAATAAAATTAACTGCTTCTGAAAAAAATACAATAAATACAATTACATAGATAGTTAAAGAACTAAATTAATTACAAGATCGCTTAATAGCCCCTATCAATCTTCAACTACCCTTATCCAAAGAGATGAAGTTAATCGTGCTAAAACAACTGAAATAAACCAAATAATAACATTAAACATTTAAAAATTATACACAGTACTAACTGTGACAATAATCCCTTAATAATTACGAAATCTCCTAGACAAGTTTCAATAACATCCCATTCCACTCCTAGCTGCGGGCTGCCGTACATAACGCAAGTAGCCAACGAGAGTGTAGAAACCCCAAAAAACAAATATTCGATTTAAATAATCACTAATTTTAATAGATCATTTCGGAGAAAAAATATAACGATTTTAATTATCATTAGTTTTTGGAAAATAAACTTATTTATTAGGTACCTATTGAATATTATTTTCCCATTGCCAAATAGAGCATGCACACTCTCGTCACCAATAAACGATAAGTTAAAATTATTTTTGTACTGTACTCAGATAACCTACGTTAATCGTTAAATTATAGCGGGTGCTCCAAAAAATATAATTTTGGCAACATTTACATAGTATCCAACTGCATAAATCTTTCAATTTTTTATTCATATTTTGTACTGACATTAGTATAAGACTTGAATTTGTACTTCAGTTCTTGTAAATAGTGCTCTATGTCGTTGCTCTATCGACCTGACACGACACCAAGAACATTGTAAACACCGATTAATAACAAAATGATTGTAGATCATAAAATGGCTGGTGATTATTTACAGACATGAAATGCTTTTATATTTAAACAGATTAAAATACGATAAGCTTATCGTTGAAAAGACAAAATTATTCTCTCGCAAACATACATTTGATTTTTTTCCCTTTCTATATATTAAACGTGTATTTTTGTTTATTTTTTTATTCGTTTTTGTTTGTGTTTTTTATTTAAAAAAGTAGTTCCATGTACAATCCATGATACGGCCATTAATAAGTTGTCGAATTTTAAAGAGATCTAATAAATATTTTTATTGAGGATCAAAAATCTTCTATTAATAACTATATAGGGATTGTAAACAATATTTCAATCTTCATTATAATCTATCTTAAAAACTTTATATGTCGACAAAAATTTGTGATATTTCGTATTATAGGTATTTATTGTACGTAATAACTATTTTCATTTTAATAAATCTCTTAGAATATTGGAATAAGGTAATATTTATGTGAAAACAAACATCGAACACTGACATTACCTATACAAAATGATTGAAACACCGTCGTACTTAGACATTAACGCGAGAGAACACTTATATTATTACTTTGATTATCAAATTCGTAGACACGAGTAATACGCGAACGACCAGCGACGTGCTAGTGCCTTTTAAGATAAGAACACCAAATAATCATTACTTAAACAAATACCTGTCCCTTTCGTGCAACTACATTAAGAATATTAAATTTCAATTCCTTAAATAACATACTTAAAATTACAGTAAATGTTAAACACGATGGACGGGTGTAACTTGTCGAGAAAAAAAAAAGGAAATAAGGTAACAGAAAAAAACAAAACAAAACAAAAAAAATATAATTTTGTTTACATTTTTCTTTTAATTCGCAGAAACCTAACAAACAATAATTTTTCAATTTTTTCATCTCCTTAAAACATAGTAACATCTATGCAACACAAGAAATAACTGGTGAAAAAAAAAGTAGTAATAATAATAATAATAAAAATTATGAAAAAAAATAATAATAATAAAATTTTTATACTCCGTAGAGTGTGGGAGGTACAATTAAATACACTGAATGACCGTCGGTCGATCTCTCGCCGTCCGCGCTAATGAGGTAGAACATTAATGAGATTATTTATAACTAGCCTAATTAACACTTAACTAACATTAATTCAATTACATTAACATATATCCCAGCTTAGGTAACTTTGATTGCTCGACACCAAACAACTTGAGCATTCGCCGGGTAACTTACTACCTTTCAGAGATTCAAATAACTTGATATATTTGATTCGTTGCCATAGCTCTCACTTTAGTCACTAGCGTTATCCATGTAAAATATACATTCATAAGAAAATTCTTGAACGAACGCTCTCGCTAGCGTCAAAGCGAGCTATGACAGAAACTGAACGCCAAACGATTTTAGCTGTGACATTTAATACAAAATTGTTAAACGTTCAGCCACTGAACAATATAAATAAAGTTCCATATGAAGATGCCAGTCATGGTATATATATATATTGAATCCTGAGGTAGTATATTTTTGTACTTCAACATTTTTTTTACTTTTCAATTTTCTCTTAACATCTAGTTTACATTATTCCATCATATAAAAATCTATGTAAAAGCTTACTTAAACTAAAACGTATTACTCGAGGTAGATTAACTTACACGCTAGTCCTAGTGTGACGGCAGAGGGTCACCATACCCGTATCAATCTTTGGCTTTACCATCACGATATATCGCGATTTTATATACAAAATAAACATAGAAAATAATTAAAATTATCATAAACTTAAAACATGAGCCAAAGGAGTGCCATTACGTAGCCGATCGGACGAGTGAACGTCGCTAACTAACAATTATATTAATAGTAATTAGTTTTCGAAGAATATGTCAAATATTGGACACTTTCTCTAGCCCGACGACGTCCTTTAAATAACACCCTTTGTTGGTAACATCGAGTTAATTATAGTATCGTAATGGCAATTCGCCGTGTATTCGCCATACATTTGCACATCTAGTGGCGCGGGGACGCGAGAGACCGACCCGAGAGGGATTGTAATACACCGACGAAGTGTCCTTATCACATCAATATAACATTAACACTATGGGGAACTATCCAGTGAGTCCTAAATTTAACAATATCATAACTAAAAATCTTTAAAACCGTGTCAAACTAATTTTACAATCGTAACGACAAGAAAACACAGAATTAAAAAATATTACTTATATAATATTAAAATTTGATATTTTAATTTGTACCTTAATGTTAGAAGGAAACGATTGAAGTAGCTTAATGGCGATCCCTTAGTGTCAACATCCAGACAATACTTCGTTACCCCCTTAAAATTAGACGCGATTAAAAAAAAAGATAAAACTTAAAACGTGATGCATTATGCAAATCCCTTTTACGTATCACAAAAAAAAACATTATATGTCAAAAGAAATCACATGTACGCATGAATTTTGAATTCACAAGAAATGAAATGACAACAGAATAACTAATTAAACTTTCATCCTAATGTTGTGATTATTGTAAAAAATCATTCATTTAACAACTTACAAATGAAAAATGAAACTAGCCTTAACAATAAACCTAAAACAAGTATGCCAAAAATATGTAACGTAATAATGAAAAAAAAATCGTCACCTATACCATTATAATAAACCAATCGATGTTTATAGCGCTTTCAATTTAAAGTGTGTTTGTCAAAATGACTTATAAGAAAGCAAAATCAATATGGAGTCAATAAAATTGCTTTCAAGTTCGTATTACTAAAGTTTAAAAGCGCTATAACCGTCCCTTCTCAATGAAGCATTATTTGCATTACGACCTGCCTTCTATAAATCGTTTAGCTACAAACGTAGGCCACACGCATTCAATAAACCCTTGTCTTCGTCAAAATTCGCCCAAAACTTTAAAATCGAGGATCAACAACCGGATAATATACGACAAGACAACAAAATATATAATAGAATTGCCTGTCCATCTGTGTATAAGCTACATACATTATGCCTACACATTTATGATTTGTGGTAAAAATAGCATCTATAGGATTATACAAGAAATTTATAATAAATATAAAGATGAATAGAGTAAATTGTATTTTAGTTAAAAAAATATTATAATATTTAGAGTTTTTAAAGTTAGGTACAACGTTCCGATCCATACTGACACTAAAAGGACTGCGCACACATAAACTATAAATAAAGTCTTAAATGCGAATAAAAATGAGGTAAATCAATTAATTATTTGTAACGAACAAACAGAAACTACTAATTTAACAATAAATCACTGAGCCTTTGAAAGCGTTTATCATTAATAAGAAATAAAAATCAATGTACACTAAAAATATAATATAAATATAATAAATATGAATGCAACTCATTCCTAAATATCAGGAATAGAACACCCAGTCGCTACATTCACACTTAAAAAAACACAAAATAAATAAATGGTGTGAACTTAAAATTGAGGTTATTTGGCACTGTCCCGTTTGCATTTGTTCCAAGAACTAAACGTGTAGCAGAGTCTACGCAGCTGGAGGTGCCGGCGGCCTCAACAATTATAATACAATACCGCCGACGCCCCACTAAATATTCAAATCTCACCGTTGCACTTGAAATGACTAGGTTATACAATTAAAAAGGGCCTTCTAAATGTACCTACTAAGAATATATATATAAAGAAACATAACGGAATGCTAAAATCGACACCATCGCGTAAAAACATATAATAATTTGGTCTCAATAGTAACATCCGTCCGAGTGGGAACGGTCCTGTGTTACATGCATAATTTCAACGTTTACCTAACTACTTATGTTTAGGACGTTGTACTTTGTACAAACTAAACGTTCGGTAAAACTGTACTCGCATGCTATTTACTTAAAACAGTGGCGAAAACTAAAAAATATAGAGCCTGTCCTATTGTATCACAGATTTGTTTAAATAAACATAAACCAATACCGGTCTATTGCGATAGATAGATGAATAAAGAGTAATAAAAGAGCATTAATTAGCATTATATGATGCAACAGTCGCGTGTTTCAACCTAGGCCAAGGCGGTTCAAGATTCTCCTATTATTTACAGCTAAGCCTATGCCATCAGCCATCAGTCTCGACAGGTCCTTCAGTACAGAGAGAGGTACGAGTGAAGGTGCAAGGTACCGGAGAGGGGCACTGAGCAACATTCGAAGTCACACGTGAATCATCGCACGAGTCCAAAATCTAAGGAAATCTTAAGATCAATTTTTGAGGTAGATTATTACACAATATGCATCGACGAGGTAATTTTATTGTACGCATGTTACAAGAGTAAGTAACAGCACGGGTGACCACGACTGTCCGGGCCGTGCCGGTGCCAACGTAAGAAAACTTCCGCGTGCTGCAGTCGTTGGAATACTGATGCGAGTCAAAACTTCAATTTCACACTTATTGACAATATAACCAACAAATTCTTCCAATAATGCTAAAAACTGATCAAAGAAAGAAACTATCTATATAAATTATTGACACTACGAAAGTATCACAACGACTATCAAAACGGCAACACCAAATAAAAAAATGACACCAGCAGGCCGCCCGTGCGAAGAGGTAGTTCGGTTAAACGATATACAAGAACAAGAACACATAAGAGAGAGTAAAATAATGGGCATCAATGCGAGTGATCAACTGATATATTACAAAATGTATAAAATTTCCTATCCATCTATGTATAAGGTATATTTTCTAAACATGTTTCGTGGTAAAAATAGCATCTTTTGGATTACACAAGAAATCTATAAAAATATAAATGTAAGTCAATTGTAGTTCAATGGAAAAGAATTATAATATTTAGAGTTTTTAAAGCGTTTCGATCCAAACTAATTAAACGTTACACAAGAACAAAAATACAGAAGACACACAGATTGGACAACGTTGATCACTCGCATTACAGTGTATAATTGAGCAGCGGGCCCTGCACTAGCTGCACCACGTGGCAGTGCTCATGCGCGGTGTAGCGCTGAAGCCAAAAACTCCTCTAAAAAAAACAAACTGCCACCCAACCAACTAATGAAAAGTCATATTTTTGACGTGCCAAAAGTATCACGACTATCCAACAAAAAAGATGACACCAGCGGCCCGCCGCACGCCCGTGCTCAGAGGTAGTTCGGTTAGAGAGGGGCGGCGCCCTACTGCGTGTGGTTGGGCAGCGGGCCGGGCGCCAGGTGCGTGACGTGGCGGTGCTCGCGCGCGATGTGGCGGCGCACGGTATTGTTGCGCGTGAAGGTGCGGCTGCAGTGCGGACACGGCACGCGAATGCCCTGGTGCCGCTGCCGAATGTGCGCACGCAGATTCGTCTCGTACCCGTACAGCCGCTCGCAGTATGGACATTTTAGTTTTTTACCTGTAATTTTATATATTTTTGTAAGCACCCTGTCGATATTTTATATATTTATATATAAAAGGCCAGTCGTGGCCCAGAAGCACAAATGATGACTGTAATACCGACTGGTAGAGAGTTCGATCCCCACTCGAGGAGATGAAATATTTATTTAAATTTATATTTCCATTTGTTCGCTCTGGTATCGAGGCAAAACCGTGGCGTCGTGTACCGCCACTCAACACGCAATGCCTCCAAAGATTCGGTGGAAAGTGTGGAACGGAGTGGCTTAAAACTAGCGTCGTAGCATCGTATTTTCTTACCATCAGCAGTTGCTATTCCACCAGATTTGCTGGTGATCAATTTCGTGGGCCAAAGGTCGGGGCTGGGTTTGGGGGGTACCGGTGAAGTCTCCTGCGCCTTGTCGTGGTAATTGCTTGTGGGCACCGGTACTGCGGGAGGCGGTGAATTGTTATAACCCGAATGGTAGTCGTTCTCACTTTTTACCCGTAAATCTGGAAATATAGCAGACAAGTTGTAAATAATCGAATCAGTAATGTACAGAGATGTTACAAAAACGAATTTAAATGCCAATTGCTCCTTTAACCAACAAATTTAAATATTAAACGTCCAAGTATTAGTAACTGTCACCAATTAATAGTGTTATTTCGAGAAAGGAGTGTTATTTGTAAATTTTGAAAACGAAACGGACCTTCAGCCCCCTGGTCATTGGACAGGCTTTCCATCATACCATCATTAACCGCGGTGCCTTTATCGTATCCGTTGTTCTTTGGGTTGGCGTGGCTGGACGTGTCGGGCGCGTCCTCGTAGCGGCCGCTCGCGCCGGGCGACGAGCGCGTGTCCGGCTCGTCGGCCACGCTGCCGCAGTGTGACGATGATGAACTTTGCCTAAAACACATATTTAAACTTAACATATATAGAGGGAATAGTTTATTCGTTAATTTTTTTTTCCTTCAAAATACTTATAAAACAACAATTATTATTATTAATGTGTCAACATCAAATTAAAAATTGCTAGTCAATAGTTATTATATATTTTATGTAACCTTTGTCTTATATTTATTTATTTGTTAAATCCTTACGCTCCTTACATGTAGCAGGGAAGGACGAAAACTAGGCCTTATTCTAATTATTTTTCCGCGCAGTTTCAGGATTAAGCAAATTATCCAACTTAACTGGGACACACCGACACATAATGCAATTTTTATTTCTTAAGTAAAATTAAAATCTAATTAAAATACATACAATAAATTAGACTGAAAAATAAAACCAATTACCTGTAATTCCTTGCGTGTGGGCTCTGTGACGGTGACGGTTTCGGTGGAGGTGGTCTGCGGTGCGTAGAAGAGTGCATAGGTAGATGAGCGGGTGGGGCATATCGACCAATAGAGCCCCCTCCACTGTGTATAGGCATTCCTCCGTACTGGGGCATAATCGGTGCGAACGTGGCCGTGTGTGACTGAGGCGGGGCAGAGTCCTGGATATCACAGCTATTGGATCCAGATACTGGGCTCGTCTTAACTCGGGTTGACTGACGTTCTGATGCTTGCTGCGTCTGCTGCTTCACCCATGCTTCGTTGGACATTTCCATTGATAGGCCTTTAACCTGAAATTGATAATTTTAAAAAGCGATTAAAATTATTTATTGTATGCCATTAGCATGTCTCTTAATTTTTTCTTATAATACACAATCAAATGGAAAAGTAATTTATTCTTCCACTTTTTTTTATTACTGAGTTTAGAGAAATTGCAAATTTTATAACAGAACTGTTTACACAGACTTAGATCTATTAGTTAGAATTTTTTACATGTGACTTTAATATGGTTCAGTTATTGGAACACGTAATGTTTCTCAACGGGAAAAGAATATGTGACTCACCAACGTCCTAAGAATTATATAGAATTTTTACCTGTAAATTTTCTCCGCTTTTAAGAAAGCTGGAGAGAGCATCCTGGCTGACATGCACCTCTCCTTTGTACATGAACTCGAGGAGTGCCTGCATGTTGTCAGCACTGGTGGCTTCGAGGAACACGTAGCAAGCGCCTGCATGGCTCGGCGGGGCTGTGTCGAATAACTCTTGAAAATGTTTACTGCATGCTGCCAAGATAATTTTGTGTGCTTTGAACTGGCGTCCTGAAAAGGAAAGATATTTTTTGTAATAGGCACAAGGTAAGTGTGAAATAATGAACTCTGTATGAATTTTGATTTTATCTTTTTTATTTTATGGAATTAAATTCCGTTTTTTTTTGATCCCATAGGAATTTCAGGAATTCATCTTTTATGTAGGTCTACCTACTTATGTGTTCCTAATCTTAGGGGAGTATAGAGTGTACTACTCTATATTCTAAAATGTTTAATAAAATATTTAATTACGTACAATACATGTATTTTAGTTATTATTATTTTTTGTATTTTTTAAAAGAATATAATATTTATATTACTTCTTTGATCATTCTTAATTAATCTTAGTCTAGTTGGAGAGCTCATGATGCTAAAGTTTGCACAAAAAGAAATAAAAAGATTAATGAATGTACACTAATAATGCTACAGCTTTCATTACTAACCCCTGAAGGGTTAATCAACAACGCAATTAGTATCTGAAACATGGTAGGTACAGTATCTATCTATCTATATCTATATAGATACATACGTCGCGATAACAGAGCGCCTACATCTGCTGTTACGTCAGAGTGAATAGTGCGGAACAAAATACAACTAACCTTGGACCCGCCGTCACACGTCGGTTAGGCGTTTTACTGACGGACGATTTTTGAATGCATTTCTATTATATTTTCTTAATATTATTTGTGTTCTATCTTTTTTTTCTTTCCTCGTTCAGATAACGAGGCAAAGAGCGACGTTGAGTTCCGCCACTCAATACATAATGATTCCTTAATTCAGCAGGGAACGGATATGTATAAATGGAAACGGGTGTCTTAACACGATATTCCGAGGTTCCCTTTACCTACCCTGCTATGCGCGGAATACAGCGTGAAGCAAGAACATGAAAAAATTAGTAGACCAGAAGGATTGGACGAAATAAAAGAGACAGTTAGAAACTGTCACGTATAAATTAGTTATCATATAGTAAGTGATTAAAACTAATATGATTAAAATATCGAATAAAATGCGAGACACGATAGTTTTCTTAGATTTCTAACTTCAATCAATTTGATCCCAAAATTATAAGGTACACAAGTTCTTAAAAAAATGCACTGTGGCCTAATGGGACAGTAATAAAAAATAAAAACGAGGGTTGACGGTTTAACCCCCGCATGGAGAATTCTCGGGAATGTCTTAATGACACTAGGTTATTTCGGGATTTCTTTATCTTTTCGGAATAAAACGTCAAGCAGACCGTAGTGCATGTACATAATTATAAGTTAGAAAAGAAATAAAATTGTAGTCTTCATTATAGGAGTTTATTCTACGCTTTATATTTTGTATGAAATAAAAACGACCTTAGTTGAACAATTAAATATATTTACTAAATAACCTTTTTTTTTGTTTATTAATTACACTATTGTATTATTGTTAACTTCATAATATTTCTCTAAAAAGTTCATTAAAAATTCAAATATAGTTTTCTAATGTACCTAGCAAGATAACACGTACTTCTGAAACGATAAAATATGTAATAACTTCAAAATTTATCTATATTTTTTTAAGCTGTTTTTAATGCTGTTATGTGGAATCTGCCTTACGAGACTGTAGTTTGTACGTTCCGCTCCTACAGACTATGCCCACAGATTAATTTTACTTCCTTGTTCTATAACAATCATTGCAGTTTGTTTAAACAGAATAAAATATCGTTTTAATAAAATAATTAGGTGTTATAATTATGTAGAGAAACCCTCGTGGTATATGCTTTCCACTTTGCGTCATATTTAAAAAAGGTGCGTTCAGTGATACAACTCAATATAAATTCTAACCAATCCCTCAATTAGGGAAATGAAAATATTTTAAATATAAAATTTGCTTTAAACGGGAACTGATCTCGGAAGCATCGTGCGTACAGCTAAATATTTCTCAACTGTACCATGAAGGCATCTTGTAGTTAGTGAGAAACAAAAAATAATAATTATTTATTTCTTGTTGACTTTGCTTTAATGATTTTACTTATCTATGAAATATTATAAAAATAAGTTGAAATATACAAAAAATACCTATATAAATAAGTATTATACATATATAATGATGTATAGAGATACATTACTACCGCTAGTGTTGTTACCTTGGCATTGGCCTTACCTTGTCACTTCCTTAATAACCTACAAAGAATTTAAATGGGAACGTGACTTAGACGTTTTAAATAAAATAACGATTTTAAGAAAACATGGACAATAAATATAATATTTGACGCAATTTAAGAATTTCTATTAATAATATGTATTAAACTGAATTCGTTAATACAGATCCTCTAATATTGTAAATATGAAAGTTTGTGAGGATGTATGTTCCAATTTCACGAGAAAACTACTAAGCGGATTTGGATGAAACTTGACGGTAATATAGCTTATACATCAGAATAGGCCATAATTTACTTGCGATTTCGCCTGTGGTCAAATGGAAGTCACAAATAGTTTTGTACACATGATTAATTGACACAATGCCCGGGGTAACTCTGACCACAACAGTGGGGTAAAAACAAAACAAAACCAAATAATATAATACATATAACCTTCCAATAGAAGATAACTTTCCTGATATTAGCGAGTTCGAAGAAACAAACTATTCAGCTTTTTATTTATATATATTTTATTTTTCATAATTTGTATATATTTTTCCCAATAAATAGCATTATTTTCCAAATTGATTGTATGTTATATAATAAATAACTCTATTCGTTTAAATCTATTGTTATATAGCATAAGGGATTTCTTTTTTCATAAGTAGTAATTTATATATAAATAAACACCAAAATTGTATAATGAATGTAAATAATTCGTCAAACAGTCAATATAGTAGTGAAAAATCACTCCTTTGAATATTGCCGTCATTATTACACTAGAGAATTGCCGTGAGAAAATTGAACCTGTAACCTTCGCACGAGTTATCAGTGCCAATTAGACGTACCCTGCACTATGACGTACATTATCGAGTCCTTTAAAGCTTAATTAAATGCTAAACTTAGATCAAATATTAAATTCAATTTGTAGTCATCTAGTAGGGGCTGACTGTACACTCAATGGTTAAATGTTCGATTTCAGATAGAGTAACTGACTTATTTTAATTTTTCTCTAGCAAAATAAAGTTTGGCGTTCGATTCTCCATTTTAAGCGCAGTATCTCGATTTAGGGCGGAGAGTACAGAACAGTGAATCATGACAACATTGTAGGCATTTACGCCGAATTCTGGAGGCCTTGTGTGTTGAGGGGCGGAACTTAGCGCCGCGTTTTGCCGCGACCAGAGCGAAAGAATCAGAATATTAAATATTTCATTTTGTTGATTGAGAAACGAACCCACACCCACAGTCAAACGCTTGTGCCACTGTACCACGACTGGACTGCTACAGTGATTTATGCGGAATTAAAGCGTGAAGATTCGGCAATCTGTAACTTTAATTTGAAAAATACATTCAATATGCCTATATCTATTACGATGCGTCACGTGCTCAAGTCACGTGTTCGGCAATCTGTATCTCGACGAAAAATGTCATTGTATATCGGCGTGACGTGGCAAGGACAGGTTTATTTTTATGGTTTATTTGAAAAAAAATACAGAAAACATAATGAAACATTATATAGCAATGCGATTGTTATTGATGCCAGTATGTGGATTCGACGGTAGTGGATTCAAACTCCATTTGTAATTGTTTTATTTTCTCTTAAATAAGTATTTTATATTGGAAGTTCGCAGAAAAAGATAGGTTTCATTTACGTTTTATAGTGACCAAATAATAATATTTATTACGCAATACTAGTGTGAAATTAATATTTTTTTTCATTTATCGATCATGAACACGTTATAGTATAAAATATAAAAGCTAAACAATTTTTTTTTTAAATGTCCAAAATTCAGAAGATATCAACATAATTTTTTCTTCTGCTTCACACTGTATCCCGCATGTGTCAAAGTAGGAAGAATTTAAAATTAAAACACTCCGCCCTCCACTATCCGCCGAATTCTGGAGGTATTGCATATTTAATTTTCCTCGAATGTTAATCATAAAAGTTTACAGTCACACCCTTGTACCCTCGCACCAAGACCTGGCTTGCCATAAATGCCATAAATGCGTGGAATATTAATAAAATTAATCATATATAAGTATTCAAAGGGAATAACACCTGTCCACCTTAAGATAAAAACGCAATAAGTAACCACAAGGGTTATATAACGCAGTGTATTGAGATCTATTCATGCAGCCTGCATCTCACGATATAAATAGAATAATAGCATAATAGTACTGCATTTGTTATGGACATGGCCTGACCAACAGCTGAACATCCTGCTCGAGTTGTCACCTATTTGCCGAGTTGTCAACGACGGTTCGGAGGAGCACTTCAAGGATTATTAAAGAAAATCTATACTAGTAGTAATATTATAAAGCTGATGAGTAGGTATGTGTCGTCTTGGGCATCACGTGCTAGGTGCGTAAGTAAAAATATTGAAGTTGAAACGATTCTTGTAATAAGTGTAAAATATATATGTAAAAATAGATAATTTAAATGATTATTTCTAACTCCATTTTACTGGTAATTATATGCCTTATTTTTGAAAATATTTCTAATTTAAATGGGCAAATAAAGTGCGACGTCGATTTCGTAATGTATTCAAATGTCCAAAGAAAATGGAAAACGGGATATCCAAGCTCTACATTTTTTTACCTGTACCGCGAGATACTGACAGCTACACAGAATTTAAATAGTTATTACCCATGAACAATTAGTCTTTGGTTCATTTCAACGCATATGTAACTCGTAAAGTAAGGTTGTATAAAATAAATATTATACACGTAAAAATAATAGGTACATACTAAAACAAATTAAGACCAAATATTTTTTCAATACTTTTAAGTGGCACAATATTAATATATTATTTATGTATTTAAACAGCTACGTTTACAGAACATTTGCATTTTTATTTGTTACAAAGGTCATTTTTCTATAACTAACTCAACTGACCTAGGCCTAGAGCATTCAATTTTACGACTCGTTTTATCAAAAACTTAATCTCGAAATTGTTTCAAGGACTTTTCTTTACATGTTACCTTTATACAACCTAGAATTAATTGTTTTATTGCGGTACTCATTTTTATAAAATTTATAGTATAATAATTAGTATGAAAGAATTGCTGAAAAGAAATAAAGTAATTATTATAAAAGAATTGCTGATATCATATAAGCAGTAGCATCAAGAAGTTACAAAATATATAAGTTAGGGGATGAAAAATCTTAAAGTATGAAAAATAAAGACAAAGAACAAAAAGGGTCAGAGATATCTAATAATTAAAAACATATTCCCATTCTATTTTCAGTATATAGTTGTAATAAGATGACAACAATACTTTTTTATTAATATGACCTTCCTCATCAAACATTAACTAAATTAATCGAATTGTTATTCGATTCATAATAAAGTACATCCCTTCTCCAAAACCATAGAGCAAGATAAAGAAGAATGCACTCGTGCTAGTGTTGTAACTGTGCCCACATCGCTGACGTAACTAGGAAATGGAAGAACGACATTGGCTGGCGCGGGCGCAGTTGCAACACTAGCCCGACATTGGCCTCATTTCGAGGCCTACTAACGTCAGATAAGCGTTAGGTCTACACTTTTTCGTTATTTATGTTAAATTAGAACATTAAGACCGTGTTTTAGAATGTAAATGCAATTAATATATGTATCTAGGCTTCAAAAGTAGTGACAGGCGCTGTCATAATTACAAAATTAATTGAAATACAAATGTTTAAATCTGTATCTGTCATAACAAAGTTTATTTTGCTGTGGATATTTTTCAATTTTTCTATGGAAAAAATATCTAATAATAGAACATGATTTGCTAATGTAATAATAATAAAAGAGTTTTTTATATGAATACCATTACTATAATGGATAAAATATATAATATGGAAATTATCATATGAATCAAAGTACGCGGCGAAGAATACCCATGTTGTTATTAATCTTGTCATATGTTTTAAACGAATTCATTTATTATCTTTTAAATATATTCCGAAATCATCATAGCATAGCGTCAAACTATAATACGAGGAGAATATGAAAATCTTCCATTCCCCCGAGTGGAAATAGAACCTACAACCATCGCGTTTATTATGTAGTTAGTCTCTATTTAATACCCAATTTAGTATATTTAGTTTCTTTTTCATTTGTATTGTACGATATTTCACAATATTTTAAAAATGCTAGTCGGACGACCTTGTATTTAAAATAAGTAATTATTTCAGTAACCATTTGCGCTATTTGAAAATATTGCAATGTTAAATATTTTAAAATCTTAACTAGGTGACCTATTATTAAAAAAAATATATTTATTTTTAAATATATTTTCTTTAAATTTAGCCACAGCCAAATTCTGTACCTAATTTAGGCACATGGGTCATACTCATATGGGTGTTATGTTACAATAGCAATAATCAATAAAAGAAAATAGAACGATATTTCATTCTAAATTTGACTATGCCTACCCTCTTATGATAAATGGATAGTCTACACATCAAAATTTAAAAATTAATGTTAAGAAAAAAATTCAAATTCCATCATTTGCCCCCTTCTGTGGACTGTTCAGATTCGTAGTTCATAGTATCAAAGATATGTAATTTATGTTATTACGCCCGTGTCATCGAAATCACATAAATTTTCTGCGTAGAATATACTTGAGTTCATTATTTATTAATAATTTCCAAAATGTCCTTCAGCCTTTTTACTATAATTTCTAATAAACATCCAAAAAATCTGCATTTAAAAATGTCTACTAAAGTTTCCATAAATGTAATATCTTTTAATTTGGTAATATTAGACAGCTATAATTTGCTTACACCCATTACGCAAGACGGATGTGTATTTTTATATTCCAATTCGAAGAATCGTGAATTTTATTCATTTTGTAAAAGATCAGTGAATCTTTCCTATTTTTAGTGTATTTCAGTAAGTATGTGCTACTTATATTTGTAATTATAAAGGCACAATGGCTTTAAAGGACTATTTTTAAAATCTCACTTGCCATTTATCTATCCTTGAAACTCGAAGACTTGCTGATTTTCGATTGGAAAATCTTTTCTGTAGATATATTTCCTGTTACTCTAGGTGTGCACAGGAAAGATGTATGTCCACATAAAATACTATTAATAATAAAGACAATTCAAACAGACAAGACCTTATTCAAACAGATCTAAGGTGCACTAAAGCACAGAAGAGAAGAAAAAACGAAGACGTGAGACATGCAGAGCTAAACAAGATGCTATTATTAACTAATAACGTGCCATGATACAAAACATTGATCATCATCACCAGCAGATGATTTACATATTAGCTTCTGAATCATCACCGGCTGCGAGGCGGGAGCTAATTACTGCTACACAGTTAATACTTGTTATAATATAAAAGTTGCTATTGTTATGTATGAAATATGAATTCAATAAATATTATTATTATTATTTTTCTCTTTAAAGATTCACGGGTTCAAAAGAACACGGTCCTTTGAAAGGCTTGCGTGGAGACACAGGTCCAACACGTAGAGGTCCCTAAGAGAATATACAAATGTTTTACTGTGACGCATCAGCCGGGATCCATCGCTGGGCAACCACAGGTAATTGCCCAGAGATGGTCGCCGGTTAATGCGTAGGAACTATGGTAAATATGGAAATCTAAACTATGGACTATGGAATGGAATTTCGATGGACTGGCTACTGGGTTATAATCAGTCAGGTAATGGTCTCAAAATTAATGGTTGGTGGACGGTGACAGTGCGTCGGGCGTAACATCGGGGTGGTCGGTTAAGGGTGTAGAGAGGTGTGCACCGGTTTCACCATCACGAAGAACTCGTGAGCGGGTTTCCCCGTTATTACGCAGATTGAGCACTTCCACCCTTTCGAGCATAGCTCTTAATATAGCTCTTGCGCTCCACTCTACCGACCAATAAAAGCAAGCTAGAGGCGGGGGACAGATTACAATTCCCCTCCAGAGGACTCAGGTCCGTGGGGTCACCACTCCTCAACAGCTCGCCACAAGCTGCCCTCGGGTTTATTATTATTATTATTCTCTAAAAATTACTGTTGTAAATATGGATCAAAAGTTCATCCCAATCCATTCCATTTTGGTGGATTAAGAATACAACTTTATTTACACACTTGGGTCTTTCTTTACTAGTCATTGATTATCAGTCGTTACAACTAAATACAACATCTATCTGTTCTATTTCTACAAATTTGTATACAACAAAATACAAATAGTTTGATTAGGACTCTTTCTTATTGTTTTAAGAGGCTAGTATTTGTTACAGTATCATTATCGTTACGTTAACATTGTTTATAAATTTATTCATTGTTTAAAGAAATATTTTGAGTTTACTTCAGTTGAGGTATGTATTGGTGAAAAATCACTGTTTACAAAAGACTTAGAAGATGCTTTAAGAAATGATTCAGTAGATTTTGTAGTATATTCCCTTAAAGATTTACCTACTTCATTGCCTGAAGGGCTTGCTATTGGAGCTGTATTTGAAAGGTAAATAAATAAATCTAATCAGTTTCACACTGTATCCCGCACACAGCAGGATAGGCAGAGGGAATCTAGTGTTAAGACATAGAAGTACATAGAAAATAACTGAAACTATTATGATCAAACAAATCATGATAAGAAAACATGGATTAATATGCTTGTTACTCAGTAATTGTAAGAAATTATATTTTTCTTCTATTTATTACCTTACATTTTTAAGACTGACGGAATCTGCTGTATGAATCTGATATTTAATTAATTTTTTAACTTTTTCGTGACAATATTGATGTCATATCGTAATCAAGGACGTTTTTAAGCAAAACGATTATTATTAGAAGTAGGAAACCAAACAAATACATGTAGCATTAAAACTTTATACTTTTCTGTATCCCTTCTGTGATCATCAAAAAAATTATACATCGAATATCTTTCTCAAAAACGAATAATGATCTGGTGTCATATTTTTTCTGTATTAGGTTGATCTATAAGAATTAAATGAGAGTGATTTTGAACAAATATTTCACCTTTTTTTCGTACACTTTTAGGTCGCGATTTGTATATGACCCACATACATTCTGTAATTTCAGCTTAAACTTTAACCAATATGTGGCATACGAGTTAAATATTTATATTATAAAACCATAATGTATTGACTTGATCGTTGCATAATTTATAATAACTTTAATGCATTAATGATACTAAATAAATTCAGAAATATAGAAAATATTTTTTAATTAAAAATATAATTATGTTAAAACAGCGGAAAATGGATTGTTTTAACACTATTATATTACATTATAGTAA
This sequence comes from Heliconius nattereri, assembly GCA_013403645.1. Classification (NCBI taxonomy): domain Eukaryota; kingdom Metazoa; phylum Arthropoda; class Insecta; order Lepidoptera; family Nymphalidae; genus Heliconius; species Heliconius nattereri. The sequence continues at coordinate 9,531,418 of JAAIXI010000230.1, forward strand.
TAGAATTTACCAGTAATTTTCTAGTACCAGTAATTTTCCATGAAAACATGAAAACGTCTATAACAGAAACAGGAGAAGCCCGGGGCTGGCTCGGTTGTGTGCGTGAACAGGATGCAAGTGAACGCTTTCACTTGTGGGGGAGATCGACTAACCCCGTTTCCAGGCACCCATCTACCTACAGCTACTGATTAGGAGGTAGGGTTGTCGTTTGACAGCTATTTCGCTTTAGATACTATAGTTTTACTGGAAAGAAAGCTGCTCTTTTGAGGTATTTTTTATTGAATTTTATAGTTGTTATTATTATTTAAAGATGTTATATACAACGATGATAATAAAAAATATTCAGTACATTATCTAAAAGAAATTATTCAATATCAATCAGAAAACAAATAAACAATAATTATTTTCACTTATTACTAGACAATAACGATTTTCCAAACAACATAGTAAAATTTCATGCAGACTGAGACAACCCTGAAAAGCAGACTTGTGCGTGCCCATTTCAAGGTCGCCGCGGGTGTTAGACAGGGACAGCGACAGCCACCCCCTACGAAAGTGCAAGTGAAATGCGCGACAGAAAATCAATCTTGCAAGGGGTGGGGGGGTGGCTGAAAAACTAGGTGAACCGTTTTGGACCGGACGGCGTCAATGTGTGTGTATGTTTGTGTATGTACGTGTGTGTGAGAAGTAAGGTTATAGTTGCACTGTTACGGGTTCATTAGTAATGGTTATTAATTTGTAGATTATTTGTACTTAGTACAAATAATCTACAAATTAATAACCATTACTTAGTTTAGATATTTTTAGCTTCACATGATATAATAGAAGGAATCTAGATTAAGACACTCCGTTTCGCACATTACGCCAAATTTAACGTCGCAGAACTTAACGTCGCATTTGCAGTAACACTGCGAGCTACTGTAACTACAATGTGATAGTCGTCGATTCGATTTCCACTCCGTAGAATGAAGTTGCAGAGGAAAATGGAGTAGGAGCCTCTTCACACTAAATTAAATAAAAAAAAATGTGAAGTGATGAAGTGTATAAAAAAAATATCTTCCCAAATTCAGTTGTATACGCACTCTCCTAGTATTTTAACTTTACGCTTCCAAATTTTCACTCAAATAATTACTCACGACCAGCCATACATAAAATTAGGAGGGAAATATAGAGGGATGCCAACTAAATTCACATGTAGCAACTTCAAAGAAATGAACGCATGAATTTAACCCTTTACACACCCCAATCAATAGTAACATACACCCTCGGAGGGGTAAATTAGGCCTAACTGCACAACTATGGGGGTGTGCCTCCCTGGGCGGTTTTGTTTTAGGTATAATGCACTTAAATATAACGGTGGGGGGAACGCCCTCCCACCCTTGCCGCAACACCTTGATTTCTGATAGTAAAACAGCTATTCGATATGAGTTACAATTAATATGGTTTGTATAATTTAGTTAAGAATTTACTTGAATTGTTGGCCTCATATAGATTTACTATTATATACATTTATTAAATAGCGTTAAAAATGATGATAGATTTTCACTTTAATTGATTGGAAAAATTTTACCATTCGTCATACATTTAAATATTTACGTCATGTAGCGTCATGTGGCTTAACTAACTTTGTATGAAATTGTACGTCGATAACTATGTCTTTATGAAAGCCTTTCTTCATACATACAAATAATTACCCAAGTTCAGAATATTATTTAAAAAAAGCAGAAACTAAAATTCCTCTAAATTTAATTTTATGAATTCAAATTCCATATTAAATCATGGTTAACATGAATAAAATGCATTTTCACAATTTTCCATTTCAATATAATAAAGTTCAGTTCTTAAAGATAAGGGATATACTTGTATGTTTTATTTTCTAAACAAATTACAAAATTAAAGAAGACAAATCATATCGGTAAATTGTTTTGTTACTTGGCAAACATCCACGGTGGACGCCTATGAAGTGACTTCATAATTTATGGATTCTCGTTATGAAAGATTTTCTTTATAAAAGTTAACATAATTCAATATTTAATATTCAACTATGAATAATACAAACATCATGTTACAATCAGGAAGTGCTTGACTGAATGCGAGGGTTGTAGAATTGTATCCCCTTTGGAGAAATATGCATCTTTATTTATAATGTAGATACATAATATTCTTCCCGAAAAGTTTCTACAATAAACGGAAAATGTGTCCTCCATTAAGAATGATTATCAGTTAAATATTTGACTATCTCGTAAAATGAATCACGCTACGCTTTACATTTAAATATAACAAATATAGCAGAGTAGGCAAGGGGAATCTGGGAATCTAAGTTCCACTTAATTCTCGAGCCATTTAGTGTAGAGTGGCGGAACTTAACGCAACAAACGAGGCAAACGTTATCAGGGCGATTAAATGAAAATATTTTATAATCGCAGGTTTGAGGCTGTACCACGTCTAGCATTAATGCAATATTAAGGCCAGTCATTTTTTTTATTGATTCCTACTCGAATAAATAATAACACTAGATTATCTCTGCCTATTTCGTAAAACGAAACAACATGTAATGATAACTACGATTTTTCTAAGAATCTTCATGTATATCAATCAATGCATGGATTTATTTTTATTTATTTGACCTCACTGCCTCATTGATAAGACATGAGGCGAGCATTTTGGTTTGTATAGTCATCATTGATAGATACATTTAATATAGTTTTAATGTAACGTTACTATCAAAATATCTAGTCTAGCAAAAGACAGGAAAACATGGAACTCTTCAGAGGAGGTCTTTGTCGACAGACAAGCTGTTTTACACAAATATCTAGTTGCCGATGACTAAAATTTACTCAAAAAATCAATTTAGTTTATAGAAAAGGCATTTTATATATTTATTGTAAAGAAGAAACAGCAATAAAGGCCATTTTATTTTATTTTATTTTTATTTTATTTTACTATCAATATATATATAAAAAAAGACCGCTGGAAAGGAGGGGAGTACATCACATACAGTAATATAATAATTGAATCCCCACCATACATTTCTTTCTCGTATTTCACCCCTGCGCCTTAGCGTAGGCCATGACATGCTAGCATATCCTATAAAGTATTATAGGATAATCGCTAACACGATAATAGACGTTGTTTATTATTTAGAAGGTAATGTCACTATGTGAGAAAACCTATGTCTTTAAGTAACAACATTAAGTATTTTTCTATTAATTATTACTGAGAAAAAATATAGTATTTTCTTAAGCTTAACTCTTTATCCTTAGCGGGTAGCCTAGAATAACACGTAAACGGTCTAAGGAATATATTAGAAATAGAAAGACTTAAATTTAAACTTCCTATAAAAAATTACACGTTGCGAGAAATGAATTCAAGCACTTTCAAATAAAAAGCTAGAACAATTGTATAAATCACACATAAATTTACATAATTCTTATAAATTTATTCCACTTTAATATTGTCAATAGCAAACACACATACGCATACGCATAATTAACTTTTTCAATACAATTACACAGTCATGAACCAAAGAGATCTATTTTATCAAAATGCTTTTAAACCTTTTTTATCTGTAGTTTATACAATTAATCTATAATGTGTATAGATGTAGATAAAATTAATACAAGAACTAATTCATTTCCTCATAAAATTAAGCGTAATAAGAATATTATAAACGAAAATTACAGATACCTATTATTTATTTATCTGCTTACAATAATTTTGTACTATTAGGTATAGAAACAATCGTGGCGGAATAGGATGTCATCTGAAGTAATGGTTATGGGGTTCAATCCCTTCTCGGGAAAAACGTTATTTAAATCCTCCGCAATAACAAGACAAAGTGCGGCGTTGAGCTCCGCCATTAAATATATATTGTCTTGAATTCGGGAGGAAAGCGGAAAACGGACTGCCATGCACAAATATGACGTATATTATCCTATATCCTATAAATATTTCAGCGCGATATATTTGGTTTCATATTTTTTGTAGTAGTTATTAGTAGGTAGGTTTTTGTTTATAATTTCTTCCGTTTAAAAATAGTCATTTAACTATCTAAAAATAGTCATTTAAATATATTTTAATAAGTACTTGAAAAGATTAGTAGCACAGATTTAAAATTACGGTACCTACTAAAAAATCCTTGCTGTGTAAAACAATTGGAAAATCTTAATCAAACTACGAAAATGCGGGTTGCATTAGGGTTGAATTAATTTTCGAATTTATCTTAAGTGCTTTGCAAACATACTTTATATGATTAATCCAGTAGTTAAAGCGGGCGAAGCCGCAAGAGGGTTGCTAGTATCTTATAAAACAAAGTCGGACTTCGCGTCTGTCTGGCCTTTCTAACTCTTCTTATTATAAACCACCCAACGGATCTTGATGCGGTTTTCACCATTAAATCGAGTATTTCTCAGGGAAGGCTTATATATAGTTTATTATTTGTAGATTCTTATGTAAATTAACATAAATACGATAAATGTGTATAAAGTCCTACCCGTTGAGAACCTTTCGCGCATGCGCTGCTATAATGGTAAGTACTACATGAAAATAATGTACTGGAGTATTTTTCCCCTTAATAAAATCTACAAAAAAGTCAGCGACAGCATATTCGTATATTTTAAGAATAACGTGTAGTGATCATATTTCTGTCTAAAAATAGTAATTTCAATATATTTTTTATTGCGAGGGATATTTTTCCATAATGGTATTAATCCTTATCCTTTAAAATACTTTATTAATCTTATCTATGATACGAGAAAAAAGACTGTTTCGTTTATTCCGTAAGTAATTTTTTTCTCTGCTCTCTGTAACTAATTTATTAAAAATATTTTTAAATAGATATACACGTACCTCTATATACTGTCCTATGTATACCCGTAAAAAATATCAAACAGCCTTTCACATTTTCATATTCTGAAAATCCCCCAATTGAATTGCAAGCACGAAATTGACACCAGCGGGCGAGGCCATAAAAATGCAATAGAATCACGGCCCACGCACCCCCGCCCGCCAGGAACAGGAACACTGTCGATAAGTTCCAATTTTCCTCTCAAAAGTCAATTTCCGTAGAGCCGCCCCGCAAATTATAGATAAACGTCAAATTATAAAATACGACAAGTACAAAAAACATGCGGCTTTGTCGTAAATAGAAATATAGAGTAAGGTTCAACAATTTAGTATTAAAATATTAATTATATTATAAAGATAGCTAATGAGCGATATTGTGGAATATCTTTCTAATTAAAATATTAGATGTATTAATTGAACTGTCAAATAATTCCACAAAATATCGTACCAATTTAAAATACATATCTAATATTAAATTAATCTACAATGTTACGAAAAAATTTAAATATCTTCTAAAAACTCATTATTAATGTGAAATATTTAGAAAAATACTACAGCATTCAATATTTAAAAAGAGGAGGACATCTCCTGAAAAAAGACCATGAAAATTGGAGCCTACAATTCTGCGGATGCAGCATCAATAACGTGAACGAGGGTAAAAATCAAGGGTATTATATATTATACGTATATCTAGTCTGTAGCACCGTGCGTTGTCAGCTGTGGGGGAGGGAGAGGGGGTGGTCGACACACATAGCCCGGTCGATACTGCCGGCGCCGATGCGTTCCGCATTGGGGGCGAACGCAGTGCACGATTTTGTAGCTTTTAAATGTTGTTTTTCAGACATTTTTAGATATTTGTATAATATTTTATATGAAATAATAACATTTGTTTGTTAATAATTTATTATTTTGTCGTTTGTTAAAATTTTGTTTAACTTAACTAATTATGATTTTTTAAACTTGTAATATGTAATGATATTTATTAAGCATGTGTAATAGATAAATTTAGGAATTAATTCACATTTTTAAATATTTTAAAGCGTCATATACTTAAATTACAATAACTCATAACAATAGCTTTAATAACAATTACATTTAACAACAAATCTCAACAGAAAATAAGATATCCTCAGAAAAAACAACGTAACAAAATCCCGTTAATATTCCATTAAGTTTTTCGTAAAATAATATGTATCTTAGACAAATTAAACACAATTATTTATGCGCCGCTTGATAAATAGGTTATTCAGAACTTCGAATTTCAGGGTTCGAAGTCTCAAAGTTCCTGAAGGCAGCCCCCACCCTCCACGTCTAGCGGCCTCGAAAACTCGATGAAAGAAAAATCGCAACGTATTAAACGTACTGACTAATTATATAATTGGGAATCGTGCAAAATGTTAGCTTATTAATAGTTTGTTTTTATTATATAAACAATGAATTGAAACACTACGTAGAATATGTCGTAATTTTATGTTTTCGCAGTAAAATATTTGTGTAACGTATAGTGTTTCTGTTTTAATTTCAGCTCAACTCAGTGATAATTTAAATAAACTACAGAGATATGGACAGGGCATATGGATAATGGTGGAAAATGGTAAGAAAAGTACGGAGCGGACTGAGTTCTACTATTCAACACGCAGTGTCACGAATGAGTGTTTAAACACTAGGTTCCCTTTATCAATATCTACTGTAAGTACGAACAAGTATATAGGTACTATTCGTAAAATAATATATGTAAGTATAACTATTCGTAATATAATATATCGCCCGGGCCCTAATTGAATTTAACTTTTCTTTTCTATATAAAAAATACCCTGAATCATCCAAAATTTAATAAAATAGTATAACAACGCTCCAAAAATGCACGCTACAACAACACCCAGGCTCAAAGTAAAACCGTTGGAATTCCCAAAGCCTAACGACTAACGACGGGGTCGATCGTAACCTAGATTTTATAGATTTTGACGCAGGGCGCATGCGATCCTATCCTTGCAATCAATAAGTACAGCGTGCACAATACACAGTGTGCGTCCTAATTAAGGAAAACGCTGATATTATTCACGATATTTTGCCGACCTTGGCCTTGGCAGTGTCATGTCATTTGATTATGATATGTTAGGTTAGTAAGTTCTTTTTCTTCGAGTTTTGTAAAAAAAGTCATATTTTTCAGTTTCACGCTGTATCCCTATCCGCTATGTGGCAGGGTAGATAGAGAAAACCTAGAGTTACTTTCTGCAGTATTTTTAAGGCTTTGCGTGTAGAGTGGTGTAAGTCAACGCTGCGTCAAAAATAACTATTAAAAATATTACTTATAAATATTACTTTCATAGATTTTTTTTAGTTTTATCTAACCTGCGTACGTGTTAAAACACTCCGGTTTCATCAAGACACTTTCGTTCCACAATTTCCGCCAAATTCTGAAGGCATTGCGTGTTGAGTGGCGGAACTCGAAGCATAAACTAATTTAATAAATTCAAAGTGAAACTGAAATAATAAATAAATTAAGCCTATCTGGTTATCAAATAATACATATCGCACACTCCTGCATACAATTTATCGTGGGAGATAAAAAACTGGAATAAAAATAATACTTTCCCCAGGTTCTGTTTTTATATATATTTTTCCGTAAATTAAAATATATGAACAACAATATACGATTAAAATATAACTAGGTTAAGAGATGCACTTTAAATAACAAAGGTTAATATGGGTGTATTGTTATATTTATAAAAGGTAGCCGCTTTCCTCTTAGATCATTTTTATTATTATAAACTTTTCATATCATGTTTTTTTTATTTGTCACCCCCATGTCTTTATTTACGGCTTTTTATATAGCAAAAGCAATACTCAAATATATTATCTTTTTTTAATGAATATATTAAATCTCTATATTTATAATAATTATATGATATTTTACAAATTTTTAAAATGTAAAAATTATTGCTTTAGTACAGACAAATGTTCTTCGTTAATGGTGATTGTAGGTCAACTAAAACGTCAAGGGCTTCTCCTTTAAGTCAAATCCCTTCAAGTTTTATTTTTATCTCCTCTAAGGTTTCTCCAAAATTTAAATATAGGTAATATATTTATTGTTATTTAACATAAACATCAACTAGTAATAATAATTTTAATTATAAAAAAATCTCAATAATGTTATCAATTGCAATTAGTAAATACAATATTGTAAAATCGTTTATTAATTAAAGTTGTTCTTTCACCAATTGTACGTATTAAATTTAGATTAATATTATTTTTATTAATAGATACTTGAATATTAATTTTTTAACAGGATAAGTAATTGGCATCATTAAAAGTGCCTCAGAAAATTAACACCATCTAAATGATATTAATATAATTACGCGTTACGCACATTTTTTTTTAATATATTTCTCTATAGAAATACAGCCAAAAGACAACTGTGTAAATCTATATACAATTAAAAGTAGAATCTTGATTCGATTCGAATATGTAAAACAAGTGTGTTGTTACTATGTACTTAATATTAAAATTAAAAAAGTAGCACCTTCACGCTTTTTCCCGTACAGGGTATACAGAGAGAACCTATAGTCAAGACTCCGTTTCCAGGCAGAAGCGGAATTCATATATTTATGACATAATATATATTATTTTGTGTGTATATTTTTTTGGCATAACGCTAGAGTAGGTAGAAGGACCTAGTTTTGAAACGCTCCGTAAGTATTTAGTCACTTCCGTTGTCCACTTTTCGCCGAATTCCCTAGGCATTGTTAAGTGGCGAATCTCAACGCTGCGCTTTACCATATATACCTACCTATCCATACCTATATTATAAATTCGAAAGTAACTCTGTCTGTCTGTCTGTCTTTTACGCAATCAGGGCCAAACCGCTCATTTAATTGCGATAAGATACTCATATAGAGATACTTGAGGGTCTCGGGATGAACATAGAATACTTATTTATCTCATATTTGTAATATTTTCGATATATACCAATATATTAAAATACTTATTAATTTGACATGCAATTTATTCTGCCATGTTAATAACAACCGTCGTTAAGCAACGATATGCAAAGTTTGTTGTTAGAAAACGTCAACCAAAATGAGCGTGCTTAACGCATCCCTCTATTGAAAACTGAAAATAATTTCATAAATATATTTAATAAATATTCGTATAGTTCAAGGGGGCGTAGCCGCGTCGGAGTCCACTTGTGAAAAACTAATGAACGTAAACTGACAACTTATTTCTTAAAAAATCTACGCACTTACAACATAGCAAACACGCAATACAAACGAATTGAAGGAAGTTGCCAAAATTTAATTTCGCTTGCAGAGATAACGAAATGCATTCGTCATTTGTTTTTTTTTACAAGCCGATAAGATAACCTCTCGACAAATGCGTAAAAAATAACCGGCACGTGTAACTCCTCAAGTTCAATACACTACCTATATCTGTACATTGAAATATTATGCACTTTATCGGCATCCGGTATTTATAAACATTATCAAGGCCATTTTGATATTTTTTGCAAGTGAAATTAATAAATTAAGCTTATTTTTATGTTTTTATGTAATTTTTAATGTTTTCGAGTATTATGTATATATTATTACATAAATAGAATGTCAAACACTGCTATGTAATTTCAATACCGACTAGTCAATAAAGTATTTTAAAAAAAAGAAATGGGTCAAAAAAAAATTTAAATTCGTTTTTTTAATTTATTTTCTAGGTGAGCAGTGTAAATGGTATCAAAATTAAAAAAATAAGGTAAACTTTTTGTTTTTCGCATTAACTTATGCATCGAAGTCAGCAATAATATATAGTATAGTATATATAGTGGCTACACCAACATTTATATTAACATTATCTAGCAAACCATTTATATTGTTTAAATATGACTACGATTATACCTACTCGTAAAGTTTCAACGGGAAACGGACGTCTTTTCAACAGTTTGAAAAGAAAATATTAATATAAGATTCTAGGAAATCTTGCTGACTTAAGTAAAGAACTTGCATATTGCCTTAAAAGCGTAAACGTATTTATTAAAGTAGTAGTACAAAATTTTAAATATATATTTATTTATAATACATAAGGGAATGTGTAGCAAATCTTTATTATTTTTCTTTTCCACTATTCTTTTCCTGGTTTACTAAGATGAAGTGCGACTAATAAATTTAAAATTATCTAGATCATTAAATGTGGGGATCAAATCTCTAAACTACACAAAATCGTAAAAATAATTAATCCAAAGTGAAAAAAAACCTCACTTCTTTAAAAAAAAATATTCAAATAGACTGACTTCCTATTTGAAATCTTCGACTTACTCTTATCTTAATTGTGTAACACACTGAAAAAAAAAAAGCATTTTATCTCTGGCCAGTGTCGACGACCTCGTTATCAATTTTGCAAATTCGCGAACATCTATGCACGTCGACGATACAACCTAATAATGATAAATGGTGATAATTTACGACTCGCAGAACTGGTTCTTAAAATATAATTTATATGCTTTTTAATGTTGTAACTGTAAGCCTATTTCAATTTCTGAATTATATATTCATTGGTTATAATCATTATAACAGAACTGTGATTTTTTTTTCTACAATTTTGTAATTGATAATTATGTGAATTGATGATTTCTAGTGGCATAGTTGTAATCTGGATGGAGGATAGATGTAAGTTCTTATTTCATTCGAATAAACGTTTCGCTTAGAAGCAAATATTTCTAATGTAAGTTAAGGATACGATGAGAACGGAATGATAACTTATCGCTAAAACTTCCCGACTAAACCTATAACTAAAGATATGTAATAAACGATTTAATAGTTCTAATAAAAAAGATTTTGGATTTTTTTTTTCTTAAAAATAGTACGTTACATATTATCTTATCATAATAACACATTATTATATATACAAGCCAGAAAAAAAGAGATCTAATTAATTTTAGTAACTTCAAAGATTTAATGTAAGTAATAATAGGTTCTGTAAAACGCATTTTCTTAGTTTTGAAATATTATGTATCTTTTTTACATTAACATTTTTAACGTTGCAATTTATCTAGGTATAGGTTGCTTAGCTAAAAGCATAAAAGTAAGGTAAGCTTAAAATCTGACTATTTTGAACACAATTATTATATTCTTTATTGTATATTTTAAGTTAAAATCACGAATAAAGTATTTCTGACATCTTTTATTATATCAGACCAAAATCGGAGCTGGCCTATTGAAAAATTCTTAATATATTTATCGCAGGGTTTTCTTACTAAATCATTCTTAGGTCAATGAGTTATCGTACTGGAGGCGAAATATTATAAAGAAATACATATTCAAGTATTATATGGAATAATAATAATCTAATTATGCGTCAAACGCCACTTTAGTACGTTACCATCTCATATTTCCTTTGGCTATTTTTTAAATAAAGCTTTTTAGTAGAGTTATTTCTATATGAGCAAACTATATGAGTCACTTTGTTCGACCTATCTCTTAGTTCTCTCTACAAATATCGCCTACGCCACCATATTGTCTTTAATTATTGCAATCATAATTTCTTTCTCTACTAGTAGAGGATAGAGATGATAGAGAGATGAAAATAATTTCAAGATTTTTTCTCCCTATGAGAGAGTCTTCCGTAACCTTCGAGTTTACAATTAAGACACTGTACCACTACGAAACGACGGCCTTATATTAAGAAGTTCTTTTATAATTTATAGAAAAATAATAAAAATTAAGTTACTTCACTACACTATCTATCTAAAAATCATAAATACATAATCAAAGGAGAAGCCTCTATCACGTTCACTTAGATAGTCGAAAAATTCGTCAATTAGCACACATTATGGTCTTAATGTTTACACAGCTTATTTAGAAGTGGCCTCGACAATGGCTACTTAGAGATGGATACAGGCATGCGTTAAATTCAACGACCTTTTCTCGTTACTATTGGTTCTTTTGTTTTCTATTTTTCTTCATTTATCGACGAAAAGCTATTCGTTTTCTATTATGTGACCCACCGTGCCTGCGATCAGAGTTACCCCTGACACTTACAATGTGTCATGTGTCATTGTGGTAGATACATACGTGGACGAAGCAGGAGGTAAAAACTAAAGATAAATACTTATACGCAAATTATATACTTATAGCAGGGCAGGCAGAGGGTACCTAGTGTAGAGTATCAATATCGAAATTTTGAAGCATTTCGTGTTGAGTGGCGGTGAAAATATTAGTAAATTATAATTCATTCTCCACAGTGGAAATCGAACCGGCAATCGTCGCATTACAGTCACACGCTTGTGCATATACTATTTTCACTGAGTGAAAGCCATTTTCTATGTAAACTTTTCTTTTACGCATGCATATTAACGCCTACATATGTACATACGAATATGTTAACACTTCACTAAAGCAGTATAATTTAAACAAATTCTTACCGATATGAATCTATTAGGCTTACTTTTATTTAACTTTTAAACCACTTTTCAATAACAAGAGCTCTTATCATTTATTAAAGAACACCGACTATAATATTATGATGTCATGTAAACATCGCCTTCTCACTATTATGCGATTTAGATTTTTTATTTTTTTATGTTCTGTCTGGTAATAAAAATTATGTTTTCATTTTTATACAATGTATATTAAATGAATTTAAAATAAACATGGAAACAGCTTATTAAAAATGTACCAATATTTAGGCAGTAAGTAACCTACAGCGTTGGAAAGTCATTATACATTAATATATGATTTCAGGCTTAAATAGAATGATTGATATCTATGCTGTGAAAGTTCAGTTTAAGAATTTTAAATATTATTACTTACCTCCGCCTGAGTGACACGTAATGTCTCGAAAATTGTAAGGAAGTTAACATATTTACTTAATCTCTATATTAAGCAATAACAGTCATAATATTATACTATATATTACTATCTATTTGAATCAGATTATAATCAACAGTACAATCATCTATCTAATCAATTTACGCCGTTTTCAAGGCTTTTATTTTTGTTTCTAAGTATATATAAGATATTTTTATAATTAATACAAATATTTTAATAGCATAGAAATTAATATTATGATAACTGTTTTTGAATTATATATGATGTACAATTATCTGTCTATATATAATTTGAGGCTGACATTAATTTAAAAATGTCAATTTTCTGACTAATTCGATTCATGTAATCCAGTTATATAAGTATCTAAATGTTAAAATAGATATATAAACAACTTTTTTAAAGTTGATAATAAGTTTTTATAAAATATAAAAAGTTTAAGCTTATAATAACAATAGCAGGGTAGCCTAGTATTGAGACTCCGTTCTCCATTTGCCGCTCAATTTTCGATACGTAGCAGAACCCAACGTCCCATTTTGTCTTATTATTAGGTAATAAGAAAGAAGAAGAGGAAATGAAAATAATATTTCCACGAGTGGAAATCGAATCGACCGTCATGGTCACGTTGACTGTCAGAGACTGCGTCTGTCAACAATACAAAAATAATCACAAAAAAATTACCTTCACAATACAGCGTGACGTCGGCAAGGTTTTCAGAGTTCCATAGGTTTGCGAATGACGTCGCTAGATTAGTGCCGAAGCTGTTCCACTTAAGGCAGTACTGCTGCTGCTGGGAGTCCATGCCCGGGCCGCCTCGGATACCTGCCCTGTAGATGAAAATAAACGTTAATATTTTTTGTTGTTGCTTATATCCAAAGTAATTTTAATATTTAACAGAATAGGCAAAGTGAAATTGGTATTAAGACGAGTATTTTTATAGTAGGTTTATTTGAAAAAATAATTATACAAATAAGATAATTATAGCCATTAGAGGCTATAGAATATGTTACCATGTTCGTTATCAACTAATTTCCTTAAATTGCAATTCCATATTTATTTTTACCAACTTGTTTTTTTGCAATTTTCACTCAAGTCGTTTACAGGTTCTGTTTTTGCAGTATTAGAATTTTTTACAGTGCCAAAAAAAAACAAAATTTTATCTAAATAAATATATCTACTGCAAGTTACCTGCCAAGCTTCAATAATAGAAAAAACATTAAAATTCTAACCATAACAGTGTACCTTATATAAATTTTACACTCCCAAACAGTGGAACGGATACCGGGCCCTCTGAATAAGTAAATTTTTAACTAACCACATTTGATAGTTCTCACGTGTTTCAGAATTATTTAGTGGACGTAACGTCGGACTAGGAAGTACGACGGCATATCGATTATATCATTTTACATGTCAGTTTATGTCAGTAATGTCAGTATATTTGATTAAATGAAAATTATCTAACAGTCTACCTGCCCAAGGTAACGTAGACCCGTTTAGGTTTAAATAAGGTAAGTAAGGTTCCGTGGGTTACATTAGACACCGATTATATTTATATATTATAGGCTAAAATGTTCTTTAATTAATGTACTATCCCACAAAAAAAGTTTTTTTACAGTTTGCACCAGTAGTTCCTAAGATTAAGACGTTCAACCAAACAAGCTTGTCAGCTTTAAAATATTAGAACAGATTATCTAAGTAATAGAATTAGCAAGTACCTGTAGTTCTTCGGAGTTAATTCAAAGTATTGTAAATATTTTAATATAAATACAAAGATACAAAGTATTTAAATATAGATACGTTTTTTAAGCAAGATATTAAATTATCCATAAGAATAATATATGTCATTAATTAATTAGGAGTTTAATTAACAGAGTTGAGGAAATGAAAAAGTTACCACACGACAATATTGAACTTGAAATATAATTTAACATTCTCACCATTGCCATCTGAAATATTTTGATATATTTTCTTACTCTATGGAATAAATATACAAAATATATAAATAAATATGAAATTGGTGGCATGTTACGAAACACAACATCCCAATTTCATCACAAGTGAAAAGAGATTTTTCAAATATTATTCAATAGCTTACATATTCTATTATTTTTGTATAAAAATAAATTATGAATTATTTAGAAAAAAATAAAAATTTTGAAATTTAATTACACAATTTAAATTTGAACTAACTTATATAAACATCATAATCTTATAAATATTCAAGCTATATTAATAATATTATAGAAAAATTGTAAAATTTTAAATAAAACTTAATCACTAACAAAATTAAGAAGTAATAAGTAACTAAACAATTTTAAACAAAATCAAATACAAGGACTGAATAATAATATAGCATAACACGCGAGCCCCTCCCTTGCACTTCAGCCTGAAACTACAGGGCCGACCTCACAAATCAATAACAAACAAAAGCCTCCACAAAAGCATCACAACAAACTTGCAAAAGAAAACGACGCCGTCCACTAATTACCTTTGCCGACACGGCACCAGCGACTTGGCTCTACAATTTTGTACCATTTGTCCAAAAACGTCGGGAACCACGAGTCGATACGGTATCGATTTGATTCCCAGCACAGTTACCGGCTAACTGTACATTTGCATGCGTGCACGTATACTGGGCCAATGTTTGATGAGCTCTCCGCCTCTACCAGGGTGTATAGGCCGTAGAAGCGGGGGGGAGGTCAGGTGAGACTGGCTACGGTGGAATTTCGGCTGCGACCCGGTTCCGGAATGCAGCACACGCGCACGCGCAGTGCGTAGGGGGAAGGGGAGCTGCATCGAGTTGCGCAAACTGCCTCGGCAACGGTCAACGGTGGCATAGAGCAATTATTGTGTAGACGCGACGCGGTTTTATCATTTTTTTTAAAATCATTTTTAACGAATTACCGTTGTTGGATAATTTTCATGGAACTTAATATTTAAATAAAATTTCGGTGGTTGGAAATTCATAAATGTAAGCCTACGTCAAAAGAAATATATCAATAGAAATATATGAAAAACAAACAAAAACAAAATAGTGTAAACAGTCTAGATAACGGATTTATAATAAAGACGTAGAGTGAATCCCATTCAAGAATGGAAAACAATATCCGCGGTAAGATGTGCCAATGTCCGCCCTTATTTGGGTTAACACGCTTCACAAACCGCGAAAATCATCTAAAACATTCCCATATTCAAATGTTATAGACGAAAATGGGAAAAGTTCGCGGGTAAAGGAAATATAGTCCAATTTTTATATTATTACAGAATGTACGTTATATACTACATAATCTCGTTTAAACTTTGTTTGATAAATATTGTAAAACTTTTCTTAGGTAAGCTTTCAGTAAGCCTAAGAAATGCCTAACGTTTTATATTAAGTTGGGCTCGTAATTCACCTTGAGCTTTGATTGACTACAATTTTTATAAAACAAAACAATAAAAGGTATAAATTTAGCTTCTACGAATAAACAATATATACGAAATAATATATAATTTTTATTTATTAATAAAACTACTTTTTACTTAATGCAATAAATAAATACTATAAAATATTATATAACTGCTATGAAAATAAAATGATTGTTTATTTAAAATACCATCTGTTACATTCGATCAAATCTTATTGCTACGTGACTTAATCTAACTGCTCCATTTTCAATATCTATCATACCGATAAAGTTTCATTATAAAGGTTTTATTCGATCAACAAGTGTATATAGATTTTTATTTTGAAATATAAAAAAAAATAATAATAAATAGTTTAGTTGAAATATAATAATATTAATATACGATACCATTGTACACTGTGTGCGTCGTGGGAATATGTCAAATCATTTAATCATCTACGCATCAGATATGTTGTGTAATTTAAGTTAGAGAGGGGAACGGCGAATCGTAATCAAAGACGCATAGTATATACGTATAGCTGTAATATTATAGCTTTAGTTTGTTTTAAGCTAATTTTGGTGTATGGATTTACTTGTGATACAAAAAAATATATACTGACGTATCTTCTACTTTAGAATCGTTTAGTAATAAGTCATTTAGTACTTTAATTTCGTTAATAAAAATCTAGCAATACTTAGGGTTTTTAATAATTTCTATTACGTAAGTTTTGAGTTAGTTTGGGGTTCGTTGATATATTTAAAAAAAAAGTATGTGTCAAATTCAAATTGTCTGTGACAAATGTCACGTAGATTATATATAGAGATTATAAATATTTATTTCATAAACAAGTCAAATAAAATTTTAATAAATTTCAATTTTTATCTTATTCATATTGCTATCAATGAAAACGAAAGTAACAATATAAAATATAATACTTTCAACTTATTTCTTTGTCAACACAACGACAAGTGCTCTATAATAGAGTCCACAATGCATCAGTTCATTGTTCCTCAGTACTTGATCTACTTCAAATATTTTAATATACTTATATTCAAACGGACTCAATATTTATCATAAACTGAACAATAGTTATATTGTTATTATTCAAAACTTTATAATTTATGCCTTGAATATAGAGTTAATGAATCAGTGAATGAATAAGAGTTAAATTTAAAAACTATTATTGTTTATATTTAGCTAAAATAAACTATTAAAATAATTGTACATCTTTAGGCTGTAAATTAATATTATTTAAAATATCGATTGACAATAAAATTTTCACAAGTGACAATCTAGCTCACAGCTACTGCTCGCACAGTGAAT
Organism: Heliconius nattereri; assembly: GCA_013403645.1. NCBI lineage: Eukaryota > Metazoa > Arthropoda > Insecta > Lepidoptera > Nymphalidae > Heliconius > Heliconius nattereri. The sequence continues at coordinate 9,548,787 of JAAIXI010000230.1, forward strand.
TTCTGAAGTATTTCATTAAATAATAGGATGATCCACATATGTAGCTTAGAAAGGTAGGCGCGGCTTTAGTCTACGGCATAAGTCAGCCATTAAAGGCAAGTCAGCAAATAAGGTTTGCAATTGCATAGAAACTTAAAGATAAATTTCTTGTTTTTTTCAGCTTCATGCTTTTTAGCCTAGTTAGTTAGATACTCCGCTCATCACTTTTCGGAGAATTCTGGAGGCGTTGTGTGTTGAGTGGCGAAACTACGCCACGCCTCGACGCCAGAGAGGCGAAATGAAAATATTAACTGGATAAAACTTAAAGTTTTGCCCATAAAATATGGCAATTTCAGTCAATAAGCAAATAGTTTTAAGTGTGTGCTTGCGTAGTAGGTACTACTATTGCGCAAGTAGGTATTTGAGGCGTATGCAAACGTTTCTAAATTTCATTCGCTTATAAATCGCAATCTTTTACGTTCCCGAAAATCTATTTATTTTGCTTAAACATTAATGATTAAATGTAATGCAAATATTTTTTTTACATTTATCAAGTATGCCATGACAAAGTTCAAAAAATAATTGTATTAACAGCGTTTATACATACAAAACTAAACGTCCGTATGTAAATGTATTACAAAATTAATATAATATACTGGTCAATTAAATATTTAAAAAAAGCATAATCAAGTTTTATATTACAAAAATTACCATTTTGGTAATGTTTACGAATATTTATATTAACAAAGGCTTTTAGATGCATTATTCTTTAGGAGGCTCATACGTATGGCGTAGCGTAGTCAAAATAGAAAGTTGCATGCCGCTGCAACGCACTCACGCACCGGTACGTTTCACAACTGGGGGCCCGCCTTTTCTATGATACAAGTAATTGAGGACAGTATTGTGTATTTTCTTTGTACAAATCTTACGCATTTTGTATTATATTCTTTTTAATGTATAAAGTTTCAGTCAATTGCCAGATTTGGTCCATTTCTAAGGTGAATTCGAAGTTGTAAATTAAAAAAAGAAAGTTTATTTATAACTACCCCCAATAAGAATTTTTTATCCAAAAATATCGCATACCTAAATCTTTTATATACATTACCTTATATATATAATACCTATCCATAATTGACTTTATTTTATGTAATTTTTGTACAAAAAAAATGTAAGATTATAGTCACGTCTACGTAATAGACTTGTAGCCGTGAGAAAGCCGCGCCTAATTTCAAAACGCAGCTTAGTACCTATATGCGCGAGCGATACTGTGCGTGCAGTATGGCCACCTTTCACTTTACTGCAATTTGTAGGTACTTACAAAGGATGACTTTGTTTTTGACAGTAATTAGTTAAAGCGAATCAATAATATATTTTATTATTTAAAAATCTATAAATACATGCTAATAGAATATAAATTTAAACAGTAAGATTATATTTATTCCTCTCTGATGCTAACAATATATTTCAAAATATTTCACTCCTCCCCAATAAAGGGAATCGAATACACAACCATCATGTTAGCAGTTAGGAGCCATAAGACGCTGTATTAGACTATAGAATTGTCTTTCTATTACTCAGAAATTATAATAGAAAATGAATTTAATACCAAGTAATAAGTATCTATGGGAAAGAAAACCGATCGTAACCGATATGTAGGACAGACACCACATGTACAGCTTGCACTATGACTTTCACTCTAAAGCTTCATCTAAGATTTTAGTTGCTATTTTTATATTTAATGGTTTTTTTATCTAAATGTAAGCGTTTTTCTATAATATGGAATATATAAGCAATTTTTTATTGAAATTGCCTGTTACATTGACTGTAGTCGTAGTGACTTTAGTATAACCTGACATGACTTAAGTAAATGTGTATTATGTCGTTATATAAAAAGTAAACAACTGAAAAAAATACATACTTAAATACTTATAAGACAAATTGAATTATTTAATTTGTTAATTCTGTCATCACGTGGGAACTAATGGAATATTCGTTCTCAACTAAGGTAACTGTAAAATATTACAATAATTTTGACTACGAAAAATATTATGATGATTATTAATTTGCGAAACGGGAAGCTCAATGTGTTTTTGCTTATGTGTTTGTTTATGTATGCAATAAAGAGTTCTATCTATCTATCTATCTATCTAAATGTGACTAATCTTAACATTCTTGTTCATATTTTAAAAGTATTATTAATGAAAGAATAATATTTATAGTATCCCGCTTTGTTAGCTTCAAGGTCGGCAAACAGATTTAATTTAAAAAAAAGACGCACTTCCTTCTCCACTTATCAATATTAGGAAATATGTTATTATACACCGTAGATGTTGTAGTAACCTAAACCACACAAGTATTCAACAAACTCGTTTTAAATAATAAAATTCTGCAGGTGTACTTCATATGTTATAATGATACAATTATTTACGTTTTTAAAACTAACTTCGTAGCGTATCAGTTTTACAGATTATTAATCTATACATATTGTTTGATATTTGTCTCTTTGTAAGAATGTCTCATGTCTCATGAATTTGACTGAAATTTTAATTTTCTATATATGAATTATATATATTATACTACATCACGAAAGTTACTCAGATGAAAAAATAAATAATTTTGTTGAACAAGTGGGTATGAGCGGTTCGCTAGTTAATTATAATTACAGGACATATACATTGATATTTTTCACCAATGCCAGAGAAAACGTCAAAAATATTATATTAATATTAAATCGATTTTACTTTTATGTAAATTAAACTTTAAGTACTGACGAATTGAGCGACAAAAGTACCTCTATTAGGCACTTTAAATTAAATATACATCTTCATTGGTACTACAGCAAAAAAAAAAGTATTATTTTTATTTTGGTTTGTATATATATATATATATATGTTGTATATAAAGTATATTGTGTAGTGTTGTAACAAACTAATTATTAAGGGATGTACTCGTACATCTGGATGGCTGCTTTCACAATCATATCTCTCGAGATCTCAATTCAAAATATTTGGCTAACGGTCATAATGCTATTCAAACGTAGCTACAAAAGTGCAACAATGGGTAGGTTACATTACACATTGTGTGGGGTAGCTACAGCTACATCAAAACAGGTTCAGCACGTTTTAATATTTATTTAGGTCAAGGAATACATATATCCACCTAAACACAAATGTATTTCATATCGGTCGAGTAAGGAAGTGGAAGTTTGCATTTGTTCCATTTGAAACTAGTGGTGCGAAAACGATTTGACAAATTGTATGAAAGGAGCTATCATTTACATATTATTAAAAGCTTTTATTTAACTTGCAATGTATGTATGTATGTGGGTTCGGATGAAATCTTGGAGCTTAATTTTGAAGTAGATATCTTCAACCGATTGAGCTGAAATTTTGTATACACGTTTAGTTTGGATGACAATGCACGATAAAATATGTGACGTCATTCTAAATCTAATATGGCGGAGCATACAAGATGGCAAAATAGTTATTTTTAATGTCTACAATAACTAACTTCTACAATATGGGTATCGAATGAAAGGGCTTGTTGATAGCAACTCGAAAAATAATGTGCTAACAATGTGCTAATGTGCTAATAATGTGCGAGTATCTATTTAGTCTACTTCTACAATATAGATATTAATGAAATGGGTCGTTGACCGTAACTCGAAAAATTATGTGACGTTATTCTAAATCCAATATGGCGGAAGATCTAAGATGGCGGAATAGTTATTATTTATGCACTTCTGCAATATGGGTATCAACTGAAAGATCTTGCCGAGAACAATTAAAACATTATGTGACATCACTTGAAATGCAATATATTTCAACACGATTCAAGTTTTTTGTGCTTTCATATAATGAAAGGTATGTTCGTAAGATTGAGCTGAAATTTTGTATACACGTTTGGTTTGGATGACAATGCACGATAAGGTTTGTGACTTCATTCTAAATACAATATAGCGGACCATACAAGATGGCGAAATTGTTATTTTTAATGCACTTCTATAATATGGGAATCAAATGAAAGGGCTTATTGAGAGTACCTTGAAAAATAGTGTAACGTCTTTCTAAATCCAATATGGCGGACTATCCAAAGTAATGAAATAGTTATTTTTGATGCACTTGTACATTATGGGTATCAAATGAAAGGGATTCTCGCGTTAATCAATAATTAATTAAATTGAAACTTTAAAAATTTAAACTTTGCAGATTTTACATAATTAAATTAGTACTAGTTTATTTACACAGGTAAATCGCGCGACAAGCTTTTGTGCTCATATAAATTGTGTACAGTGAGGTTATGAGTTGATAGTTAAAATTTAAAAGACAAATTTTATTTTCTCCTTTTTAGAGCGTTTAAGTAAAAGCTTTTTCTAAAAATGTTTTTTTGCTTATAATTTATTATGCATGTACACTGCATATACAATATACATACATTTTTCCTGCGTATATCCTGCATATCGCGGGGTAAGCTGAGAGAGACTTACGTTAATACACTCCGTTCTCCACTTTCTGCCGAAATTTTGCGGCTTTGCGTGTCGAATATCGGAGCTCAACGCCGCGTTTTATTCGTTACCAGAGCGAAGAAATGAAATTGAGAATGAAATATTAATAAATAATAATTCATTCTCTCTAGTGGGGATCGAACCCACAACTGTACTTTTACATTTAATTAAAATACTTTTATGTTCTGAAATTATTTCCGGAAAAACATTTGTATATTCATTATCAGGAAAGAATACATAGGAACATTTATGCTTAAAATAGCTGTATTACTTCATTATAGCAAAAATAAACATGAAATTAACAAAGCATATCCACTATATAAAATTAATATCCAAAGAAGTTTCGTAATAATTGATGCATGGAATTGACCCCTATTTCATTTAAAGTGTATATAAAAACCCTTGACCTAAATAACGCCCCTTTAAACTACGCCTTATGTTATATTTTAACAGCTTATAATCGAATAAGAACAAAGGAAAATGTCTTCAATATTATTAAATTGTTCGTCCAAAGAAATAATATATTTAAGTAGAAAATAGTTAATTTCAAATTTTTTTACTTTATTAGGCGAATCTTCTCGGGCAATATTGAATGATTTCACTATAAACGAGTAGTAATATCTATGAAATTAGTTCGTAAAAATAGAAACTTTTCAAATTTTTAAATAGACAATTAAAGCATTCGTTTAATTTTTCTAAGAAAATATATTAAAATTGACATATTGTATTATTTTCTAAATTATTTTTGCACCAAATAAGCTATATTTAAAAACATTCGAATGTCTCTACGCCTACAATAAATATTTTTAAAATTATATAAATAAACAAAAAAAATTGCAGGAGTAATTACTAAAACATCACTAACTTTACATAAAAAACACGTTTTGAATACAGGTTTAATAGATATCTGTATATTTTAGACCGAAAAATATTTTTTATCGCTTTTTACTTTCAATATGCTTGCAATTAATTACATACAAATTATCCAAAATATTTATTTTTTTCACAAAAAGCCTGGCTTATCATAGCCTTGCACGCAACGCAGAGTTAACTCGGCCTTGGTAGGTTACGTAAGCGTCGCGCCTCGAAGGTCCTCTCGTCCTTGTAAAACCAACCTACCTCCCCCCACTCGCCCACGACTGGGAAACGTTAAGCAATATTACTGGGGCAATAGTACTTTAATACATATTTTTACATATATAATAATATAAAAGTATGTAGTTAAACTAATCAATAGAAGAAAAATATATATCTTCCTAATTTTAACGTATTTTCTACGTAGAGGCTTTACTTTGGCTCTATACTTCCTGGCCATTTAAATATTGCGTAGGTCCAAATATAAATTATTAAGAAAATAATATATTATCAATACTAATTAGGAACTAATAATAATATTTACTAATAGTAAATTAGGGACTCCTAAGTCGTAATGCAAATCGATATCTTCTATATTATTCTTATCAAATAGTCTAATCGTCTTCACGTGCTTGTATTAGAGGTTATCTAACTGCTAAGATAATTATTACTAGAGAATTCATTAATTTTTAAGTTAATATATTTTATATAATTTTATATAATACAATTGATCATTCATTAATACTGTTATATAAAAAATCCGTTCAATTTTACGTTCAAATTTCGATTTAATTTTATTTCTTTATAATAAATAGATTAAAACAAGCTTATTTTAAAAGTATTTATTACACAATAAAAATCTACTAAATGTTGCAGTCAATTAGCATAACTTATACATAATAGCAATATAAAGGTTAGATCATATTTTTTATCTCAAAATTAAACTATTTTAAAACAATTTACGCACTAATTATAGAGACTCATAAAAATAGCCCAAGGTAAAACTATGGTAGAGAAAAGGGGTATCAACTCTACTATTCATTAAGTAAATACTTTTCTACTAATATATTAGTTTTAGTAAGTAAAGACGTAGTAAGTAGTAAATAAATAAAGTTCATGAATGCGTTCCAAAGCGTGTCATCGCGCTCGCTGCCTATTGGCCGTTTGTTCGGCACCGGAGCTGCGATAGAAAAATTGTAGGCGCCATAAATTGTGCCCGACCTTCATACCTACGCCAGTTGCTTCTTCCCAGCTAGTTATAATTTAGGTTAATAACAAACAGATTAATAATACATCTACCAGTATAAGTGGTTTTTCAATATATTATGTTACTATGTTAATAATGATTTTCTAAGTTAATTTCATATTGTTTGTTTGTAATTTGTTGAATAAAATATATTAAAAAAATATATATATAAGTGTTGAATGATGAATAACAATAAACGTATGAAATGACCGAAACTGCGTACAAGAGATGGAGGAAGGGTACTTACTACAGTGCGTAAGTACTTGTCGCGATACGGCGATAGTCGAACAGTCCGCGAGCCGCGCGGGGCGGACGCGAGGTAGGTGCTAATAGCTGACCACGGAGCCACATTGACAGTTTCTATGCAAATGTTTAATGCGTCGCAGGACCAGTTTTCGGCTCAAAGAGCGGTTCCGGACTTACCTACTCGCGCGCGCTATTCACGCCCATAGCTATTACCAAACATTACTGCTAAACTGGATTCCGCCGTGAATTCATTAAAATCATGTTCTACAACTCCGCAGGACCCAAATTGACGATCGTTAGAATGGACCTCATTCACTTATACGGCTCCAACACGAGCTATATTTTATGGACACGAATTTGAAAAGTCTGGAACCGGTCGCGAACATTGTGCAAAAAAACTCTGTGATGCAACATAGGTGTCTAAAATTGAGGAAACACGGTTGTCTCATTATCAAGTTCAATAGCCCCAGAACGACAGCACGTGTATGCAAAACCAGGGAAGCGGACGAAATTTGTGCAAAAATATCCTTTCCATTCAACAATTTAAAGCCTAAAGTTCCTTACCCCTAAATCACTTAATATTTATCGCATTCTGCGGGGTGTCAACACACATTTGTCAAAGGCTGTATACTCCAGTACTTTACAGTCTAGATTTACTTACAAACGTGTTGAAATGAGGCTGGCCGTTTCGTGGACTAGCAGCACTAACTAACTAACCAACTAAACTATCAAATCATAGCTGATTAAAAGCAACAATACTTTCCTCGATTCCATGAATGTCAAATTCCACAGTCCTTGAGAATGTTTTAAAACAAAACCATTAGTGCTCCTAAAACTCAACACAAATATACATAGTCCGTATCACTGCGCGTATCACTAGCACCGTGCTGCAGTGGTGTCTGTATCACTTCCGCATGTTGCAACGCGCGGCGCCCTAACAGCCGGGAGCCTCGCTCGCGAATGCGACCGCCGAAAACTCCTCACACCGTCCGAATGCAGAAAATTCGGACGCGCCGAGTGGGGGACGCTCTACGACTATCCGAAACTTGCGCGCGTACGTGCTGCGCTTCCAAGGTTAACTCGCGCTGCCAAAAAAAGACGTACGCAAAATGAAAAAAAAGATGGCTAGAGCGGCGCCCCTCGCGGGCGTCGCGGTGCAGCCGGCTCTGCACGCGCTCTACAGCACTCATAGATTTCCCGTCAAATCTAGTAATATCCGAAATCAATCTTAGGTGTAATTCTCAAATATAATTATAGTCATTAACTCTAGAGTAAAATTTAGTCATAAAATTTTAACCAAATCAAAGACGTTACATACATACATACATAAAGAAATTTCACAAGTAGTGATATCTACGCATAAACACAACCAATACGATCCTTGCAATGACATAATGATATACGGAGCTGTTCTTAAATAACAATGCAGCCGAGCTATAAAGTGGCCTTGATATTAGTTCCTCAAACGATTGAGAACGTCTTTCTGATCGTTCGTAGCGTAAGTACTTGAATAGAAACTATGCAATTGGTTAACAGTTACATTTTCCTGTTGTATTTAGAATTATGTTGACGAATGAGGACACATGCATACATTAAGTTAAATAACCAAATTAATTATATTTTGTTTCTTTTCAGAATTAAAGTATTTTGTTTGAAAAAAATTAAAGAATATGCAACGCAATGAAGATAATAATAAAATTCACTATAGGCTCAATTCTCTTATCAACATGAGCAAGGCCACGTAAATTATGATAACGAATCAGTATTAGAATACAGTCTGTCCTAAAATACAAACACCTCATTGCATCATATTAAAAAGTAATAAAAGGTAACAACTGCATATGGAATACAATAAGAAACTTTGTATTATTTGTCTTATAGTAAAAATATAAACTTTTATTAAGTTATTTCCCTCGTTTATTAGGATACCAAAGTTTTGCCCCGAGGGCCCCCCTTATGTAAAATTAAAAACATTAACATATACCATCTACGGACCATCCAACGGATGCTCTTTCTTAGAGATAAAAATCTATTTAACGCATATTTTTAAGTAAACAGGCTTTATAGTAACTAGTTCCTTTATCGGCCATTAAAGCTGTAAGACAGTTCTTTTAGTAAATATGAATATTTTACTATGTTTATTTAAAACGAATGAATGAATGAAGAACTATACATTTTAATTATTTAATATACTTGAATTAAATGTGATAAAAAAAGTTTTTTTAAGCAAAACTGTTTCTGTGAAGGTAGCTTTGAGATTGATAAACTCTTTGTTATAAATACGTAAATTGCTTTAAGAAAGTTGTTAAGGGCACTACTTACATTTTAGTCCAGTTTGTCTTGGATAGAAAAAAATATTTTAAATTGGAAAAATATTTCAAATATTAAATAAATATTATAATACAAGGCATGCCTATATAAAATAGGGCTTTTTGAAGGGTTATTTAATCACACTATCACGCACTACGACTGCACTGTATGAAGTTATCACTTATTTCGCTACGCCTGAATACAATTGAATATTAGAATTGCTATTAGAATTCTTCATATGACACGCTGGAAATATAATACATACTAATAATACACACGTACTCACGGCTTCGTTAGTTTTTATATCGATTTTAAAAATGATACTTGCTTACCGTTAAATAAATTAATAAAAGATCTCATGTTCGAAAATGTTTTATGTTTCAATTATCTTCATGTACAGATTTGATTTTAACACCGAATTGGAATATACCAACGACTTAGTTATCGCTAGAAAAGGAATTAGTTGGCCCAATGGGACAGCGCAATGGTTGTGAGTTAGAATCCCACTCGATGATATTTAAATTATTTTCATTTCTCCGCTTTACTGCCGTTCTCTACTATTCACCTTATTGTCGAGACTCTTATGACTTGAGATAAGATACTAAATTCCTTCCGCCTATACTACTATGGAGGAAACCGCGTGAAGCCAAAAGCCTTTTTTTTGTAAAAACACTGAATCAAAATATCCAGAGAGTATCATAAAATCAAAAAAAATGCAATCATTTACAAATCATTCAAATTATGCGAATTTTAAGCGGCTTACATCGACTTTCTAAAATATAAAAAACCGTGTTAACCTAAAAAGGCGTGTTGAAACTACTAATTAATAAATGCCTAATTACTATGATATTCATTTATATTCTAATTACTATAGATACTTTAAAAATATATAAAAGATAATGTATTAAAAATTTGATTTTTTTTTAGATACGCATTAAGAGATGATCATTATTAAATTATATGTTATTTGGACAATTGTTTGTTATTTTTTTTTTGTTACTTGAAATAACAGATTTTAGACAATTATCTACAAACATTTGGTTCCCGTTTCGTATTAAGCCTAATTGGGGATATAGAATAAAATGCATACATAATTATGAGAAAAAAAAAGAAAAAAGGTTAAAAATCACTTTTTTAAAATGTTATTGTTAGAATTGTTAGTGCCAAAATACCAGAAAACGTATAAAAAATTAGCCGTAGTAAAAAAATAGTAGTAGTAAGTAACTGTATTTAAGATGTCTGGGTATTTTAGGCAAAAAATCTTTTGCATAAAAGTATATCTATACTAATATAATAAAGCGGAAGAGTTTGTTTGTTTGTTTGGACGCTGAGATCTCTGCATCTACTGGTCCGATTTACTTTGTTTTTGTTTTTAATAAAAGCTGCATTCCATGCTATAGGCTATATAACATTACATTACACATATATACTAATATATTAAAATACTTGCCATGTTAATAACAACCGTCGTTGCTAAGGAACGGTTTGCAAAGTTTATTTGTTGTTTTAAGAAAACGTCACCCAAAATGAACTTAAATTTTGATATTCATCCCTATAAAAATAAATATAATAGTCACTTTTAGCATTTTATCTAGATTGAAATTATAGTTTACTGTATAACGTTCTAAAAAATAATTAAGGAGATGTCACTGATTCGGAATGACCTAGCCTTCGGGCGGCAGAGTATGACCGACGCGAACGGGCAGATGATGTTGACGGTTTTATAAATTTTCATACATTTTCGAACTATTCTTATTTTTTATGTAATTATCTGCTGTTTATAATTTACTTAAACTACACTTTGGTTCTCCTCTTATTTTATTTGATATTGCTCGCAAAAATTATCCTATTTATATAGAAAAATGTTTAGTTATTTCATAGAGTCGATATCTACGAGTATGTACGCACGCACGGAAAACTTTAGGTACTTTTTCTAATATAGAGAATATCCTTTAGTTACTTTCACTTCTTTTGTTGGTTCATTTCAATAACTCAGATATTTTTTCTAATAGCATGGCTCTACTATTATTCTTTTTGACTATTTAGGCTTACATTTTATTACTAATTTTATTGAAAACTCAAAATAATTTCATAAATATATTTAATAAATATTCTTATAGTTCAATTAGGCGTAGCCGCGTCCTAGTGGACCCACTAGTTTTTAATATAATTTGAGAGATTTTGATTGTGATGTAATAATATGGATTATTGACTTCGCTCAATAGACTGAGCAAGTTTTTAGATGAAATGGTGAAACTCAAATATTTAAAAAAGTAATAAAAAATAAAATCTCTGATAAAGGAGAATCCCTATTTAAAGCCATGTAATAGTAAATGTCACTAACTAGTTAGTTCCGCTCTCAATTACTGCCATGGTGTTATTTGTACTAAGTAGGTATAAAACGTGTTTGGTGTCTAGATCCCCCTGACACAAAAGATAATTAGGCACTGAGTATTTGTTTCTAACTATCAACACAAAAATGTCTTATTTCAAATTAGACTAATGTACAGAGTTTTTAACCGACTTTCAAAAAAAAAAGAATTTCATTCATTGGAATCTTTTTGATTAGTATAAAATAAACTTTATCTTACATATACATAAAATAGATACAAGATTATATGTTTACAGTGTATTTATTTAAATATGTGAAATTGCTAATTTAATAAAAAAATTAGACATATGAATATATGCAAACGTATATGATAACAATCACATTTAACAATTAACAATTATAGACAAGTTATCTTAAACTGACATGGTAAAAAAATATCTCCAAAGTATTCCCTAAATGACCGTCCCGCAGAATTAATGGGGGCAATAAAGTTTTAACGCGCAATCATTACCGTGCAAGTGGCGCGAACTACCGGTGATATTTGAATAACGCCGTTACTCGTTATAGGCGTCGTTAGTCGTTACGGATATATAGCGAATATAGTTTTGTAGTAAAACTTATTTTGTATTAGAACGTATTTTGTAGTAGAACTTATTTTATATTAATATATAAAATATTTTATCAATATTTGTGCGTTCAATTTCCTCTGGGGAAAATTAGCTATTTTCACTGCCTTGCTCTGGTAAGAAGACAAAGCGCGGTGCCTAGTTCCACCACTCCATACGTAATGTCTCAGATTTTGGTAGGAAAAATGGGGCATGTGTTAACACTAGTTTTTTGTGCATTTAACTGTAATTTATTTGAGTGATTTCCGCCAAATTTTTGAGACATTGCATAGATAGAGCGGCAAGATCAACGCCTCACTTTGTCAATTCACTTTAAAATATAAGTAGAGTGAGAATAAGAAGTCGAACAGTAATCGAACCTAAAACAATTTATTAATAATAGAAAAAAAAATAGAAACAAAACAATATTGCTCTGACTAACAAGCAATGCCTCAAGTAGAAAGTGGCAGAAAGTGGGGGACGGAAATTTCTTAATGAAGAACTGAGTATGTACTACTATTCTGTATTCGAGATACGACGTAAAGCTAAATATAATAAATAAATATTGCTGCATGAGGAGAGCAGTGTCACTATACTATGCCCTAAATGCCTCTCTGCTAGCCCTAATATACTACTGCTAGCCTATAGCTAAAATAAGTTTTTTATAAATGTGGTTCAAAAGTGTATAATGAATTTGATAATTTTAAGTAATACGTATGATAAAGACGAGTAGGTACATTAAATGCAAACCTTTTCCATGTTACTTCTTAAAGCTAGGTAATATAACTTATAGAATTATTACAGCACTCTCTCTAATGCTCTTACTTTTTAAGTAAATCTATAAATTTGACTTTACTAAATAAATAAGATCAGTATATAGTGTTGCATATTAACAATTGATTATGTATCATATATTTATGTATTTATTTTAGTAGGATTTAGAAAATTATTTTAGAAAATTTTAAAATTGGACAAACAAAAGACAGTATTGAATTTTATTACATGACTACTATATTATGCACTTAAAATACTTGAAATAAAGCAAAACTATTATAAATAATTTCCCAACAAAACTATATGTATCAAATGGAACCAATGTATCAAGTACATACATAAGCCTAAGCAGATTTTCATGCAAAGGGACATTTAAAATTAATAGTCAATTACATCCAAAGAAAAAAATCCTCGTCCGTTCAAACAAATAGTAAAATCCACATAAACCACTGTTATAAGTTTATACTACAGAAACGACAATGAGACACAATCACGACAACACAAAAATAAACATATCACAGAAAAACAAACACACACGAGCCACACTGAACACCATTACTCAATCAATGGTACGAAAACGTACGTATATAAGTACACAAAATGGACTTACGTGAAGAGGGCCGTCAATACGCCATGTACGTCTGGGCAGCTAGGCAAGGCCGGCAACGGAACGCCCGGGGCACAGGCGGCACAGGCACAGGCACAGCGCGGACGCGTGGTATCGAGGAAGTCCGGACTAACTGTCAACGCTCGTGCGGAAATCGGGCGGCGGCAGGCCTAGGGCGCAGGCGCGGGCCGCCCGTCAACAGCCCTGCAGCTACCACCCTGTGCCTACCCTTTAAATCGAACGTCATATCCCGCCGTTCCCACCCCGCTCCCGCCCTGTAATTTCAGACCCTAAAAAATGCATTGCGTAACGGTTCCGAATTCCACGCTGTTTGCCCGATCAATTATCTACCTGCGCCGAACAATGCGATGATAGCCTGTTAAATTGTACCTTCCATTTTCGATTATTTTATCTAGGAAATGCTATGTGACGCATAGTTTTCAGCTGTGCCGGCTATTAGTGGCATTTAAGAAAGAATTTACACCTTTGCATTTAGTGTGCAATGGAATCAAATAATACATTTTTTTTTCTATCAACTTAAATTTCTTATATTCATATTCATATTTAAAAAATAGTTATAAATAAACAGAAAAACTAAAATGGCATTTTGCTCTAGAAACAACGTTGGCAGTGGAATTTTTGATTAGATTGAACCAAGGGAATTTAGCCGTGCTCCAATCGGCGAACATTCAATTTGAATACATTACTATAACCTCACGCAGTTCGTTTTAATACTTAATGTGCCACAAAAAATATTGCTCCTAAACCAGTCCTGACCTTCGAAGGTTTTTCAATTTTGCAATGACCATGACATTTTTGTAGGACCTCATCTAATCTCCAATTATAATTATGAATTGTTTTTGCTTTAAATATACGCATCTACATTGCCAGGTGAGAAAATAATTATCGTAATTTTTATATAAAATACTAGATGTTAATTGAAAATTGATCAAACCAATTTGACCAAGTAGCCTCTGGCACAAGCAATATTGGTTCGCATGTTTATATAAAATTTCATCAGCTCGGTCAGTCTGGTTGACAAATTAATTAACATGCAGACAGTTTATAAAAAAACAATATTGACATCTATCTATAAACCGCATATGAATTAATTTGAAAAAGATTCAATTCTCTGTTTATGATTGACCACCCTATGTTAATTAACTTGTCCTATCTTGTAAAATCAGTACACCCCCGCGCAAGCGGAACCTATTCAGCCACAGGGCAGTATTTGATTTTAACAAACTGATTAATTCTATCACATACATTCTCTATAGAAGGTTGTCCTTTCATTTAAATAAAATGTATAATATATTACTAAATTAATATAATAAGCAAAGTCAAAGTGCGCATAAACGTATTACAAATATATTACCCGCTAATTTTCCTTTAAACTAGTCACATTTATTTAACATCATATTAGTTTGACGTCACAAAACTTCCCGACAAAGGGCGGACTGCGGAAATTGGGTCACCGTAATGAATGCAACTCGACTCTTGAAATAAAAGTAATAAAGCCAATTTGCTTTACATTATTAGCATTTTATAAGTCTTGGCTACTAGGTACTAGTGGAAGTTGTAAGTTCTTTTTCTGTCCACGGAAATATCTATTTTCAGAAACGGTGTCCGTGCATATCTTTGCACTTTTTATTAAACTATTACCTAAAATTATTCTTTAAATCATAATATGTTTTTGTTTAATTAACGTCCACTCTCGTTTCCTGCTTTGATATCTCATACTGTATCTTATAACAATCGATACAGATAGTTCCGCTAAATTCATTGTCATGTCCTGATACGCATTCTTAAGAGAATTGATTATTGATAAATCAATACAAAAGCCAAGTACGTTCACTTAACTGGAAATATGGAACTTTTCTCGTCAACGTTATCAAAATTTTATTATTATTATTATTATTTATACATGTTATATATAAAAAATACGAACTTTGGCACGAGTAGGAACTTACGATAAAGAAAGAAAAAAGCTGGAAATTTAATATTTATAACTATTTTATAAAAAAAAATTCAAACGTCCGATAACTTTGCCCGTACTTCCCATTGATCTACAATCCTGAAATTGGTAGGGAAGCCTCAGTGACGAGTCCAACTCGCACTTCACAGGTTTTTCTTTCATACAATAATATATTTATAAATCTACATGTTATCTATATGCATCTAAAAGTAAAAATGTATAAAAACATATACAGTCACCCTAATAACACTAGAATATAATTGCTATACTAGAACAAAGGACGTAGTGGAAACGAGGTCACCATGGCTGTAACGAATGCAGCCGGTGTGCTCTTTCTAAAATAGCTCGAGCCCCCATAACTGGGTCACGTGATGCGTCTTCAATCAATTTACTACTATTACTTTATGTACATTTCTATACAAATCAATTTGCTAAGAAATTGTATGTATGGATGCAAGTTTGTATAAAAGAAATCCGGGAGAAAATCATACAAAGATATAAGTTTTCGTCAATTCGATTCGATTGCTAGAGTTGGGGTAATTACAACAGAATAGAGTTGGACTTCAATCTACACTTAGAGGAATTATTTTTATTTACCTGTTCTGGTAGACAAAACTAGGCATTGAGTACTAGAAAGTAGGGCGGTAACTGGGGACCGAAAGTCTAACAATACGTTTCGTCTGTCTAGCTATAAGGAAAAAAAGCGTAGCGTAGCCTTTGCATTTATTTTTATACGACTTAGTCTATTCATTTTCATCCATAGTAAATAAACACAGCATGCATCTGTTAGAACACTATCGACTTTTCGTATGTAGGTCAAACTATGCGATTTTTAGATACGTTTCTTTTTAAATGAATTGGAAGTGCTATTATTATCGTTAGTTATTAATTTATTATTGACAGATATATGAGTTATTTTTTTAACTTGTAATTAGGGATATATTTGTACTTGTAGTCAAAGGCTTCATTTTTAAAATACTGCTATTGCTTGTACAAGTGGCGCTAGTGTTAGTTATGTGGCTCAGTTTAAGCCACTTGAGAAATACTGCAGTACTTTTCTTCTATAGATAGGCCAGGAAATCCAGAATCCAGATTATTTCTTTCAGCTTCACGTGATAGAACTAACTATCCACACTCAGTTCTCCGTTTTTCACCCGAATTCCAAACATTGGTTGTTGACTGGGAGAACTCGATTAAATACATTGATGAAAGTCAAATACGTAAAAACTTATTAACAATAATAAATATCTGTTCCTTTACCACTTCTATGTTTATCTTAATTTTCTCCCATAAATTATCGGACACATTATCTTTTATAATCCATTATCTAAGGTAAACTATCGTGTTGTGTTATGTTCTTAGGTATATCCATTAATTAGGGCCCAGGTGTGGTTTTAGACCGTTCCGATCCCAAATGTCAAAACTAAATTTCAACATGCTATGCTTTTCTTTAAAAGACATCGCCTTTATATATTTTTGAATTTACACGATATACCTTTTATGTAGAAACTAACTTTATACTCGCGTCTTCGCCCGTGTAGTTTTAGATTTCCTTAGAAGATATTTTGTTAAAAAAGTTACCGTAAATATGAAAATATTAAAAATATTCAATATTTATTAATAAAGTATATTGTTTCAACCCTTATTTTAATCCCTTAGGGTTGGGTTTTTCAATATCTTTTTACTATTATAGTTAGTCTCCACTCTGCAAAGAAACCTGTAACTGCAACATTTCGTGATTTGTATATAAGCATGTCGGTTACTTTCATTTTAAGTATAGAAGATTAATTAAAATTGTCATATCTTCAAGGATCTTTTGAATAATAACATAGAGGTCAGTCATTCCTTATATCACATGTTAAGTCTAAAGCCACCATTTGCCTAACTTGTATAGGTATATTATAAATAAACACTTCTTCGAAAGTTATTTGACCTCAAAACTATAGTGTTCAATCAAGCATATCACTTACAAAGCTTAGCTTTAATAAACATATATAACATGCCCCATACAATGTAACTTGTAAATAGAGGCAGCGCTACGCGCTAGCGTGTCCAGCCAAGTTGAAAAGCTCAAAACGCGCAATGTGTATTTAACACAAAACATTTCAAGCTATTTTTGAGCCCTTCAGAACTCATAGACCTTCTCATAAGTCATGTCAGTTGCATGACATTATACAAACTTTTTAAAATCCTCTTATTTGTAGTATAAATAAAATTTTAACAATTTAACTCAGACAGTTATTGGGGTATTAACATTTAAAAACAGGCATTTTTGTAACTCACTCATCAAAAACGTAACCCACTACTAGGTGACCTAGAAATCACAATAGAGTAATAATTGTTTACAATTATTATTAAGACAGTAAAAAAAAGTACGAAAGTTACATCAAAGAACGTAGGAAAAAGTGGTGAAGTCGTCGCATTACTTAACATTTAACTTGACTTTTATTACACATTTATGTTTTAGATGGGATCATATTTTTTTTTTCGCAGGGGAAATCTTCGAAAGATGTCCAATTTTTGGGGAGGACCAGATTATGTGGGATTTTACCCAATAAAACCACTGCGGTTGCCGACTTCGACACTATGGGAAGACCCGGGAAATTGGTAGAACCACGTCCGTAGCCCTCCTCAGATGACGCGCTCTTCAACGGAGCTCTCTTATAATTTAAAATTAATTCGACAATAGACCAGAACAGGGTGCGCAGATTCCCCACACTGCACACCAATTGTTCACCGAGGACCAGGGAGACCAGGACGATTGCCAAGCACACGTCCACGGTAACGCTGCCTTCTCTGAAGAGATGGATTAGCCCTCTCAGATGGGATCATATTATACGTACTCAAGTATTACTATTTCCATGTATTTAGAAATTATTTAGATACGTATATTAATTATCCAATATTAGACTTATGTTTTGCACCTCCGCACTATGGGAAATCGAGGTCTATATCAGATCAAAAGTCGATAACTTTTTTATTTGTTAAGATAAACAATTGAATTTTTGCACAAGCATAAAGTATGAAATAGTGCGTTAGATGATGTTCAGATATTATACTTTTATTGGAGAATATATATATAAAAAAAATAATGAAAAANATCCATTCTTATACACGGAATCTATGGCTAAAATTCTAGCAGCAGTGTGGTCCAATAAATCTTGAAGATTTATTATTTTTGCATGTGTATTAGTGATTTCTATTGCTGTAGATGGTGGATAACATGACTTTTTGATTTCGTGTATTTTATAAAATGGTGGTAGTATAACACAGTCTCGTTTGTTTGGTAAATTCCTTAAATACATGTATTGCGCTTTTGTTAGATCCAAATGAATGAAAACACTCAATGCCTCTTCATCCGATAGCATTTTGCTCTGACTTGCGTTTTCTATGAGATTCAAATATAGCGACATTGTATCTTGATCAGCAAGCCTTACTTTTTCCACGAGTTTTGCTTCTAATTCTCCTCCTATGGAACGTAAGCATCGTAGATGTGTTCAAAGCCATATTCACTAAATAGCGCAGTATTTTTCGCCTCTTCGTTGATTCTGATGAGTCCCCATAAGAGACACAGGGTCTTCCGAATTTTCTACAAAACGTCGATGATGAGTTCCCAGGTACTACTTTTTCAATGATTGGTAAGGTTACCAAATATTCAGAATCTAACCAATTTTGGTTATTTTTTAAAAACGAATCCTTTCTCCGGGCCGCTTCTGTCCATCGTTCATTAAAGGAACAAATGAGTTTCCTTTGAATGTCGCTGATAATAAAACAAATGTTGTCTTCAGAAACATGATACGTTTCTTTTAGAAATATTGATGTGATTGTGAGTTTCAAGTTTTCTTCCTCCATCAATATACGGAAGGAATAGTTCACGCTTGGAACACTTGAAAGTTTTAGTCATTTTGAAAATTATTGAAGACACTTAACAATCAAACGTCTGTTAGTAATTTTATTTCTAATTTGTAATAGTTTTATTAGATTAATGCACTTTTTTTATATAGTTTCATAAATGAGGGAAATGTGCATTTTATTGATTAGTAATACCGCAAAATGTGTGCAAAATGATGTGAGTGAATGCACTATTATACTGTTAAAAAAAATACTAAGTGCGTCAGGGACGACTTTTGATCTGCCGTTGTTGTACCATTGTCCATAGTGCTCCGTGGCGCAGGGCCACGAGTGTACCTGCAGTGGCACACGACAGGTTCGATTACTACTCGAGAAAAAGTTAAAGGAAACCTAGTGTTAAGACACTTCCGAACGGCACATTCCGCCGAATTCTAGAGGCTTTGAGTGGTGGAACGCAACACCGCGGTTTGCTGCGAGGGAATGAAAACATAAACAATTTTTCTTCTCCTAAAAGTAATAAATTATTCAAATAATATTTTAATACAATTCACTATGAACTATGATGAATAAATCCAATACTGCAAATTAAACTTCTAAAACGATGTTACTAATCAATATATTTCCAAAATATTCAAAACAACATTAAAACTTAAAAGATTGTGCCCTAAAATAATAACTTAAATTACAACTGAATTCAGTTAGCATTCGCGGCAAAAAAATTACATTGTTTCATTTAGCTGTTTCACACAAACAAACACACACACACACACACACTCAAAGAAATAAATCCGCGTTCAATTTGCATAAACCCAAATAAGTTATCTACGGATGCGTGTAAGTACAGTGGTCAACGAGGCTATTAGTTCAGTACAGGCCAATATGGACTTTATGTTGTTAGAGCTAAGACTTGGGTGATTGAGGTCCGTAAATGCGGCGCTGTGTACATCGCCTATGGGGGCAGGGGACGGGCGAGGAGGCGGAGGCGCTAGTGCGCAAATACGCTATGACTGCATACAATGACTGCCAAACATCGCATCCAGGGGAAAACTCCGCGGCACGTGTAAGCACAGTGCCGAACTTCGGGCCGCAACTTGTTCTATGCACTTGTGGAATTTATAGACAAATATGAGAAAATAGGTGAGCTAAATCTGTACTAAGCAACTAAAATTAATAAACTGCGAATATTACTAAGTTATGCGCACACAAACGGCTAGTAATAGCTATCTTTTCATAAACTGTCATAACAAAACAGAAAAATTTCCAATACGGCCCTGTAATCGCATTGTACGATAACGTCATTCACGCACACACGCAAGCGTAGCCGAAATTCGTGGATGTACTTTTCTAGCCGCGTTGCTGTGTGCGCCGCAGTGCTGGTGACGGTGCGACAGACGTACGACCGAGCTGTGAGAGTAAACGGGACAGAGTGATATTGTATAGCTTATATAACGCATTATTTTTATAATTAACAAGCAAAATTTGAGAGATACGGCGCTGCGACCCTGGAAGCGGGCAGCGACCTCAACACGAAATTTGCACAGATCAAATGTGGGCGACCTCGAGCGACTAGTTGCACAGCGGCGCACACAGGCGCACAGCACACTACAGCCGTGCAAGAGGAAAACTCTACTTCCGTATCATCCAGCAACCTTCCACTTTTCATGCACCGTATCGATCGTGGCACCTGAGGCCTTTGTTACGCTGAAATATCGCCCGCTTCGAATATTATTTTATGCATTTGACTCTATCGTTGTAATGTTAGAGTCCGTAGACCTTGGTTCTGTGTAACACTTCCTTTCGAACACTTTTTCTGTAGTTTCCGTCACCAAGCACAGAGCAAAAACTAATCTGGACAACCTATATTAATAAAAAACGGCCATTAAATATGCTTTCATGCATTCAAAGATGACTTTAATAACGTTTACACGTGCCAATCAAGGAACTGGCCATTTATATTTAGATGCAAGTTGTTTCTTGAAATTAGATTTCAAAGAAACAAAAAGTCAATCTGCATACATCCTTGTACTGCCGAGAGCGGCTCGCGTCAGTTGCTACGAGTGTCTTGCACTTTTCTAGGATACTCCATACTAATTGTAATTTCACTTGTATACCAAACCTATATTATCAATCGCGGCCGACCGGTTCTATGTCACATCCAGAATTTTTAATCAGATTTTTTCGTGACACGCTTACTTAGAAAATACGATATTTATGGCTAAGGACTGTTTACAATATCAAAACACTGCTTAATACTGTCATAAATAAGTTTTTTTTTCCATTTTGTACATTTTTGTATCTACTTTTGTGTAATTTTCTCCTTTTTTTACAATTATTTAAAAAAAAAGTTTTATAGAATGTTTTTTCAAGACACAAACGTAGCGAAATTTGTATTATCTCTCAGTTATATACTTAAAAGATTTAAAATTAAAATATTTTTTTTTCTGAATTCGTAC
The DNA here is from genome assembly GCA_013403645.1 of Heliconius nattereri. Classification (NCBI taxonomy): domain Eukaryota; kingdom Metazoa; phylum Arthropoda; class Insecta; order Lepidoptera; family Nymphalidae; genus Heliconius; species Heliconius nattereri. Next base: position 9,570,525 of record JAAIXI010000230.1, read on the forward strand.
TCTTTGGTTTGGACACTAAATCAACGACTGATTATATTATAAGTGGCCTGAGCTAGTCAAACAAAATTCAAACTCAAAACTAAAAATGGAAAAGCGAAAAATATGTATTACGGGATTTTTTATAAACTGCAGGATTCTTTTAAATGCAGGTTGCTTTTAAAATGCTAAAAGTATAAAAAGCGTTATTCGTCATCGAGGAAAGAAAAATACTTACTGAATTTATTTATGTTATTTTTCTTTCCTACGAATATCACACTACAGTATTAAATTATGGATATGCAACAATTTATACTTCAAAGATTTTTTCTTGTTTAATATTAGTAATAAACACAATTGCGTTATCACAAACAGTGAACTCTATACAAATGTTATCTGAATTCCGTGTTCTCCGAAGTTAATTATTATTTATATGAAAAGTGTACGTTACGAGAAGAAAAATGTACGTTTTCTCTATCTTTATTTTATTTTGCAACTTTATGCTTTATCTAAATTCGAAAGATTTCATATTTCTAATTGGAAAGACCGCCTAAATTTAATTCCTAAAGTGGCTGAACTCGACATCACACCAGTGCATCGAAAAGAATAATAACACAGAAACATCGTGATTTTAGTTGTCCAACAGTCTCATGATTAATCAAATCTTTTATCCTATGTATGGTAAAGAAAAACACACACAATTTGTCTATTTACAAAATTATAATTGATTGAAGTGGATAACTGCGCACTTGCCTACGCAAATGCACACATTCCAAGCCATTGCTATTAGTAGCTTGGAATCTCATTCAGTAAAATATTCTGAAAGTGGATCATTTCACACAAATCTTGCAGTTAAGAGAGTGCAAAAAAAATAGTTTATAAAAATATATATTTTTGAAAAAAATATCTACTGTATTGTCATTTATTACAAATACTGACTATTGTATTTGAAATACCACTTACACTAAAAAAACTAAATGGCAGCTACTTAATAATAAATAATTAATGCATAGAATAATCACGCAAATGCGTTAAGTGGAAACCCACCGCATACGATCGAAGCAATCTATGATCGCGTGAACTCGTTCTCGACCCTGAACCTGCCTTCGTAGGTTGACGTCACCTCCCGAAACCGACCAATTGCATAATGCTTGGCCGTTTTTTACCATGTTAGCGACCATGGTGTGTTTAGTTTTGTAACGAACAGAAATTGTATTTTAAAATAAAAGTTGTACCTTTTACACGAGTGCGGGTCGCAAAAGGGAGTCATGTTTTTATCAGTCTATGGTAGCAAGGTAGGCAGAGGAAACCTAATGCTAAGACACTCAGTTTTCCCCTTTTCGAATAATATTCAACATTGTTTTTTTTTGTTTTATTTATTTATTCCGTGTTAACTGGCGGTACTCAACGCCGCGCTTTGTCTTTTCTATCCAAGCGAGAAATGAAAATGGATCATTTCCTCGAGAGGGTTAAACCGACAACCGTACGGCCAAGAGGGCCTCATATATGTCTATGTAAGTTTGTTCCCGCTGCTGTTGTAAATCCTAATCTATACTTATAATAAATCCGTAGAAAAGTCGTTTCTGTACATTGAAAATATTTTTTAAATAAATAGCCAGGATGTTAAAGGATAACTAACAATTTTTGGAATTTTTGTCTGTTTGTCGATTTGTCTGTTTATGTGAACACGTATCACGTAAAAAGTACACAACAAATTTAAGCAACTTTTATACATAAACATTATAAGTAACTCAGAGAAGGTTTTAGTTTTTATTTCATTGTAATCGCTTCACTCTATCAAAAGATATAAGTATTTAAGTTTTTAAAAAAGTTCATATTTGAGATAGTAGATATAGACACATGTAACGCTATCTATTGTCCACAAATGGTAGGTAATAAAGTATCTTGATAACGCATAAAACATACTTTTGAATTAAACATTAATTTCGTCAGGAGTCCTTTTAAAGATTCTAATACTTTAGTACAATATAAACCGTCGGGCGAAGCCGCGGGCAGGCCGCTTGTAAACAAATTATTTGCCTAATTAAAGAAAAGAAATCGACAACATTATCTATAAGTGCTCATTAAGGAAAAAATATTTTTAATATTTGTAAACATATTAATAACGAATTCGTCCATAAGGAAAACAAACAATTATCTATCTTAAAATATTACAGATTCCAAACAAAGATAATTAGAATAATATAAAATATCACTGAAATGATTCATACAAAGCTGCGCTGTTAATATCCTGTAGCGGAATCCTTTTTTTATTTTAAGCAGACCGAAACAAAAATGACACTACTGTGCACTTAGCATACAGGCATTGTTTTTACCTAATGTGTCATTTGAATTGCATTTAATGTGCAATACATGTAGTATTTAAGTACACCACAAATCAAGCTGTAGTGGTACTATTTTTTTAGCTTCACACTAACGTAAGCAGAGGGAACCTAGTGTTAACTTTGTTCCCTATTTCCCTCCTATTTTCCACGAGACATTGTGTGTTGAGTGATGGAATTCTACGCTCCGTTCTAGTAACAACCAGAACAAGAAAACGAAAATAATTAATTCGTTACGTTATTTAGTAGCTAAAAAGACTAATGTAATTCACTATTTTTCTGTGTAACTGTGCACATAGCTGCTATATCTATACAACGACACCCCCCCTCCCCCTAATATTATGTCATGTCAAATAAAATATTTTTAAACCAAATTTGTATGCACACGTCGTATATGAATACTTCCTCATGCGTTCATTACTAGGCACTGACAAATGCCGATAATTTTAATGATTATCGCACAACATTGTTCTAGGATGAGTCAAATGTCCATAGTAGTCCATAATGGGTAGGTTTCAAGAGTGTTGCTAGTGTTAAATTTTTATAGAAATGTTTTTTTTTCTAGTTTTATGAAGGTTTTATTTATTCGCAATTTTAGACAAGATTCTACAGAATTCTCCCGAAATTTGTACGAGAACGAGAAAAACGAGGCATGCAAACGAAAATGTGTATAAGCAAAAAATATAACACTAAATGCAAAAATTAGGCATGGATTTTATTATTATTATTATGAAAATATCATTAAATGCTCCATTTTTACTAAGGCACCAAAATATTTATTACATGTATTTCGCTAAAGGAAAATTAATAAGATCATGTTTATGTTGTCAAAAAAGTATTATGTGGGAGGCATTACTCGTCAGTGCTTTAAGGCTATACTCAGACTAGCAAAGAATACTCATTTAGTATAAACAACGCTAAATACAATGGGTGTTATTATTCTCAATGAATTATGTTCATTTTCACTCATAATTTTAATAAACATATTATATTAATTAATACATATGTATGTATCGACATAATGTTTAGTTGTTAAATTTATAATTACTTTATGTGTAAAATAATCATAAAAGCAGAAAATTAACTCGAAAATTAGGTACACGTAAGGGCCTTCGCTGAATTCACCTGGAAGGTATTTAAACATAAATAGATAAAAGTGTTAATTAATAATAACTTTTCAGAATGATTTTCGTAGAATAGAGTAAGATATAATTACTTAGTATATAGAATTGAATCTGTGGATGCACCATTCCACAAAAGGATGAGAAAAATATTAAATACATTTAACATAAACATTTAATGAAGTTTTTTACCTTTTCATGACATGTTCCAATACCACTACGACGAAATGACGACATGTGTCATTAAAGTACATGTATAAAAGTATATACTGAAAATAATACTAGTTACTGAAATCTTAAAAAATACATTCTAGTAGGTAACTTATTAATGTAACTGAAAAGAAATCTACAAATTTCAATTCGCTGGCAGCCAAGATTTTAAAACCGGCCAAGTTTGTACAACCGGTTTTTCAACCAGCTAAGTAGATGGTATATAAATAAATAAATAGACTTGCCATATTATAAAATCACTACATATTTACTTTGACATACCATACCATACCATATTATGGAACGGAAGTATATACATATATACTATACTTTATGGAGAACAGAGTGTCTTAGCACTTCTCAGATTCTCACCACTGCTACCCAGCTATGTCCAGTCTACAACGTAAGGCTAGAAAATAATAAATTATCCAAACGACATTTTGAGCATTTTGAACATAAATACAAAAAATAATATGTTACAAGCCTTAGTCATCAATGCCACAAGAGAGATGAGTATGTTATATAAAAAACTTGATACGATGAAGGCCATATTTAAAGGTCAACTCTATCGATACTTATCTTGCTCTAAACCCCATATTATTATAAACTAGGAAATACAAAAGTTACGTTACAAGTAACAAGCTTGTTGATTTTTTTAGCTTAACCCTTCTTCTCTCTCTGTCTCTTTCACCTTTCGCTGCCTCGGCTTGCCATGTTATACATGTACGGTACCAACACTGCATGTGTACCTACGTTCAAATGTGCAACTGTGCTGACATTTCGCCATCTCGTCAATGCAGCTAAGGCTCCTTTTACCCTGTTACCGACAGCAATACGTCTTTCCACATTCATGTCGTATCTTCCGTCTCCACTAACACTTATAGATACTTTAATGATCAAATTCATAAGATAAACAATTTTTTTATCATTGGAAAAAACTGTGTTTCTTCAACTTCATCTGACCATAATAAATCAATGCAAAGTATAAAATCATTTAACTGTATCCTTTTAAAACCAAACAATTACAAAGAAACATCTAAAATTTAATTTAAATTGCAATATAATATATTTGCTGTTTTCATGATAAGACCAAAAACAAGCTCTTGGAAATTTCCAAGTCCAATTCTTATCCAATATTCATGAAGATGAAGAATTTTAATGCGAGTAAACAAACGATACAAGTATAATAGCAGTTTTAGAGTATTATGTCTATAATCAATAAGGCTTGTTAATTTGAGACCTACCCGAGTCTAAGCGTTGTTATGACAACGATCCCTTTACTGGAGTTTCTCGGGGCCTTATTCCGCTGACGAATTTAGATGTCACCACAGACTATATACAACTGACGTAGACATGGCTTAGTACTTGATATATTTAGTTTACTAGCATATTTTCATCACAATATGCCCTATACTGAGTGCTAAAGCTAAATTCCACAAGCGTTGAAATAAAAAGTGTTGAATTCCACCACTTAACCCACAAGTGTCTTAATATAGCACAATAGGCAGAGGCAACCTACTCGTAGTTTAAATAACAGTGTTCTCACTTTTAAAAGATTGCATGTTGAATGTTGAATAGCAGGATTCAACGTCACGTTTTGTCTTGATACCAGAGCGACGAGTAAGAATAAATTATGAAATAATTAATTTCCCCAAATAGGATCGAACCCACAGCCGCCACGTTTGCATTCAGATGGCCTTACACAACATAAATAGTCCATTAAATAATTAAAATTCAATAATTGTATTTTCAAAATTCACGAAATATTTTAACCTAATAAAAATTATATTTCAGACACTGTCTTATGTCTACTACCAACCATAAAGGAGACGAGTCTAGTAATTTCACGTAGGCTTCTACTCTCTTTGCTGTGGCAAACAGCCTAGCTTTGTAATCGACTCTTCACTTTGAATTTTGAGCAAATTTAACTAGATCGTAAGTGCTGCGTCATTTTATTTACGTTCACGTATATGTGACCTGAGTGTTTGACGCGTAATAATGAAGACGACCCTGAATAAACAACAAATTTTTCTTTGTGCAAAGTTAATATCTAACAAGTGAAACGTATCTTATTACCATTTTCTCCAAAGGATAAGGTATAGGAAAAATAATAAATAATCAAACATGAAATCCTCTTAACTAATGCCTAATTTAAATTATTACTACAGGTACCTTAGCAACGTGTTGATAATAATTAAGTTTGATGGCAAGATTAAGTCGTTCAATTTATAATTTTAATAAATTTTAACATAAAACCAGATAAAAATCAGGCGTAGAACGGAAACAATTTAATCAAGTTTGACTCGTAGTTGTTGCCTTCGGTTTCTAAGAAAATTATCGATCTGCTTACATTAGGTACAGAAACGGTTGCTCCAATAGTTAAAAATTAAAAAATTTACCTAAATTATATTAACATACAATTCAGGCAATTATTAATTATTTTTAAAGTCATATATCTTGTGTTATCCATGCTAGGTAGAGAGACGTAAGGACGTGTTTTCCTAATAAAATTAAGTCAAATCTAAAACGAAATTCATAAACATTTGCATAAGCTAACATCGAACCAACTATCAACACAATGTGGTCAAATGCTTCAAACATAACAATTAAACACACCAGCATATTTGCGTTAATTCCTAAATAATAATTTACATAATACACAATTTTGTTATTTAATTTATTTGGTTGTTAAATATAGTCACAGAATATAAAAAGTGCTAAATATATGTACATATTGCACAGACAAATGTTTTACTTACGTCAATATTTCAGTTCCAACTTTAGGCTGTATTCCACAGTAGCATAGCATAGGAGAACATCATAGTAGAGTAAGCAGAGAAAACGAAGGACCAAGATATTCTGTTCTTGTTTCCGCCTGAAGGCAAAGAGCGGCGTTAATTTCCGCCACTCAACAGGAGAATTCAGCACAAAATGGATAACGGAAGTGTCTTGATGGAAACGGAGAGACTTAACACTTGGTTCCCCCTGCCTAACCATATATAATATACTACTATATGTGGGGTACATCTTGAAACTGAAAAATAAACACGCATCTGACTCGATTACGGATTGAGTGACGAAACTTACAAAGCATTTTTTCTTACCAGAGAAGAGAAATAAAAATAATTGAAATTATAATATAATTAAAATGTTAGATTATTATTTTTTCTTTTAAGAAGAATAATTATTTATGTTACTTGAATTTCGTTATATAAACTGCAAATGACAACTAATTTAAATGCGGTTTTCATTATTTTCCGTAGTAAATAAATAATTGTCGGACCACGTGAGACAACCTTGAACCTTAATGTAACTTGTACGGAAATTTAGATTTTTAAATTACTATATAATGAGTATATTTCTCGTTATAAATGTGTAATAAAACGTAAATTTATTGTCATAAAGATAGTGTTAATATTTTATTGTAAAAGACAATCTGTTGACATTCTCAGTGGCTATTGTCTATAGAAACATCAGGTGACCAGTACGCTCATTTGCTAAAACTAAAAATAATGTGAACAACTCCTTATTAAAATCAAAAGTTTTTAAGTGTTTTTTTTTTGCAGTTTGCTAAGTTAGATCACATAAACGTTGACGTATAGTTTAACTTCTAAGGAAACGTAACACAATCTGCATCAATTCTTGTATTTTCAAAGTCCAATGTATATTGCAAAAAACCGTACTAAAAGGAGTACTCAATAATATCAGGAGTGTGTCATCACTAGAATATTTCTCCTTATTCTGTTACCGAGTATTCAATACAAACCGTGAAGCTAGAAACCTCGAATTTAAAAATCCAATATATTGATATTTAAATTATAAGTATTATGATTTTAGAAGATTTAACAATGCTTGAAGATGTTTTCGAGCATACAATCATACAATAATTACACGTTCTTATAGCGTTTTTTTATTGTGTTTATACTATGTTTCTTAAATTAATTAATATTATTGTTAAAGAGAATTTAGCTTCACGCTGTATCCCGTACATAACAAGATAGACAAAGGGAACCTCGGAGCCTAGTACTAAAACTTCTCGAAACATTGCGTGTTGTGTGGCGATACTTAACACCTTAATTAAATATTTAATTTCACCGAATGGGAATCGAAACCGCAATATATGCTTCTTTTTTGATAAATAGATATATAAAAATTTAATACATTTAAGTAAGGTTCTTTTAAATTTATTCTTCGTCGGGGTCTTCCTAAATAGCATAACTGTACTCGTATACTGCTTTACCAAAAGGAAAGCCCACTAGGGTATAATATTCATAAGATTTATTTTGCAGAAGTGTTCTACATGAAGTGTATGAAGTTAACAACTGTAGTTTATACTTTAAAAAAATTCAAATGTATGTGTAATAAATACATATATTAACAAGTTAAGATATTATAATACGTAGATATTTTGTTATACAGTATGTGACATAAAATTAATCTAGAATATAAAAAGATTACATATCCTAGGATAAATGCGGAAACGCACTTTGCGTCCTACGACGACATTAATAATTAAAAAAACTATAGATAAAATATGAGTAAGCATTTTTCTTATTTCAGATAAACAACAAAGCAACACGTAGTTCGTTACGTTTTGGTGATAAAATGTATTATTGATTTTATTTGAGGGTAGGCACAGGGAACCTGGGAACCTTGTATTAAGAAACTCCATTCCCGTTCCAACGCATTCATTGTTGAGTGACGGAACTCAACACCGTGATTTGTCTTAACACCAGACCAGAGAGATGAAAATATTAAATCTTTCAGTCACTCGAGTGGGAATCAAACCCACAATCTGTTTCAGTCACTTACAGCTTGTGCCACTGCGCCAACTGGCCTGTTTGTTTGATTAATGATTTATGAAATGAATACTACACTCAAAGAGAGTGCCTGACTACGCGGAGGTGCCAAGTTCTTTTAATCTTGAATTAAATCTATTTATGTAATTACGTTTCAATTTTATTCAAAGTTCGGCGTTAAGTTCTGCTATCTAACAAGTATACCTACAAGAACGGCCTTGTGATAGACGAGTCATAATTCAGAAAACAAAATTATAAAAAATAATTTTAAAATAATCAATAACTTGTAGTTTAACATGAAAATTATCCTTTTAACAAACTAAATACATTATGCAACCAAAAATAATTAAGTCACACCCTCAAAGGGTAGCACATTGCATATTGTACTTTGCATAATCACTGATGTGACCTTTAACACTGTGGATATCAGTTTATCATCTATGGCGAAGTCGAATATATGAATTATCGGTGGGAATTGGGGAGTGGGAGGGAGGAGGGAGTTCGGAGGCCCGTCACAAATAGCAAGCTGCTGGCGTAGACTAGTGTACTTCCCGGCCAGGGCCGCACTTGTAACGCCTAGTTAATTATTTAGGTTAGATCGATAAGGGATGAAGACTTGGTTAAATGCGTGTGCAAAATATAATTTACATAGATTTTATTAAATATGAAATATGACTTTATTAAATATTATGATTTTATTAAATATGAGTTAAATATATGATATACGATATAAAAATGTACTAAAGAGGTTGACCGCAAATTAAGATACATAATTGACACTTTCTTAAAAAAATATTTCATCAAATACGGTTATTGTTTATATATTCTATTTTAAAATCGTCAATCGTCTCCAATCATGTTACTCAGACTGAATTATACGGAAATCAAGAAATGAAATTCTAAGAAACATCTTGCCCATGCCCATGAATGTTCCCCGAAAAGGCCAAGGTCTGTATCGTGAGCCTGTTCGTTTTTATTTAAACGGGAAATATTGTAAATATTGCCGTGCCACCTTCGTCTTTAGGGAAAATGATCCTTACACGTGTATCAAGTAAACAAAAGGATATTTTTTAAATAAACTTTTTTATATATTTCATTTTTATACTAAATTATCAAAGTTGTTAAAGTGTCTTATAAAGTTTATATATTTCTGTAACTATTGATATTTAACTACATTTTTAACTCGTGCATCAATCCAGACATGAATCGGTGATACAACATGTTTGACACGATCATGAATACTTTGTCTAACTCAAAATATTCCGACAAAAGATACGGTATCTAAAATTGATACCTGTCCTTAGGTAAAGATTTAGGCGCCATTGAGAGATTGAAAAGAGCTCGTAGGGTGAGGTCGCGGGGGGGTCGTCTCTTCGCAACGCGCCCACACGATCGTCATGGCTACGCCGAGTGCGGCCCTGCTTGGCCTTGCAATGGAATGGGGAGGGCATTAAACCCATCTACTTGCACGCTATCAGTTCTCGCTTGCCAACATTTTTGGCGACGCGCTTTCCGCGTTAATGTTCACTCTAACCCAGTTCAGAGCTCTGGCCATTAGATGGGAATTAGCAAATGTAAACGCACTTCTACGTGTGTTGAATACGTTTTAGTATTTGCTTAATTTATAAAACATATGAAATGCATTAAAGTAGTAAATCCGGCTTGTATAGCTATAAAAATGATAATAAATGGTCGTTAAATTTAAAATTAAATTTGTTATTTTCAGATACATAATAGTTTAATAATAAAATTCTGCTTAGTTTTTAATTTCGTAAATTGTCCGCATAAATGTTATTTTGTTCTGAACGAGTTCCAACACTGAATTATTTATTTATTCTCTAGCCAATATAATTTGTTGAAAATTTTGATTAGAATTTGCAACCACCGTATACAACAGTGCGTAAGTACATACGTTTGTAACGAACTAATAAATCAATATGTCTCTATTTTCTAACATTCCATTAAACAAATCTTTAAAAAAAGTCAGCGAATTTCAAGGCTGGTAATGCATTCGAGCTCGGCGTGACCCGACATTAGATACATTTTTTGCGTTTGTATGACGTTTCGTCTATTATTAAGCTCTACACGCTCTATGCTCGCCTGGTAATTGGTAATGAAATCTGAATGCAGCTTTATTCATTCTCTGAGAGATATATTAAAGTAGTTGAATGATAGACAAAAAATATCTTTTTGCTAGATTTCATTGACTTGTTATAATTATTATATTTTGGGGATTGAAGATAAAATGTTTTTTAAGGGTAATTTAAATGTATTACTTTTAGTTTCTAGGACTGTTGTTCGTAAAGAATGTAAGGGGTTTCTGGGTTGACTTTCTAGAACATAGCCGAACTCTGGAGGCATTGCATGTAGAACAATAGAAATGAACTACAACGAGGAAATGAAAATATTGAATATTTCATTTCCTGGAGTGGGAATAGACCCACAACCTGTCACGTTTACAATCGCAAGCTTTTGCCCCTGCGCCACTGGCCTCAACACAATTTGAATATTGTATTAGTTTTAATACATTATTTATCCTTTATTCTATTTTCTATTCAAAAATATTTCAAGTCAAGTCAAAAAAAGTCAAGGCGCTTTCCTAGTCCAAAACAAAATATTAAAGCCGAAAGAGCTGCTCATCTGAACTGTTCATAGCGTGCAGACAAAACCTATATCTAGGCGACAATGAAGCCCACACAAAGGCGAAGCCTTATAACCGCCCGCTTGCCAAATATTATACACACTTGTACACTTTTTATGTTTTTATATATTATAGTGTATTATATTTTATGTTGTATGAGATTAAACTGTTGCTTAATATTACGATTTTTGGACTCCAAATCAGAGTAAGACAATTTGTGGTTATATTATATAACATTACCAAAAAAATTGTATTTGTAAACATTATTTGCATTAAAAATATATATATTTTCAACTACGACTTTACACTTATTTCCGAGTATATTCTAGATATGTATACATATTTCAAATAAATAAATATTTTTTACGGACTGTGTAAAATTTGGTAAGAGCGTACTGAAATACAATATACAATACACTGTACTGAAAATGTAGTGTCAAATAGACTACATTTTCTATAACCTATAACCATGTAAAATGAAGGTTAAATCTGAATCGAACAAAAAACATATTTAACTACATTTATTAAATTCTTTTAGAGATTTTCATGTTTCAAAAAAATATCCACAATGAAATAAGAAAACAGAAAACCTTATTCAAGCTTATTTTCCCACATATATTTTATATCATATACGACCATTTCACATACTACAGGTCGCACCTTTTACCTGTAAGTATCGATTTGCAGCTCGTGCAATTCACCGCTAACCGTCTTCGATAGTATACCATTGCGATATATCCATTGACGTATTTGTACTGGAAGACTATGAAATCGATTATACGAAAGGGGAAATAGTTATTGTTTTATCAATAATTTCGCTTTTGATAACACATCGGTGAAATATGAGGTCGCGTGCGTTTTCGTGCGTGCCCCGCGCCAGTTTCCTTTGCAGACTATGGGCGGCCTCGATTTCCAGCGCTTTTACTGTTTTAATTCCGTTCATATGAGGCGTTTCGGAAAATTCGTTTGACTTAGTATTCATTATGTATTATGTATTTTATTATCACGCATGACAGTATTTATAGAATAACAGTAAGAAATATATTTTTTTAGTATCTTAAAAATGTCCCTATAGTTGAGTTAAATTCTAAAATTAATATGTATATAATATATTATTTATTTATATATTATTTGCTTTTAGTATGAAAATAGCAAAAAAAAACACATTATTTTGCTTAAGAACTAGCAACCAATAACTTCGTGTCTCCGTCAGAACTGTCCTGTTCCACGCCATTACGATTTGGGTAAAGCATGTCATTTTCTGGAATACGCTTTATTTTTGTAAAACATTTCTCTATTAACTTCTGTCTAGTAGTATTTTACTTAACGTACAGTTAGTAGTTACTTATCAGAAAAAACAATAAATTTATGTCTTATATATAAAATTAAAGAAAATATTTTTTTTATTGTAAAAAATACATCAGAAAACTTTAAAATTTGTACATTAAGATATTATGTACTAAACCCAGTTAAATATCTGTACTCTTATATATTTAAGATGAGGCTATGCTTGTACTAAGCTTAGAAAACATTTAAATAAACTTTATCGTTTCCCTTTCGTAGAAAATAACCTAACGATTTTACCAATTTTCAATTGTATCGTAAATGACACGATAAAAATGAATGTACATTTCAAAACATCAAAAATTAAGAAATAGGGCAAAAGTCAACGTTGGACGTCCTCTCTAGACAGTAAGTTTTTTCAGTAGATTCTTATGATCCTAAATTTAAATGCTTGGAAGGTCTCTCCCTAGTACGCTCTCCATTTACCCCCGTGTCCTTAGAGACGAAATTTAAATTCCTTTGAAAATTGACAAGAAAAAAAAATACACAAATCTGAAAAATAAGTCTCCATTAACATAAAATATTTTTATCTATATTTGTATAGCAAAATTTGTTTTGCTTATCACTGAATCCCGGACATAGCAAGGCAAAAGAAACCTGTGGACCTAGCGTACCAATATACCTTTTTCTCATTAAGACACTTTCGTTCCCCACTTTTTTCCGTATTTTAGAGGCATTTTGAGTTACGTGGCGGAACTCCGCGCCACGCTTTGCCTATCAGAGCTAGAAAATGAAAATATTAAATATTTTATTCCCTCGAGTGAGAATTAAAAGCCCCAGCTCCATGACTGGCCTATTAATTATTAAATTAAAAATTTTAGCCAATAAGAAAAATTAAATATAGAATTTTAAATGCAACAAAATATATCACTTTTTTTAATTTAAATTTGTCATGCAATCATCTCTAAATAATATGTCTAGTATAATTGCTGCTTTCTTTCTATTTTTTCATTAATATTTTATAAAATATTCGTCAGATCAGCAATATTCGATATATATATTTAAGGTAAAGAGAGATTTTTGTTTTCCTCCAACATGGGCTCCCTACCCCCGGGCCGGGTGGCGCCGGGGAGAAAGTCTGTCCATTCAGACCCAAACACGTGTAGGCTGATAGGTTGAAGGTCATCCGAATTTTAATACGAATTAATTGCTAAAAAGCCGGCTTTAAAGGCGGAAAATCATTTTAAGAAAAACATTTAATGTTGTAAGTGACGGAAAAAATGTATTTTTTTTGGGACGATTAAACATATATAAACGATATAATATTATGTAAAAGCTTCGTGTATATAATATGCACCGTTCACCGTGAATGAACCGTTTCTCCCTCTAAACGGTGAATCAGCTGAACAAAATGGAGATGGCGAGACGAGCTGGAGCATTTGTAGTGCTCCAGGCCTGTAGGTCTGGCTGATGCGTAAGAACAACGAAATAAGCAAGAGTGGATGGAATGGAGAGAGGTCTTTGCCCAACGATGGAACATGTACAGTTCCATTCCGTAGCTTGTACGATTACAACAAAAGGAATGAAGAATAAAACACTGCTTCAATGGGTAAAATAATGTCACAAAGCTTACTAAGAAACATTCTATCATAAATAAATTTTGCATAAACTACAAGCCGTCGTATTTTACCGTTTAATGACTTGATAAGCAGACCCAACCGGTTCTGGGATACCTGCACGTTTGTACAGTGTTGATACGAAAGCGCTGCGTAAGACTAGTGATATGTAAAATACAGTCTATGCAAGATTTCAGTTGTTTAAAATTTTAAAAAATGTAAATTTATATAGAATTGTAAATAGCTTAAAAAGCAAAAAAGTTTTCTTCGAAAATACATTGCAGTATTTTGTAGGAACAATTCTTGTACTATTTTAATTTTGCTTCAATTCCGAGATTGCAATATGAAATTAAAAAAAGGATTTTCTTAAATTATAAAGAGAAACTGTATAATAACTAAAAAATAACACAATATTTTAAATTTAACGTAGGTACAGTTACAACTAAGTCACACTAAGGAAACGAACGCATCAATGTCTCCCAGTAATAAAATATCACTTGTGTTACCATAACTTGTAATTCAGATGGACCCTTACAGGAATGGAGGTGTGAAACCGTCTAGACGGCCCTACAGGCAGGGTTTGGTAAGGGACTCCGCGGCCTTGAACTTTCAGATGACTTAAACAAATGAGGCAACCTCCATCACTTTTTATGTTCGTAATCCCTTAAGTAGGTCACATTTATTGTACGCAAAAGCTTTTTTTCATTGAAAGATAAATGTGATATTGATTACTCGGAGAAAATCCTAATATATCGATTAGTATTCAACACGTTTCTCGCTTCGACTCAAAGGGCATCGATCGTCCACAATCCTTGAAGCGATAGTACAGTAAGCGGCGCTAGACTTCATATATAGTTACAATAACAACGTACAATGAGACCTGGGCGTACGAAAATAAGTTCAGCCAGTTCCTAAACAAAAAAGAAACTGAAATAAACAAGGTCGGGGAATCAACGCCGTCGTCGCCGCCGCCATAAAGACCGACGGCCGTCCTTGAAAAGGGGGGTTCTTACAAATTGGGTTATTACAATGCGTGAGGCGTGGGTGGTCGAGACGGGACGGGGAAGAGAGAAGGATAGCATTTTGTTACGATTCCGGTAAACGGGTGAAAAGGACGGACGCCGGGTGGGCGTACTCTGCTGCGCCACCGCGGCACGCCTCTTCAGGAAGGACTCCCGCTCCAGACTGGGGTTCCGGCGCCGATCATTATAATTACTCTCCAAGGTGAGCCGAGAGCTGCCAGCCTAATCCAGGGAAAGCAACTCTATCGGGAATTTACCCACAGCCCACAATCATAATACGGTCACCAAACATTAAAGTGAAGTCTGCTATGGATAATGACGAAACTAATTATATGCTCGTGTGACTCTTGCCACTTTATTAAGACAGAATTTGAGAAAAAGACAAAATTCGAAAAATTACATAAATAAATACATATAGGTATTATTTGAATGAATTGATTGTATTTGATTACTTGAATGAACATAATAGGATAAACTCTCAATGAATACATACATACAATTTGAATAAATATAAAATAAAACAGGGTAAAATGCAAATTTGTATTCGTCTTATTAAAAACAAATAAAAAAACTTAAACTCAATAATAATTTGAAACTTGTCACAACAATGCATTCATCTTGGAAAAAATTACTATGTTAAGAAAAAGCTCTACCAAATACATTTCCCGGCCAGCATGTCCTTTATCAACGTCTCCTTATAGGTAACAAGTAGAGATGCGCCGAATATTCGTTTGGTATTCGGTGTATTCGGCATGTTTTTTCAATATTCGTTTTCGGCGAGTATTTCTATTTACTTGGTTGCACGATACAGTAGAAATGAAATATAAAAGGTCTTATGTAAGATTTAAGTTATTATAAGTCAAATGAGTAAAATTTGTGTATACCAAAAATATACTGAACGCCCCTCGTAGATCAGAAAGAAACGTACATATTTTATTATTTATATTTAATTAATGGTAAATTATGGTGTTGAATACCAAGCTTCCGTCCCTTTCCAGTCTGTTGCATTTTTCTTCATTTAAGTTCCCTATTTTCGAAAATAGTCGTTCGTTATACACACTATTACCAGGAGTACTTTTTATCACTTTACATTTTAACAAGCGTACGGGTCACCTGATAGTAGGTAAATGACCACCGCTTCCCACGACCTCGTCCGGACCCATGACACCAGAAGAGCTACAGGTACTTTGCCGGCTTTTAAGGTGGAGATAAAGGAGCCTTTTTAAAGGTACCAAAGTCATATCGACATGGAAGTACAACATAGAAGTTCCAAAACGCCACATGAGATTCCTTATAAAAAATGTAATATATTGTAGAGGTCCTTCCCTGTTTACCATAGTTCCAGCTCACAATTTTCTGGAGCAGAAAATCTCTTTCGAAATAGAGGGTCCATCCAACTATATTGATATGCAGATTCTAGTACATTTGGATAATTTTTGAAATTTCGTGGTTTCGGGTGGCGGTGAGGTACGGCCCGCTCGTTATGTAGCCGGCGATGATAGGTGGCATACATGTTAAAACCTGTTTACGCGACAAAANATTTCGTGGTTTCGGGTGGTGGTGAGGTACGGCCCGCTCGTTATGTAGCCGGCGATGACAGGTGGCATACATGTTGAAGCCTGTTAACGCGACAAAATAACAAAGTAATCGTAAACCGAATAATTCGGCCGAATATTCGATTCGGTAAAGTAAACAGAATAGTATTCGGTATTCGGTTATTCGGTCAAACCACCATTCGGCGCATCTCTAGTAATGAGCATCAGCAGAGGAAGCATAATGATTATCTTGGATATTAATTTTTCATTTCGATATTTCACTATACTTCCAAAAAAAATATAATTATAATTGATAATATCTTTATTAGGTATAAACCAGAATAATTCAGTACTTTCAAATAAAATAAAGAATCGCATTCTGAGAATTTAATTAATTTTTTATAGGTATGTTATAGCAGTGGCCGAGGCTTCAGGTGTCAAAGCGCCAGCTGCAGATGACATCGCTATTATATCACATATATATATACGTAGCTGTATATTTGGGATGCTTTGTTTGATATCGAGCGTCGAATGAATAGAACCCCAGCTAAAGGCAATGGATGACACTATGGGAATTTGGGTCACTAGACTAGCTTTGACGTATTCGAGATTATAATACATACTTATATTACGGTGACAATTTATACTAAAATTTACGCATCAATCATTACCCACGAATAGTCAAGTAAAACTATACAGAGCCTAGCCTGTTGTGATTAGACAACTGAGAAATTCAGCACAAAATGGTACGTTTCCTAGACGCACTTGGTGCGTTCTAGGGAACGAATATTCTAAAATATAATAATTCCTCTCAAGTATGAAGCCGCATGGATATACAACATTATAGAGTTGAGAATTGCGCCCATGGTGCTTCTACATACAAAAATAAACAACTTATGAACAGATTAGTACATGAGTTCTATGTAAGTATTAAGACTACTGCATAACCGAATTCTTCTTCTTCCTGGCATTAATCCCGGCTATTGCCAGGGTCTGCCTTCCTACTCAACCTACTCCACTTTGCACGATCTTTTGCGTCCTCGGTGGTTAGACCATTGGCTCTCATGTCCTGCATCACGACATCCAACCAGCGATTCCTTGGGCGTCCGGGAGGTCGCGCCCCAGGAACTGGCATAGCAAGGCATAGCAGAACTTGCGTCCGACATAGTTCTTAGGCCGGCGCGTAACGTGGCCAAACCATCTCAAGCGACGCTTTTGGAGCTTATAACGGAATTATCTTACTTTATTCATACCGACTGATAAGAACGTTAAACAAAATTTTTAAATAAGTACGTGCTTTACGCTACAATATGGTACCATTCTTGTATATCCACTCAAAGGTCTTAAATTTTCTTGGATAAACTTGAAAGACAATATAGGAAGTAATGCCTAATACACTGTTCTAAAGTACTAGTGCATATAATAATTATATTGTAACGTTTATATCAAAAAGATATCGAGGTAGGAGTCATATAAACTGTAGGTTTTAGGTCTATGTATTTAGGTATTTATCCAGTAAATATACAAAAAAAACATTTTTCAACTGTAATACTTAGTAAAATTGGAATATTGTAATTTAAAAGGTCAAGTTTGTATTGGTGTAAGTATTGTTAATAGTAATTAATCGATAGTAACGACAGATGCCTCGAATAATAAATAACGATGTTGCTATCATCAATATTATTTACTGTCCAGGAGAAGCACAAATTAGAAAAAAAAATGGATATTTTATATTTAGATGTTATTTCCAGTATAGGAGTATATTACATACATAATACATATATATAATATAGCATAGAAGTATATTACAGTATTAAAATACACGAGCTAAACTAAAAAAATGACTATAAATCGTCTATCTAATATACAACGTACCTCCATCAAACGAACTCTGTTTTAAACAGAGTAAAAAAAAGCAACAATGTCACGTTTTTTACTCAATTTTGCAATTTTTGTAGCCACACTCAAAGACAACATTTTGAGTTAAACTAACATTAAACCGATATATTATATATTTTCATTTTTGTTATAACATATTTTAATAATTTAAATGATTTTGTAACATTTAATTATTTAATAAAATTAAATAATTATTAAACAATATACATAATGCAAACTTTGTAAAACCGAATTCCTAGTTCCTACACACTCATTGCAATAACGTTTACATTGGATTATGTCAATTACCTCTCATTATACAAAAATATCTTCAGCGCTCGTTCGTTGCCCTCAGTGACAATAGATTAACATCATACCACGCGATATTGTTTACTGCTACTAATATTTATAATTCAATAACTTTAAGCATAGCAGGGAAGGCAAGAAGAATCTAGTGTTAAAGCACTATGTTTTTTACTCTCCGCACAGTAGAGAATGGATTTTGATTGACGGACCTCAAGGTCGCGGTAAATATCCTATTTGGGTATCTAAGACATACTTAAATATTAAGTGACGTGGTCTTGATGATATTGGGAGAGTAAGTAAGTAAGTAAGTAAGTGGTCAAGAGTAAACACATAACTTCGCGTGCTCTCCCAATATCAACATAATGAATAAAAAATATTATTATGAACATATTAATAAGACAGTCAAATTTATGATATAACATATAATTATACACATGCTATACGATGCAAATTATGCAAATAATTATAGGAAACTGAATTGTGGTAAAATTTTGACTCATTATATCGAGCCGTCGTGTTATTTATAGAATAAAATATGGCAACTGGGCCTTTGTTAAAATGACTGAATAAAGTTAAAAAATAAAATGTTCATGTATTATAATATAGAATAACCTCGAAAATCTTATCAACTCCAATTCAATCGACATTAAATATAAAAAAAATATAACTTTCTTATCATATTACACTTAGAAGTTAAACAAACTGAAAAAGGGTGAAAAAATAGATAAAATTTCATTGAACCAATGCACATGATGAGGCCCAAAATTTCGTTAACGGACTTGAGGCCTGAGGCCTTGAAGTTCAATGTATTCATCGGGGTCTAAATTCCAATGGCATAGTGGTGACGTAAGGTTGCGGAGATCGATGCGTGAACGCCCATAGCAACATAGTGCGTCGCTATTAACATTAGTTTATATGACACTTGCTATATAACTATGAAATATATATATTCTAAAATCACTATAGAAATCGACAAAAACCGAAATTGCATCTCAAAAATAATACGTTGTTTTAGTTAATTTGCAGTAAATTTATAAATGCTGATTCAAATCTTGTGTATAGTACAAATTAATGTAAATTGCATACTCTAACACAAATTTATAGAAAATGAACCCACAAGTACTTCAAACCAATCAACTCACAAATATATATACGTAAATAAAATCCATGTAAACCTAGCTTAACCTGCAACATAATGTGATAGCACATTCGCATATCAAATGACTCGTGGCTATTGGCAAATGAAACGAGTCGACTTAAAAGTTTGCTGATAGAAGCCACCACACACACTGCTAAGCAATCTAAAGATAATCTTTTAGGTGGGCTAAATGTAACTTTGTAATATAATTCGATATAGAGTATTAATACATATTTGTTTATACAATCCGAGTAGGTAGTGATAAGAAATGATGATTGGTAGTTTTATATTTTAATTTGTAGGTATAGTTATTATTTATATACAAGTAAATTAAAACGCAAATTAAGTACTGAAAAAAGTTTAGAGCAGATATCTTAGTACTCAAATGGCTTTCAGGCATTTATAACATCGCAACATCTATAAAAAAGATTTTTGATTGTCACATGGCTAAACACTATCGTCATTTCAGTTTATTTATTTTTTTCTATTATCTCATTTTTTCAAGTATTAAATAAACTAAAATAAGTCAACAAAGAGAATCTAGTATTTAGACACCAAGGTCTTCCGTTTCCATCCGAATTCGAGATACTGCGTTTTAAGTGGTGGTGCTTAACATCGTAGTTTGTATTACCAGAGTGAATTTTTTTAGCTTCACGTTGTATCTCACACAGCTGGGTATGCAGAGGAAACCTAGAAACCTAATATTAGGAACTTCGGTTCCGCCGAACTCTAGAGGAGTTGCGTGTTGAGTAGCGGAACACAACGCCGCGCTTTGCCTCGTTCCCAGAGCGGGAATAATCATTCCATTACTTGGAAATTCTTACAACTCATTTAGGTACGCTGTTTACGTTTAGATTGTTGCTATGTATTTTTAACCTGCTTGCTACTATCATTTTCAAGTACCATGATTCACCTCTGAGTATACGAGTACCTTACGCGCAATAGTAATAAATCTCATGCGCCATTTTAGTGCGTAATAGTTTTAATGATTTCATCATTTTTTTATTCTAAAATATGTAAAATCAAAAAAATAAAATAATTACTACTACACTGATTATAATTTTTTGTTTATTTGTCTGTACATGTATGCACGTTAATCTCAGAAACTGCTTAACCAAATTAAATATAGTTTTCAGTATTGTCATTTAGTGATGTTCCCTTAACATTTAGCGTCTGTTTCATTTCAATCAGTTCATAAATAGAAAAGTCATCTTTTCGACTTTCAAGCGGACGAAGCCGCAAGCGGGTCGATAGTAGCTAATTAAATAATGTCCAAGTTTGTTGAACTCTACGTGTGTGTCATACCTACATTTGTAGTTGCAGCGCAATAACATCCTTAGCAACACGTTTATCATAAATCTTATGCAAAGTTATTTATAATACGTTGCTCTATTTTATTTCAAATTTTGTTTCAATTGATTTTTTTTTATTTACTTGTTTCTTTGGTTCAAAACTAGTGTTGCGCTCACGTCTTCGACCCTTTAGATATGATAATATGTCATGTATAAATTGTAATCTTGAACTATTTTGTATTAGGGAAAGCTAGATTAAAATTTGTCGGGCAGTTTAAACAATATAACCATACATCGATGGGCACTTATTTTTATAGTATGTAAAGATTTAAATTCACTTATTTAATAAATGAAAGTTGTTAAAAGGATTCCAACGCCATAATCGTCTAAAAAACCACTATAATGCATATAATATTATTTTTTCGTTGCATACGTTTATATACTTATATCTTAAATTTATAAGGAAAATTGACTGGACTCTTTAACAATTCTTTCGAAATCGTTGAGTTTTTAACATAATTCAACATATTGAGGTTGAATAGTTGCAGCTTGCTGTTCATTTATAAAAAACCGTGACTAATATATAACAAAAAAGCAAATAAATTATACACCTGTCTCTATAACAACTTACATGTTACGACATTTTGATGAGGGACCCTCCAAAAGGAGGGCTCACAACTAATTATATCAATGTTAACAAAATTTTAATTACGTTCAAAGTTTTTTTTTAAAATTTATATATATTATAAATTTAATAACAATAACGTAGCAGCAAAAGCTTTAAAATAATTTAATTATGTTTCATATTAATAACCCAAATATTAAAAATTTAAGGAATATATAAATATACAAAATTACTACCTACTTAAAATGGAGAAAACACACACTCTTTCTTTATTATTATTTAACAAAATTATCGATTTGCTATATGAAAACTAACTGAGCATGTAAATGAGTGATAAAACAATAGAATCAATATAATTATTTAAAATTAACACAGACTCCATATACTAAATATTTAAATTACCACTTTCAAAAGCCCAATTGCGCGTTATTTTACTTGAAAAAACACATAAAATTTTGTCACATTCGCGGAAATACACTGTACAAAGAATTATGCAGCTGTCTTGGAGATAAGGAATAGATAAGAGTAGATAAGGAGCTAGACATTGATAGTATGTGGCGCCACACGAAAAACCCAAAAGAAAATATTATGGACACGCTGTAATTTTCTTGCAGCTATTTAAGTAAAACTTGTCATTTTTAAAACCTAGTCAATCACAAATTTCCAATTGATATTAGGAAATTGTTATAACAATCATCATTATCATCGATTTGAAATTGGTGATCTATAAAGCAGAGTCAGTTACATCACTCTCTCGTCATCTGTCAGTCTAGTCATACTGACTTCTTCAGTCATAATTTGTTTTTTTATTATACACCTATATAGCCTATTTTTAAAAAGAAATACCTTACAATTTTTTTTACTTAGTAACTTTTTATATAACACCGATTTAGCTTAAAATTAACCATTCACAGAGGAAGGCAATCAAAAAATCGATTCATAAGGTTTGCAAAAAATAAATAGTATGAAATAGTTAATCAGCATATTATAAGAGACACAAGCCAAGCCGGTGGCACTACAAACATTAATACAATATTGTATAATAATACCTGACGTAAAAAATGCCGATAGTTCAGTCAACTGTGGGACTGCAGCGGTCTTTGTCTGCTGCCTGGATTGTAATTTAGTCATCGTTCAGAAATGAACTAGAACAAAAAATAGACAAAAACCACGCCTGCCAGTCTATATGTATTGTAAATAAACAAGAGAGTACGTGGACGTGATGAGAACTATAGAAGTCATGTAATGTAAACGTATTATGTGTGAGATTTGAATGATTTTAATATCATTGTATAATTTTTTTCTAAAAAAGCAATCATATCCAATAATTCAGAACAGAAATCGCACGTAATCGAATGAGTGAAATAAAATAGCTAAATCAGCTTCATGCTGTATCCCGCATATAGCAGGGTAGACGGAGGGAACCTAATGTAGGAGTGAACCCCTCTGAAAATGAAATAGTAAAAAATTGTATTTCGATCACAATTGAACAAGCAAAGTCGCGTAAACACCAGTTTAATTCTTCCGGCACTCACTGAGTCTGAGCGAGTGAGCAACAAGTAATATTAAGTAGGCATTACAAATCCGCTAGCGATTACTTATGATGAATTGTGACAGATTTAATATACGGAAGTTGAAAGCGATTTTTCGTACCGAGACAAACGATTACATTATCTAGATACAATTTGTATCTTATAGATAGTTGTGCGTGAAAATATTAACTTCTATTCCAAATAATAGGTGACTCCTGTACAGAAGCTGTACAGCTGTGCCCTTTAAAATAGATTTTTTATAATTAGAATTTTGACTTTACGATTTACTTTTACTTAGGGCTAAAATAATCTTATGTTATTGAATATTATGCTTATGTTACAGACAATAGTTTGTTAAATATGTTATTTGTTGTAAGGCGTTATTACCTTTCGCAATAACTCTATAATAATTAAGAAAAAAATATTCAAATCACAGTTATGAAAGTTAAATGAATCTAAGGAGCCAGAAACATTTCCTCATATACGAGCATATAGCTAAATAACTGACAAATTTCAGTATTTAATACGATAATAATTATTCAACCAATTACAAATAAGCCTCATTGCGCTAGTCGCCAAAACATAGAATGAAAATAAACGCGAGAGTTCGATAGCCGCAACGTTTCTCACGAACATCTTTTGCTTGCGCCCGCGCAGCTCTGTTTATATACAATACGTATTGCAAAATAAAAATGTGGGTTGTACTTTAAAGAAAAATCTAAACGAACTGTTTGATTTTTTTAAGCTTTGAATTTGCACTTTTTAAAACAGCACAGGTGACGCTACCAAAGGCAGTTTCTAGGCAGTCTTTCAGCAGTCATGGACTATATTATCATCTATAAACAAATAACATTATTTCACTAAATCACACCAAATGAGAAAAACTTATTACATGAAAATAAAATTTACCTAAAATCAATTCTGTATACACTAATTGTATATCTACGAAAAGCATCAGCTACAATGCGCTACGATGCACAAATGCAACGTAGCGATGCAGCTACGGGTCTACGTGTGTAGCGAGGCTACGGAATTGCATGTGCAAAATTTTTGCATATTTATTGTAGTATAATATTTTGTTTGTAATATGTAAAAGTAGTGTTGTAAGTAAGATGAACAGATGAGAAACACATTTTGAAAGGTTTTTATATATACATTTTATATTTTTTGAAATATTGCAAGAGTCGCAATCAAATCTTGTAAAAAGTCTTTCCCTTCATTGATCTAATTATTTATCTTGTGCTTAAAAATGTTCCATTAAGTATTATTGCATCAAAAAGGCGATACAGTCAGTTTTTTTTAATTACGTGCAATCTAATGAAACTATCTAAAATTTGTGTTTTTGGATAAAAAATATTTATTTCGACATAACTGTTGGATATGCTTTATTTATAACAATAAACTCATACAAAGTTTAACATAAATTACATAATCATACTTTTAATATAAAAATTATTATTAAAGTCATAGTTTCGTGAGAATTGAACACAATTTCCTACAAATAATATGTAAGTATTATATATTTGGATAAATGTGCACAGCAGATGTTCAAAGTGAATGACTTCTAGCTCTATCGAGCTTCACATGCTCTTCGCTATATTTATAATAAATTGTTACTGCATATTTTATAATGCGAGTGAACGAACTATGTAAAAACGTGTGGTACATGTTTTACTTGATTTTATTATTTACGATTATATATAGTTTTTGCATAAGAACGCTCAGCGGTACAATAATAGAATTGACTATTAAAAAAAACACTAAATAAACTAACATCATATAAGCAGTGCAGAAGTACATACAGTCATACATATCAACAAACAAACGGTACGGTACGATTCCACCGAATGTCACTGTTATAATATCATAACACGCCTTGACCCATTTCGAGTTGACCCTCCATAATCTAATTCGGCGATACAAAGACATACAATATTGTTTCACTTAGGCCGTCCCTTGACTGGTTTCCGTCTGATTATGTCTCTTATAGGGCTAAATTTGAAAAGTTTTTATTTCTATTTATGCCGTCATCTTCGTCTTTTAATAAGGAAGGCAAGAACTTTTTTGTGCGTAGTTTACTAGTTTGTAGTAAACAAGAAACAAGAAATGGTAAAAAATATTGGCACTTGAAAGCTAAAAGAGGCGTGGAACAGAGTGTTTACTAAGTCCACTACGTTCCCTCTGATTACTCTGATATATGCCGGATACATTGTGAAGTTAGTTATTTGTGATTAAATTTATCTATCTACCCAACCTAACAAGATAACAAAAGAAAATAGAGGAAAGAGTGTTTTGAAACTTCATATTACAAAACGTAAAGCTGCAAAAAAGTCTTTTATAAGTTCAAATGTTATTGATGACTGTCGTCAATTCGAATATTGAAAGTAACTAACTCTTGAAACTAATATCATCCTCGTTCTAAGTAAAATTAGAATAGTTTTCTGTAACAACATTATTATACCAATGCATATTTTTATATATTGCTATAAGACATCTTATAGTAAAACGAGTTAAAATTTAATAAAAACAGTTGAAGTTATTATCATTTATAGCTCAACTTATTTCTTTTTTCGACTCGACTCTACTTTACTTGGTTTTCTCTCCACTTGGCAGCTTTATGTA
The DNA here is from genome assembly GCA_013403645.1 of Heliconius nattereri. Taxonomy (NCBI): domain Eukaryota; kingdom Metazoa; phylum Arthropoda; class Insecta; order Lepidoptera; family Nymphalidae; genus Heliconius; species Heliconius nattereri. Next base: position 9,596,464 of record JAAIXI010000230.1, read on the forward strand.
CTTACAATTTCATCAAGTCGTCTGCCAAGAGAATCATCTCCTTTAACCATTATACGCAATAAGAAGCATGAAAAAAAATAATAATGTTATATCACTCATAATAGAAGCTCAAATAAACTATGGAATCGATTGATATTTTTGCATTAATTAGATATAATGTGAATATAAAATAATTGATATTATATTTAAAACTTCATATGAAATAAATTCTGCTCTTTTATCCTCCGCAAATTTGTTTGCATCTACTTTAAGACGTAAAATGATGTGCATTGCGAAAATTTCAACTTTCAAAGTCTAACATTTTTGTCTGTGCACCGTTTGTCAGTTACTTCATTAAAGAAAGAGTTTTAAATAAAGGTATAGAAATGTAAATTTAGGTACCTTCTTTAAAAAATATTGCTAATTGCATTAATTAGGGCTTCATATTTAACAATAAGAAAGTTGCATCTAAATTTAAAAAAGAACCCAACCTTGACTAGAAATATTTAACATAAAACCGATTTAAAATATTTCCATAGTAGGTATACTAGTGGGAGATGTTCCACAGTCGTTAATTCATGATATTTCTGTCCCTTGCGGTTCTGGTATTATACCGGTCTCAAACTGGTCGTGTCCTTGGCCAACGAAGATTTCCGCATGTGGCCCCAACGATGCCTATTATGAATGATCGAATATTATACTGAAATCTATTTTAAATTTTATTTTTAGTGCAGAAGGTTGTTACTATTTGTGTTCGCTTATAAATAAGTGCGATAAATTTAACTTTCAAAGAAATATAGCTTTTTTGTTTTTTGTTCTAGAATAATAGGGATACAGATAATACAAAAAACTATACTAATATTTACATACACTTTATTATGATAGGTGATGCAAACTTTCATGTTACTAAGGATATAATTACGCTGAACAATTACAGTGATATTATAATTAATTTTCACAATAAAACGTAAAATTGCCTTTATTATTTTTTTATAAGTACCGCAGTGTTAAACACGCAAAATACGATGCCTCCACCACTATTGTTCTGCGAAGTACCAACGACAAAAAGGCCGAGTGTAAACGGGGCCCTTTCTTGTTGTGCCCTCTATTCCTTTGTTATGGCCATGTTCCTGACCAGTTCATTGAAAATAAAAGAATTTTGATTGGTTAGGTTAACGCACTGCAAATAAATAAGAGTGAGCACAGGTTAAGTGGAGGAACGAGATTCTTGTTGATATTCACAGTGTTGTTAGATGATAAATTTCAACTATAAATGTAGAAAGACTATGTTTGCTATTGCTCATAACAAATAATGTTAAACTCTTCATTGTTTCACCTAAGACACATTTTATTATGTCGATAGTAAAATATACTGTTAAATATCGCATTCAAAGGGAAGGTAAGCCTCTTGAAGTCTCAGCAGAGCAGAGCATTCATCTCTAATGAGATAGATTGAGGCCAAACTGTGTAATGGGTCCCTTAGAAGGCATTTTGAAGAAAGAAAATATACATTGCTAAAACGCGCTTTTTGTCTTCTCGCTGATTGTAACAAAGAAGTGAAGTATAATTTTAAACGAGTCACGTAATAAGTCCACTGGGCTTGAACTTTGCAGACAGTCGATGACGACAGGTGTCGGCGAAGCGGAAAAGATGCCAAATTACACAAAATGACCGGTCAATTTGGATTTGAGCCAAACGAGGATCAAACGTTAGAATACTTTTTGTACAGACTACTGTATGCAGTTCACTCGTGTCTGCGCATACGCATATAACTTAATTCATTGTCATTTCGCTTTTACGCAAGTTTTCACACTTTCTTGTAATTTCCGATTTTATCTGTGCAAGATATCCGTAGTTGTGGAAATGTTTAATAGATTTGTTTTCAAAGCACCTCACCAGTTAATTGTCGAAACATTCCAGTTGCGCTATGACATGCACGGAATATGTGTCAGCCGTACGCGGCAATAAATTCATTGTGTAATGGGCAAGCCACGTTTTAAATTGGGCCGTCCCTCCCAACGGCGCCCCGCGCATCGACATTATCTAACCTCGCGACTCGCGAGTCGCTCTGTTCAGTTCTGAAACGCATCTTAGGAACGCACTTTGTCGTCACTTTAACGCCATCTATTGATAGATATTCAGATATTATTATTTTTTTAATAAAACAAAGTATTTTCTTTATGTTAACAAAACAGGACTTTCGTATAAAAACCAGTGTCTCTAATCGTCATATCTAAAATAATATTAAAAGTTATTTTAATTTAAATAAATTAAAACATACATAATTATGTATCTACAATCACTATGATGAGATAATTTAAATTTAAATAAAATACCTTCTTTATTATAATGAAATATTTATTAGTTTCCCTAATTCAACAATTAAAATAAATAACACAAACTTTGGACGTATTAGGTACAATAGACAGAATAAATAAAATGTCTTATACTCTACATATTCATAAGAGCAACAATGTGTGCGGTGCGTTAAGTGACGATAGTACCACGGAAATGTTCTATGCAAGTTAAGGTCATCGCAAACAGTCGAATTATACTTTGGTAAAGCATTTAAATGTTCACAAGGTCTTTATTGATTGTCACATTTTTTTATTACAATAAATTTGTGTGTTGTAAACATAAATAAAAACATATAATGGCTCTAAATAAGGAAATATATTTACTCGAATAGTATGTAATTTATCATTAAAATATTAGGTATGCATATCTAACCGACCAGTTAGCACCTAATCCTACATATAAATACCTAACATACCTATGAAAATTTTAGAATTGTGTAATATTTTTGAAATTTAAATTGCAATAAATCTTTTACGAATCGATAAACTTAAATAGACATCTATCTATAAGTAACTAGATAAATAGGAAAAAACGTTAACGACGTTTTATATGCCCTTTTATAGACCTAGTAAGTATACGATCTTATTTAGATGCGCATGCGCACTATAGGAGGATATTTGGTAGTTCAGTTATCAAGGATCATTATGCTTGTGTTGGTGCTCTCACACAGGCGTGCACCCACGGACACACCACACAGCTGAACAAAACGCAGTGTTGGCCATGAAAATGTTTACATAACTATGCGTACAATATGTCGAGGCCGCGTGAATAGGTGTTCATTTGTAAATTAATATAATATGCTAATAAGTAGGTATTATTTAGAGATATAAAGGTAATGTTGACATTATATTTGTATTTTTGTTCGTAGATATTCGTAATGTATTTTGGATTGGTATTGTTTCTAATTCGAGTTGGTTAATAATAATAGTTATTAAATTATAGTTTTGTTAATATTTTAATATTTTTTTACGTTATGTACAAAAGCTCTTCCCACCACCAATGTAAGCTTAGATCTCACAAGCTATGAAACGGATTTTAATGCTGTTTTCACTAGAGCAAGTTCTAGAAGGTATAACATATTCTTAGATATGATACTGAGGCCAGTCGTGGCGCAGGGTTACAAAGTGTGATTGTAAACGCGACTGGTTGTGAGTTCTATCCCCACTGAGGAAATGAAATATTTCTTCAAATTTATATTTCTATTTCTTTGTCCTAGTGTCGAGGCCAAGCGCGGCGTTGAGTTCCGGCACTCAACACGCAATGCTTCCGGAATTTGGTGTCTTAACATTAGGTTCCCTCTGCTATCCTGCTGTGTGCAGGATACGTGAAACTGATATTGTTGTTTTTTGTATTATAATAATTGTTATATTGCAAGACCACGAGCTCAACACTATTACAAAATATTCTAAGCAATTTAGAACTTTTCTATAACAACAAAAACTGCTGTTATCCAAATCAACTACAGTTAAACTTAAGTTAGTATAATTATAAACTTCATAAAACGATACATGTACCTACGCTACGTATTATCCTTAAATAATTCATAGACAGCACCTGCTATACAAAGTTTCAAGGCTATATAAGGGAAATACATATATTAAGTAGTTATATTATTTTGTTTTATATCAGCCTGCGGATATCATAACTACATATTAGTTGATAGCATATCAAATAAGTTGCTTGCGGAATAGAAATTATATAAAATGAGCTAAGAGCCAATTCTGTCACGTTTCGCGCATCCGCGATTCATATTTTGAATACAATTTTGCAAAATGTAAAGTTTACGCCGAGATGTTGTGTGATGTAATACTAAACATTCGAATTATGGCAGAAAGTAATAACTATTTTAAACGTAAATTTAATGCCCATAGATTTCTTATATGTACATAAATTCACTTACACATTTGCTAAATTGTAATAGATATCTAAATGAATAAAAAACGAACCGAATCATTAAGCATCGTTAGTATTACGTTGTTTATAAAATGCTGAATACGATGAAGATACGATGAAGTGTTCTCGACAATCTTTGTACAATCACATAATACTGTTTATTTTCTGTTAACTAAAACTTAGGAGTTAAACAATTTATGATTATATTATAATTGACAACTTACTTACCTTTTTCATCGATAGTTGCGACCTCGCGTGAACTTTATTATAAACGCTTAGTATAAACTTTATTAAACTTTATTTTAACAATATTTCTTTAATACTTATTACTTAACGCAATATTACATAAACCTTTTCTTTTCTTTGTGATCCAACCAATATCTCAACTTATTACATTATTACACTTTTCTCATAAATTATTTAATATAGTTTATTTATGTTTCTGTTAATGTTAAATAGTTTTTTAAAAACCTATTTTAATTTTTAAGAATGCATGTCTTTAACCTTACTGGTACATGTGTGCGGATACAGATGGCAGCACTTGCTCAAATTGATATAATTAAATCATTATAAGAATTATAAAATTTATTTATTCGCAAATTCGTATAATAAAATAATTCTAAAGTAATAATATAATAATTTCATTTTACTTAGAAAAGTTTATGGCATAAGATTTGATAATATGGAAACATTTTAGATTATGACAACCTTCAAATTGACGTTTCGTCTTTAGGCGATCGCACATCGCGAAAAAATATATTATAGCAATTCTATTGCGTAAATTGAACACGAAAAATGACTTCGGTTACACGGGCTGGACACTTGGCCCCTTATTTTAAGGCCACCTGTAACGTCGTGTCGAATGGCTTGAAACCAGTGGTAGCGGTCCCCACACCTGTGGACAAATTAGTTGTTCAGCCACTTCCCAAGACTTCAACCGTGCAATCGTTGAATGGAGCCCTGCCCATCCAAAACCTAAAAGTAAAGCATCCCTCTAACTGTAAGTATCATAACTTTAGTGGGATATACCAAGAAATTATATCTGTTACATAACACTTGTCAATTTCAGTGCCAATTCAAGTTCGTTTTGCACACTCGGACATCGGTTACCCCGACTTTTCCGCTTACCGTCGCAAAGAAACCTTAGACCCCAGATCTAAAGCCGAAGAAAATGTTGATGGTCGCCAGTCATTCACTTATCTCATTGCTGGAGGTAATCTTTACTTTTTGTATAAAAGAACCTAAAAATTTACTTTTATTACGCAGTGTAAATACTATACATCAATACTTAACAATATTTAGATACAATACACACAATATACACATCACATATACATGAAGATAACCATCATTACAATTAATCAAATATTAATTATGCAATTAGCAAATTTTATAATAAAATCAATCAACATTGTGTAGTATAGTCTATATACTGTTTAAAGTGTGCAAATAACTATGAATATTGTAATGTATAGACAATCTTTCAATACTAAAGTGATTAAAGGAACTCACTCTAATTCACTGTGCAGGCATAGCCTGTAGCATTTAATGTGGAAAACCTGAAACAGTGCTGATACTTGTGAGTCAATTGTAGTAGCCTACACTACTAAACATACAAAAGGCACCTGTGCATAAAGACTGATCTCCTGTCTAACCTAATAAATTCAAAATTATACTACAGCTGCTTAAATCCTCATTTCAAGACCAAATGTACGAAAATAACATAGAGCAGCCTAAGTTCATATTTGGGCCTTTTTTCGCCATTATTATTCACTGATAAACAGTTCTTCCACCTTATAAATTGTTTCAGAATTTTTTTATTAAAACTGGGTGTAAGTTAAAAAAAATGTATTAAGGCTATAGCAAAGTAGGCAGAAGGATCATGGGAACCTAATGTTAAGACATTTCCCAGTTCATCTATTCCATCCATTTCCTGTCGCATTCTACAGGCATTGCACATTGAGTGGTGGAACTCCAATCTGTTACCAAAGTGAGAAAATGAAAATATTAAATATTGGATTTACCCAAGGAGAAATCGAAGTCAGACCCAACTGTCAGATTTACAATCACACGAAGCATATGCCTCTGCATCATGATGGCGTCAATAATAATAACAATAATTATTATACAAACAACTTAAAAATGTTGTGTTGTAAATAATATTAAGCTCAAATGAATCAGTATGAACTATACAATACATAAAAAACTATGAATTATGAAATAATTTTATACTGTTTCAGCTGGAAGTGTGGCTGGAGCATACGCCGCCAAATCTGTGGTGACACACTTCATATCATCCATGGCTGCCGCCGCTGACGTTTTGGCTTTAGCCAAGATTGAAATCAAACTGGCTGAAATTCCTGAAGGAAAATCTGTTACCTTCAAATGGCGTGGAAAACCACTTTTTATTCGTCACAGGTAAATAAATGATTATCTGTAATAGATATTGCATCTCATCATACTAATAGTATAAATGTGAAAGTTTGAGAGAATATAGGGATGTTTGTGTGAATTTCACGCAAAAATTACCGAATGGATTTAGATAATGGATTTATAATAATATAACTCATATGATACTCATAAGATTTTGTATATTATTATTGCTTATACAATAAAAAAAAGTTGCATTACTAATATAACATGCATAATATAATATAACATAAAGAAAATATGTGTGTGTAATAATGTGCATTTTAGTTAAATAAATAATGGGAAATGATGCACCTCAATGGAATTTAACTGTACCATAGTATGTAATAAATAATAACATTGCTACTGTAAACAAACTTTTTTATGACATATTTTTTGTATTCAATGTAACACTTAATAAAGAAATCCAAACAAATATAGAAAGTGTAATAATAAATCATAAAAAATTTGATATTTCTGAGGATGCTTAGAATGTTTATGTTAATACTTAGAACTTTTAGGAAAATATGGAATTTAAAAAAATATCACCATGACATTAATCATACAACAGAACAGCAATAATGGCATATTGGCAGCATTGTTGGTGTAGATACCTAACATATATATTAGAATGCCAAGGCGAGATTGTGTAGCGAACTTTTTTACGGGCCGCCCGAGTGGGGACTCGTGCGGGTCATGTGGCGCTCATAGGCCGGTAGGCGATCCATACTACCCACTCAAACCCCTCGGAGCTCTTTCTCGACCGCGAACCGAAGAACCGAAGAACCAAGGATTCTTCCAGAACACTGGCCGCACTAATACAACAATAATGTTATCATATTTGTAAATCTCGAAAATTTTAATTTAATGTAATGAATGACAAATATTTTTGCACTTTACTCAACAAAATATTTTTAATTATCGTTTTGCATTTAGAAATACATTTTTGTATAATTCCAGAACTGAAGGCGAAATCGCAACTGAAAAAGCAGTACCGGTCGACTCCCTGCGTGACCCCCAGCACGACGACCAACGCGTACAAGATCCAAAATGGCTGGTCGTTATCGGAGTATGCACCCACTTGGGCTGTGTACCAGTAGCCAATGCTGGAGACTTTGGGGGGTACTACTGCCCTTGCCACGGATCCCATTATGATGCCTCAGGCAGGATCCGAAAGGGACCAGCTCCTCTGAACCTGGAAGTGCCACCGCACAGCTTCTTAGACGACGGACTTCTTGTTGTAGGATAGACATTATCTGAATGTTAGAAGAATTATTTATCTAAGCATACCGTTTCAATAGACATCAATAAATTATGATTATAATTTATTTCGTTATTTTATTTTTTAAATAATTCACTATGCTTCTAACTGTTACATAACAACTTTTTGTTTACTTAACCGTCTTATATAAAAGGCGGAACTTTCAATTTAACTATATTTATTTATGTTTATTACCTCAGAATTTTCAACTGGGCAAACCGGTTTGATAAGATGTTTAAAGAATATGAATTTTCTTTCTTTACTTATTTCATTTACGTATTACCAGTTAATTTATTTTATCAATACAAGGAATAGCAATAAACACACATGTCCGATTTGTAATTCTTTTTAATATCGTTACCGTTTTCTTTTTTTTACTTTATGTATGCTTTAGACGGTTACAATCTACGTAACATCTAATATAGACTACGAAAATTTACATACATTTACAAAATTTATAACTGGGAATTCAAATTTTTTTGTTGTATTTTATTTATAACATAAATAGATAATTATATAATAATGATATACATGCATCAAACTTAAATGAACATTAGGCCCAAATTGAAAAATAACAATTATATAAGCTGTTGTTATAATTAGTCTATGTAAATTGGATCAAAAAGAATATACACTCAATAATTAAAAATGAAATTATAACATCTTGACCCAATTTACATTGAAGCAAAATAATAATATAGTAAAATTTTGAAGAAATCCCAGTTCTCAAAAAGCTTAAGATAAAAATTACACTTCTTTATGAACATCGAAATCTATGACTAAAAGTTAAGTAACCAATGGAAACATAATGACGATATATTTACAAATGGTGGAAAATGGTTACATATTTGGCAAAATAATTTAAATACATCTAAATAAAACTAAGGCATGAATAATATGAGAGAAATCAAGTAATGCTACCACAGACTATTAAAAATAAATTGAATACTGGCCACACTAAGACAGTTATTGAAATACTACCCATATTTAGATATCAAATTATTATCGTTAAAAGAAATAATCAAAAATAATATAACAAAGATATTGAAAATTGTTTAAACATTAAAAATAAAGAAACAAGTAAAAAATTTAGAAATGTCAGAAAGATGTTGTCATTGAATAAAATTGGAATACTACAATAACACTGAGTTCATATTACTTTCCAAATAAAATATCATTCAGTGTTGTTCACTAATTGAAACTCGAGGGAATAATTGTTATTTTTAACAAAAAACAACAAAAACAACAGAATCCCCGCAATTCGATATTATTTGACCGAAAAACGTGGCCAGTACGCAATTCAATTTACCTTTAAAGCTTACAGAAAATAAATAGTAACTTCTAGAACTTTCCTCACAATCCATTAATCAATGTACCGAGTTTGTACGTGCGGGCTATTGCTTATGTTAAAAAGCAGGTGTAAATTGTTATGGCACAGGGTTGTATGAATCATGTCAAACAAAACCAATGAATTACACAAGTCATTAAAATGGAAATGGTATGCTCCAGTTTGATAACACTGAATAATGTCTTAACATTTATAATAAATCTCCACTCTAGCACATTTATTTGAACACAGATTATCGATTCACATTCAAAATTGTAGATAATAAATTCTATTATACAGAAAATATATATTATATCTATCACATTACATATTATTTCTTATTATATGACAAAAATATTTGAATAAATCTTGAAATATTTAATAATTAATTTAATTATCAATAATTAGTATATAATTTAATATAATATTTTAGTGTGAATATCTCTGATTGTGGTAAATAGTTATTCTTTTTAAATATGAAATTTGTGCGATAAATAAATGAAACGTTATCTGTCAAAGTCATATAGTATTGTCAAAAGTCATTCTAGTTGAGTGTCGGATCACAGTCCACCTATAAACACAACATAATTCTACACAACCTCGGAAGCTCTTTATTCTCGTGACTACTAAAAATATCTTTTTCTAATATTTTTTTTATAATTTCTATTTATTTAGGTTTCTCAATCTCATGACAATGGCGGTGTTTCATAAATTATTGTGAGGAATAGATTGTGCCTTGTTAATTGTACGGAAACAGAGCCGAGTCGTGTTGTTAAGTCGCTATTCGTCACATATTTAGTTGAGTTAGGGCTGCCATGTTAATAATATAAAATATTTAAAAAATACATATAAAACATTCATTAGTGTCGTTCCATGATATTTAACAAATTAATACATTCATTCATTTCCAAATAATTTTTAAATACAAGTCACAAAGTTCCAAGCATTAATAATTGACAATTAAAAATAAAAATTTACAATTATAAAAATAAAATGTCTTTATATACAGCACTAACAGAAGTAATTTACAAATATATACAATAAAAATGTAAGCACTCAACATGAGCAGCCCACACTCAACGTATTCAACCTGGCTATCTGGTGTGTGACGTCACACTCCAGAGCAGTCCGCAAGGGCGTCGTTCAGCAGTCGGCGGTGTAGACAGGCGCCAGGTCGAGAGTGAGGTGGCGCAGCGCACGGTCGCGGGAGGCGGAGCGTGCAGCGCGCGAGGACTTAATGATCTGCAGCACCATGGCCTTGCAGTCATGGCACACCGCCATCTGCACGCCGCGCAGGCGCTCCGCCACGCCCGCGGCCGCGCCCGTCATGCTGCGCCCGTAGCGCGCTCTGTAATTGTATAGGATAATTATATTTTTATGATTCCAAACTAGATTTGCAGCCGTGGTAGTTAGAAAACTGTAATAAACATAAGAAAAGCCTTAACTATTGAGTTAGTAAGTTAGCCTTTATTGACCATTCTGGGGGGGACTGCTCTGATCTCAATGGAAGCTAGGTGAATATTGATATGAACATTAGGTAGACGTACATGACGAAATAATGAAAATATATTTCGAAGTTGTATGGCATTAAGATCGATGCGATGTCGACGGCGTTTATGCCAACGAAAACATAATTTGAATCTCAATAACAGTTACAAACCTGCGTTCCAAACTATTCATAGCCGACAGCGGTGTAGACACACACGGCATACTTCCCGGGCCGTCAGCTCTCGCGATGCTGAGTGGGGGCTCATATCCCAGCGCCGAGGCGCCGCGCGAGCCCGGCGCGGAGGACGCCGCCCGCCGCGCTCGCGGGCTGTTGGGGGCCGAGCCCACCGTGTTGTCTACTGTTGATGCCTGTTGATGGATTGAATATTTATGATTGGTTTAATTTTTCTTTACTTTTTCTACATAACGATAATATGCGTATTTAAAGATTTATATTTGAAATTTAAATCGAAATAAGTTTTATTTCAATACATTTTGAATTTGATTTTATCCGCAAGTTTAAATATAAAAGTTCAAATGCGCTAGAATTATTTAACCAAAGAATTATTAAGTAAACGTAACGGATAGATACTCATAATCTCTCAACCCTTACAATAGGGAAAACACGTGAAAAATTTAAAAAAAAAACAACTGACATTGTGTTCCGGCGACACAAGCCGCGCCATCAGCGAGCGCGGGAAGGAGGACTGCTCCTCGTCGGGCGACGGCAACAGCGACGGACTCAGTAACGCCACTGGTACATGTGCGAAATGCTCTGTTGGAATTCGCATCTGGAAAAAAGCACAAGTGGTTATTGTTATTTTTTAGTTTTACGCCGTATCTCGTGTGGAGTAGGGGAGAAGGCAGCTTGAAACTCCAAAGTAATACACTCCACCCACACCGAGTTGTGGGTTCAATTCCGTTCAAACAAATGTGGGTGTTTTAGGGTATACCGTGGCCACTACAAAGGCCACATTTTTGTATTATTCCAAAAACTCGTGTTGAATATAATCCTTCATATAAAACAAGATAAAATAAGGACACTGAAGTTATAAAAAAGTTTTTTTATGTAACAATGGTTTGTTACAGAAAAAAAATCCCTCTTTATAAAAGTTGAAATGTAAGTTCATCCTAACATTTAAAACTAAATGAATAAAATGTAAAAGAACTTAATAATTGAATGCCAAAAGCTTACCTTCGAACAACACTTCTGACAGACAGTCTTTTTGCACAACTTACACTTCTGTCCCCACGGACCGAAAATGCCAAATCGTGTTTTCAAACAAAGGAAGCATACCTGAAACAAAATGTATTACGTAAATTATAAAAATCGTATTAACTCACGTGTTTAAATATGTAGTAAATATTTTCTGTACACTCTCTCGTCTAGAGTGTACACCAAATCAATATAAGTATTTTGTAGATTATACTATATTTACCTTGTTAATCTGAACGATATATACCATTATACGATACCATTTATTTTTTTAGCTTATCCTAAACATAACAAGGCAGGCAGAGGGAGGCTAGGGATACGAGGAACCTAGCGTTAAAACACTTCGTTCCCATTAAGACACTTTCATTTGCCCCTTTCCGCCGAATTCTAGGAGCATAGCCGAGTGGCGAGAATTTATATGTTTTCTAATAATATCAATTTATTAAATGTATATATCACTCACCCTTCTCTTTTCAACGTCCTCCTTTACCCTGCCCTCGACGGGCAGGACCTCTAGTTCCGCTTTCGTCAACACCGACCGGATGTGGACGATTTCCTCAAGCGTCAGAGAGAGCCGGTCGTCAGACATTATAGCGTCTTGCCATTGTTTCTGTAATTGCGTTGTTTTTATTAAATTAATAAATTACTGTTAACTGTTAATTTTATATTGTGTATTTGTATCGCTATCGATTATTATGTAAGACTACCAAATTAAAGTACACGAAGTTGCTTATTATATTTAATGCTTCTTTATTTATATTACTTTTATTATTTTATTATTATTTTTTTTGAAAAAATCTTAGTAAATTATGAACTTCACAATTATCATTATATAAAAATCAGGTATACCTACTATCTAATTAAACAACATTGTTTACATCGAATACGTGACGTTAGTGTCTATAAAAAAAATCTAACTACCAAAAGCTCAATTAAAAATGTAGCGTAGCAAGTTAGTTATCACTATAGGGTTTAATTTACAATGGTGTATAACAAAAACTACAGTAACATTTTACTACGGTCTAAATAATCTACTACTTTATAACTTTAGGGTTAAAAATGCATTTTCTATTAAGGCATTAAATACGTGCATTTTTACCAAAACCAAGCTTTAAACTTACTTTACATTATAGATTAAAAGAAACATGCATTTGACCAAATATATTTAGGTCCGACCCTGTAGTAATATAGCACAAATGAGAATTCATACCTTTTATTAGAGAAATGGTTACTAAATAGAATTGACAATATTATATAGGTATTAAAATATGTAAATATTGTACTATAACATTAACAAAAAAAATAATCAAATTAATTTATAGTTCTATATAAATCAGTTATTACTTTTGTTTTCATTATAATTTGTTCGTATTTCTATTATTATTTTTTATCAAAGCACTAAGCTTTGATACGGATTAATTATATTAAGGTCCAATCTGCGAGTAATATTAATATCATTGATTACATAACCATTAATATCCATATCATATTATTTTATATGACACTTTCTTTGGCCTTCGAAAAATTGAATTTCAACCGATCAATCTATCAATAGTTAAGTAGATATCATCAAATTATAAACTTATCAATCTATCAATCTATCAACAAGCGTCAAGCAATCAACTCACGTGCGGATGTACAGGGCTGCCACTAACCGACTTGATGAGTTCATCCTGCAAGGACGACCTGGACCAGGACAGTTCGCCCAGTTGGGCATCGTCGCTACTCGCTAGAGACGCTGCGCCCGTACAAGACGCGCGAGATCCTGGCCTGCAAGTTATTTAATAGTAAGATGATTGTGTCATCCTATTATAGTTTAGATAGCTGACGAGCATAACAAGCTCATATGAATGTAAACAATAATTAATTATTTTCATATTCTCGCTATGATCAGACAAGGTGCGGCGTTAAGTTTTGTCACTTAACTACGGAGAGGAGTGTCTAAGCATGGAAGGGGGAATTATCTCCCTATACCCTTAGTCTCAAGCATAGCATTCTGGAGACGGAGGTCCTAGAGTATCTTAACACTAGGTATTCCCATGTAACCCAAAAAAAACCTTACCTCGAATGTGGTAATGATTGAGCACCATCTGTAGTAGGGCAAGGCGGGTGAGTGACGGTGTGTCGTCGCATGGAAGCGCGCCGCGACGGACACTGCGTCGCCAGGTCGTAAGCTACAACAATATCGATCAATTAAATATATTGACATTTTTGGTTATAATCAAAATTCAAAAATATATAATAATTTTGTGAAATATTTAAAATAATTTTATTAAACTAGATAAGCAGTTCTTAATTATTTATCCATAGAAATATCTAGAATATTTCATTTTTAAAATATGATTATTATAGGTACTGTTAATGTAAATGAGGAAAGGAAAATTAAACGTCTAGAACTGTTTGAAGCGCTCTAAATAAAATGTCAGCGTTTCTTAAGCAAATAACATTGTGAGTGGTACAGATAATGTAGTATTGAGTACCTATACATAAGTATTATTTTCTTTGACAGTGGTTATAACGTATAGCGTATATATTTTATGGTGTAAGTAGAAATCGCAATATTAACATATCATTCATAGTTCCTCGTAAGTAGGTAATAATGAAATATTATAGCTTATTTTAAACTATGAAGTATTTGGAAACTTCCAATATTTTAACTTCACTAACCGAAATTGGAATAAATTTATCAATTCTAAAGTGATAATTAAGCAGCCCTTTTTTCATAACAATCATTATATATTTATTTATAGAAAAAATGTATGAAAATGTTAAAAAAAAATATAATCATTAAAAGTCTTCACTTGAGTAAATATTATATAATATATTGGCAATGAATAACACTCAGCAAAGAAATCACGTACATAATTAAAAAAAAAACATTATACACACTAATGATTCAATAATTACTAAAGAATAGTTAATTTAATAATTAACTGTTTTATAATAAGCATCCGTTTAATGTTGCATAAAAATACTTGGCATTGACTAATCATTTATCGTTTCATAAATAACAAAAAAATACTTTCATATTCAATTATATATAACAATATTACAATTAAATTATTAATATTATTTTAGGAAATAAACGAATAAAAATTCAACAAAATTACACATCTTCGGTTGTCACTCCCAAAAGTTTTTTACGTGTTGAAAGAAAGGACTTAACATCACATTTAGGTACATTGACTCAATTGAATTTTCCAGGTCTTTACCTGGATAGCTTCTAGATTTTACATCCTATAAGTCCTCATATTCGCAATTAAATCAAATTACTAAGTTTTTGCGTATTATAAATCCGCTTATGCATATTATAAATCCGCATATGCATATTATAAATCCGCATATGCGGAACTAAATTAATTCTGGACCCTGCTAATTACCAATAATTTATTACTTACGCTCACTAATTTATTACTTGGAAGTTGATTAAAAAAAATCTTATTTACACTAAACTGTCCGTACATAATCAATGTTCACCGTTAAGTTGCTACATTTAAAGAGGCCTTAAACAATAAAAACAAATAGCTTCATTTCAAAACTTCCGTTTGACGTTCGACTTTCCCTCCACCTTTATAAAAGGTTAAGGCCGCTTGTGAAAAACACCTGACAAATTATGACGATATCAAAATGATTTTAAAAACAAAATAGCTAGTATGCACATATAAAAAATTATAGAGCATCATTAAAAATGTGTCTTTTATGAGTTTTTATTATCTATTAAACAACTTACAACAAAAATAACATCAATCATAAATTGTACTTGTACCTATCGCCTTTGTATTTACGCAATGAAACTAACCACTTTACCAAAAAGAATAATCAGTATAAATATGGCTAGATCATGTCAGAATAAAGCAAACCTGTCCAACACTTAGTGTCAGTCAGGTCACGATAACCGTTATAGAGTCCAAAGAATTGTAGGTTGTGCCTCGGCTCTAAGTGGTACGCTCAAATGGCCTTGTATATTAAATGCGCTATAAACAACAAAATTAAATTTGTTGTTACGACTTCGCGAAATTATTTAACAGCCGGCAACAATAAATCCTGTAAAGTGTAAACTTATGAGGACTTTTATATTTATATAAATTTTTACAAATGTCATATATTTTTAAGTAGATAAAAATGACTAATATCTATTAATTATATTTGGGTTTTTTTTTATTTCTATGTTTCATGGAGGCGTGACGTAATGATTGAGAGAACACTTGAAAAGTTAATCCGTTCTGTACTTTCCGAACATATAGAGAGAGGCACAATATATAAGATCAATAAACAGAAATATTAAAAAAAAACATTGACGTATTCAAGAAACTTTCTTGAAAAATTTAAAAATATAATTTATCAGTTTACATAGTTTATAAATATGCAGAATTTAATTGAGTTCTTACTTAGTTATTTAATATATTTAATTTTACCTAAGTAAATGTCTAAACTAAGTATGTTACTATGCTATTATTTGGGCGTACTTTAATAAGCTTTCGTTTAAAGTGTGAAGCTTAAAAAGCACTAAGACAGAAACAACAGCAAGTACCTACGGTGCTTTCTAATACAAATAAAGCAATAGAAATTGTAGAAAACTAATATGAATCATGTTTTAAGTTTATAATTTAAAGATTGATCATTTGTATGGAGAGGCCTCCGTTACGAGGAGAGACGCTGTCGGACTGAAAATGAGAGGATGAGGAGTTGTAGCTGTGTAGATGTTGTGAAAAGTAAAAGAATGTAAGACAGCGCTCACAAACTTGCTTATTAAGAAGATAGAAGGTGTACAATATTCATAACTCTGTTCTTCATATTTCAACAACTTTAAAGACACAATATTGTTTACTTATAACAAAAATGAATATTACCACGAGTGGATATGACTCTATAACTATCGTATATTGCCAAACCATATTATGTTTTAGATTACCTTTGGCTTGGGACTTAGTGACACTATAACTATATTCAAATAAGCGTTAATCAAAAAAATATTATAAGACTTACTAAATAAGTAATTACATGAAATTAGTTACATTAATTGAAACTATCTAAATAAATTTATGAAATTATTATATATTAGTCATAATTTTAATAAAATTACAAAAAAAAATTTGCCGTTTAAAAGCGTGACAGTATGATATTAAATCGAATTCTAAAATCGCTTAAGCAATAATAATGATACATATTAATCACTAAACGATAATAATAATAAATATCAAATTATTAATATTAATAAACAACATAGCGTTTAAAAGCGTGGTATCATGCATCATACATTCGAGGGTCTCGTCGCAGAACTGGTGGTACTCGTCGTGGGAGATGCGCGTGCGCGGCGGCGCCCGCGGCGTCTCCACTGCCCGAGCGAGCGTGGACAAAGTGCTTTATTATAGCCTAATTACGAGTACGTACTTTAATTCTAAGTCCATACTAAGAGAGATTTCTATGGACTTTTCGACCATTGTTGGGTCCAAGCGTGGTTATCTCATAGCATAATTCTTTATCTATTAATTCTTACAATATCAAACACTCATGTTAATCAAAATTGATCCTATTCCAATGTCATTAAATATTAATTAACTCATTAATATTTGTTGCATAATGGTAAGTATAATTTCATTTTTTTAGGATAAATCACAATCACAGTTATAAGAATATAGCAAAAGCCAGAGATCATGAAGCCATCCGCTAGTCTACCCATTTCTTCTTCACCTCAAGCCGTGTTCGCTTCAGCGTGTAAATATATGTATAAAATTGGGTTTTGGTATTTATATAATATGGAAAATTTTAACTAAGAAATAGCTTACCGGTTCTCTTCCATGGTTTCGGTGGATTCTGTTGCGGGGCTATATGCCTGGGGAAAGGTTGGGGAGCACAGGTTTCCGGACTAACGCAAGTCTCGGTGTCGTCTTCATCTTCATCGTCCTGAACAAACAATAAAAGATTGTTAGAATTATGTTTAAACTTACCAGGTTTTCTAAGTGGCATTATCATGTAAACGAAATGCTTAAAATATTGAATTTTAAAAAGAAGGCTTATGGTATTTTGAAATATGCCAATACCGATTTGTGGTTTTTAATTATCGTTATTTCTTTGTTCCGTAGTTTCTTTCATTTTTAGCTTTTAAATGCATAGGCCTTGCTTCGTAATAAAAGAACTAATAACTTTTTAAATTAAGTACATATATATATTAAATATCTTTTAACGTACAGTACTTAATATTTTTATATTTTCTTTGTGAAAAAAATGATGTATAACTATTATTTATATATAATAACCAATTTATAAAGATTCAATTAAGCCATGTCCCATAATACTGACATTTATCAAATCTTAGGTGATTTAACCAGCTTTATTTAAATCGGCGCCTCTCACTTCCGTTTAATTAATGTATCTAATAAATTAAAAATCTTACGTGAGCATTTCGCCAGTATTATAGATAGACAAATAATTAAATTTAAATTATAGAAAGATTCATAATTATATAGCAGAGCAACGTCGCGCTTTTTTCCATAGTGGGCGGTTTCCATAATCATAATACTAAAATTAATATCTTATAACTCATAATAATAGAATATCATTAATAGATTTATAGGAACTGACATTTTAGTTGGTATTAATGAATATAAGAAATGAAAGCCTTTAAGCAATTAGACCTTGGCCAATGGAAATCAAAATCATCCTCCAAAGATATGGAGCTCAAAGGGCATTTAATTTGGAGCAGAAGCGAACGTCGAGATGTTTACACAGACTGAATCTGTTATAACGACGGCAACTGTTGGATTATTCATTCAAGGTGGAAAACTGCGCGGTAGTCTATTTGAAGTCAAAATATTGAACGCTGAGCTATTGAAATTAACTTCCCTTAGGTGTTTTGCTACATTTGACGTAATAAAAGAAAATTTATCGATACATACCGCATATACGGAGCTGTTTTTTAACATTTAAAAAGTATTTAAAAACTTCAATGGTTGCTATAAATAAAAATAAATAATACTTGCTTCTATTTTAATTAAAATATATACCTACTTGTTTCAAATTACTTTGCAAACAGTGAACGGCGAACAAAGGTAAGTTAGTGTAAATGCCGAGAACACTGTGAGGACTCAAAGCTATGAAGTTAAAAGTAGATACCAGCTGTGTATAGTTATATATGTTTAACATATTATTTTCTAAAACCAGTAATTACCCAAAGTAAAAACCTTTTAAAATTTAATTATCGTTACTCATGTAAAATTTTATAATGCATCATCAAATATTAATGATATTATCTTGACTGAAAGCGCCATGTCACTTATTTATAAATCCATTAATTCAATAAAGAGCATTTAACGTAAACTGGGTCGACCTGCATCAGGCGCAGCACCAATATTGATAAATGTATCTTGGCACTAATATCCACTGGCATCTCGGAGTATCAAACATAAATGTCTGTAGATATATGTTTATATTAACAAATATGTTAAAACGGTTGTGGCCAACAATTATTAATCTAAAGTTAAACTTATCAATCAAAAAAAGATGAAAATATATATTTTTAGGGTTTACTTGAATAACGAAATCCCATATACAAGAAAATAAAATTACCCATGTATTTAGGTATGCTTATGTTGAAATTGATAATTTTAATCATTTTATCCATATAATGTGAATGATCTCGTTATCTTTATCGGGAAAAAATAATCACCGGTAGAAAGGTAAGTTAATAAATAAGTGATTGACATTATTTACAAAAATAAATTCTAAAAATTTAACATAGCAACGGACAACCCTATATTTCTACGACATCGATACACTAAGCGCGCGCACATTTCGTTTTTTCAAGAGTTTTCGTCCCCTTTCCTTTATATCGTCCGTATGAGCAATCAGCTTTGACGCGATACGTTGACATACGACGATAGTGTGTGGTTTTGTGACCTCAATTTTATGGTTTTCATAAGTACAGATATTATTTGGCTGTTGTTATTTAATATCTGAACTAGGAAAAGTAACTTGGAACGTAGAAAACAATGAAAAGGATATTTTAGCTTTGATTCACTTTAATTTAAAATTAGAAAAAAAAATAATATAAATCTCGAGTAAATATAAATACTAAATATTTAATAATTTTTCACCACATATTAATGTCATTACTTACAGGTTGAGAGTCACTGTATTCGGTCATTAATTGCATTCAATTTTGAGGTTATCAGGCGTCGTCGTTTCCAATGACATTACGCGCACAGAATAAGTATGATGACAAGACCATATACAGAGATTCTAGCACCGGTTACTTTGTAAAGCTATATAAAACATGTCTCGACGAGGAAATTAAGATTCTCTTTAAGTAATACGTCAGTAATGGTTATAGAAAAGGTTATTTTTTTTATACGCATAAAAAAATAACAATAATAACTCTGGTTATTATTTGTATTCAGAGGCCTTCCTGGCGCGGTGTCTTACATTTGGGTTCTATTCCGACTTGGTAGAATGAATCATTTTCATGTCCTCGCTGTGGTAATAAGACTACACCCGGTGTTAAGTTCCGCTACTCAACACGCTATATGTCGAAACTGGGTGGAGAGCAGAGAAAGTCTTTTAAAAAATCGCATTTAGTAACAGATATGTAGCACGCGTAATGTGTACACACCAAATTTATTATGCATATATTATTTGAAAATACCTTTTCCAGTCCTACCTCAAATATTAAACAAAAACAAATATGAATTAACTGCATAAAGCTGCACGCTGGGCCGCCCGTCCAATATGCTTGTTACGAAAACATTACGCAATTAAATCCATGAAAGAGTCAGCTGCATTGCCATTATGTCACGTAATCGGAAACCATTGTTTTAATATAAAATGTTACAGCAATTGCTATATGAAATTAGAGAAATTGTTTAAAGTACCGAAGTGCTTATAGTCTTTAAAAGTTAAAAAGGTGTTATTATCGAAGAAAGCATGTTTTAGTTTCGTTTTTAATTTACTCAAAATCAATGACTATGCGTTATTTTCGTTTCAAATTAGAACATATGATAAATTTTAGTAATATCCGTACGTTAAGAGATATTTTTCAATTTTGTAGAAATGTTTATACTTTTTTAACTCCGTGAAATACTAACAAGTAATATAATATTTTTTATTCAAACGAAAGGCGTCATTGTATCGTGATGAACTATTAAAGAACCGTAACAGCAAAGGCCATTTTTACTATACAAATGTACTACTTTCTAAATGTTTTACGTTATAGTACATTATGTATGCAGATAACGAATTCCTACAATGATTCTATATTCTTTACTGAGCTTTAAATAAAAAAAACAGTTTGTAGTAGAGACAATTTTATTTGCTTTGTTTCTTTAGTGATATCACGTTGACGTTATAGGCTTCGGGAGTAAAGCAATATTTCGGGTCCGTAACATCAAAATATTACAGACTCAGAGATTTTATTTTATTTGTAACGTTTGTCCATCATGAGAAATGGGAGATCTGGAGCTAGTAGTCTTAGGATCTTTTGGCTCGTTATATACTTAAAGTATTTTTACCTTTTAGGCAATTCATACATGTACCTATTAAAATTGTCCGACAAGTGTTTCAAGCAATCATTTTTATAATAAAGTTACAAGCTAAAGCTGAAAATTACATAACAAAATGATTTCTATATTAATTTAAACAAAAAAAAAACACTGAATATATATGTTTTAACGTTATAATGCACCGGAAACTAAAACACTAAGAAGTCTTATAAAATATGCAACGGGAAATCCTATTATTGTATTGTACGTTTAGGGTTTCTCTATATTTATATTATTCTATTCGGACATCTTAATGTAGAGAATATGCAAAAATAAAAAAAGGATTCAACAAAAAGTTTCTAACTGGTTAGATTTCTAGTTCAGAGTTTTGTTTGGTCCTGAGCTTTTCTGGATAAAGTAATGATTGTAAAATCACCGTGAAGAACTCTCGTTCTCTTTCTCGTGAAAGAACAAGTCTTAACACTAGGTTCTTTTTGCCTACCCTGCTGCTATGCAGGATAAAGGGAAACTTGAAAATCAAATTACATTTAAATATCTAAAACCAATTCAAAATCTAAAATCTTCTATATAACAATATACGTAAGTTATTTTAAAGCTAGGTCACGGGGTCACAAAACTAACACAGTAGTGCTACCTGCACCTCGGCAAAAGTTTCTCGTGGGACGAATATATAAGGCTTTTAATTCGGTTAAGGTACTCAAAGCTTATTTCAACTTTACGTAAAGTATTAAATGCATTTTAATTAAGAAATAATTATATTGATGCCAATACAGCGTCGGACTATAAACGCGACGTTTATAGGTTTATATCCAGTCGGAGGAATTAATTATTTTCTTTTCCTTGCTCTGGGAACAAGACAAAGTGCGGCGTTGAGCACCGCTAGTTATCACCAAATGTCTTGAAAAATTAAGTCCGGTCCGTGGGGTACGGAATGATTGTTTCAATACTAAGTTGAGGTTCTCTCTGCCTACCTTGATAAATGGAAAATGGCAAGAGGTAAATTACGTTATTTTAAATATAATTATTTTCTTTATTGAGTAGTAATACCGATGGCCAAAATTACTAATTGTTAAAGAATTATTTATAAAAAATATTTATATTTAAATGAAAATACTAAATGAGGTCCCCAACATTACTTTATGTTTTTAAAGCAAATAAAACGTTCTCAGCATCGCGTGAAAGCCTTGCTTGTGTAGTTAAGGATGATAAAAACAAGCGCTTAGGTACAACGGTTAACAACCTATGCACTAAATACCTTACCGCAATTTCTTGGCAGGATAATCATAATTTGCAATTATTATGTGAAATGTATCATATTTTAGTTTTACGCTGATTCTATATTTAGCAGGGTATGTAGAGGGAACCTGAGAATCTAGATCTAAGACACTCCCTTCCCATTAAGGCACTTCTTTTCCATGTGTGTTAAAACCCGCCCTCCATTCCTCGCTTCTAACAATACTAAGGGGAAACTAACAATTTTTTGAATAACCATTTGCCTAACCTACAAATAAAGCGTCACGAAATCAATGCCCATTGAAATAAAATTAACAAAGATTTTTTCTATAAAGCTGCGCAAAAAATCATACAGTTACTTCTAATAATGGGATTTCTATACCTACATTTGACGACAGAGTGGACAGTAAAGAGGACAGTGACCTCTCCAAAAACAGAGAATAATTGCTTATTGATTTCAGTTATTCTCTTTAGATAAATTTAATGTAAAGTCAAAGCCATGTTTTAACAGACAAGTGTTCCCTCAGAACGTTTAGAGGCAGTTTCAAATTTTTAAACCCATGTTATACCTACGTGATATTGTTAGAATTGAATTAGATTTAAGCATTTAGACTTCCAAACACATGTGCTATATTTTGTAAGTGTATTTTCGTCCACAATATTATCGAAAACTGAATGTTTTATCGATCTTTTTCGAAAAAAAAAAATTAATATTAGAGGTAAAAAAAAACGAGGAAACTTAAAGTTAATAAATCTTAATTACTGTAAATTTATAAAAATACACACATAGTGTGTACGTTATTGAAATTGTTGGGATTCTTGACAATTATTCTTAGCAGGGCCGTTTTTCGAGCTGGTAGAAGATTTACATTTATTAGATGATTCAAAGATGCTCAAAAACGCCTATTTGAAAAAAAAATTAACACCATATATAGTCTGGCAAACATGTTATTGATAATGGGAAGCACGCGCGGCAAATTGCGCAGTATACGTATGCGCAGAGAACGTTCGATCAGTGTTACCCTGTTATGTTGTGTTACCTCACGCTTAGCAAATCACATTTACCTATACGATAATTAAAATATCTGTCTATCATGTTTATGTTGTAGTAAATTATACAAAACGAAAATTTTNAATCCTATTATTGTATTGTACGTTTAGGGTTTCTCTATATTTATATTATTCTATTCGGACAACTTTATGTAGAGAATATGCAAAAATAAAAAAAGGATTCAACAAAAAGTTTCTAACTGGTGAAATTTCTAGTTCAGAGTTTTGTTTGGTCCTGAGCTTTTCTGGATAAAATAATGATTGTAAAATCACCGTGAAGAGCTCTCGTTCTCTTTCTCGTGAAAGAACAAGTCTTAACACTAGGTTCTTTTTGCCTACCCTGCTGCTATGCAGGATAAAGGGAAACTTGAAAATCAAATTACATTTAAATATCTAAAACCAATTCAAAATCTAAAATCTTCTATAGATTAAATAAAAAGGTTTATTTTGACAAACTAATCAACAGTCATACAAAATCGATCTAAAAATCACATTTCGTATTCGGCGATCGTATATAACAATATACGTAAGTTATTTTAAAGCTAGGTCACGGGGTCACGAAACTAACACAGTAGTGCTACCTGCACATTGGTAAAAGTTTCACGTGGGACGAATATATAAGGCTGTTAATTCGGTTAAGATACTCAAAGCTTATTTCAACTTTAGGTAAAGTATTGAATGCATTTTAATTATGAAATAATTATATTGAGGCCGACACTGCGCCGGACTATAAACGCGACGTTTATAGGGTTACAAGCGGCCCGCCCGCGGCTTCGCCTGCGTGAACTACGTTATTATTAATTTCTGTCTCCATGAGTACCTACGTCTTATAAGTGACGTCCATGCGAAATTTGAGACTCCTAGCATTTGTAGTAACGAAGTTTCATACAAACTTTCAACCCCAAAAACTACCCCTTAGAAGTCGAATATTGCAAATTCCCGTCTTAGCGAGCACCTACGTCCTATTAATCACTCCTATGCAAAATTTGAGATTCCTAGTACATGTAGTTTCTGAGATTTCGTGATGAGTGAGTGACCTTTCGATTTTATTTATATAGATTTCCAGTCAGAGGAATGAATTATTTTCTTTTCCTTGCTCTGGGAACAAGATAAGCGGCGTTGAGCCCCGCTATTTACCACGAAATGTCTTGAAAAATTAAGTCCGGTCCGTGGGGTACGAACAGATTGTTTCAATACAAAGTTGAGGTTCCCTTTGCCTACCTTGAAAAATATCAAATGGCAAGAGGTAAACTACGTTACTTTAAATTTAATTATTTTCTTGATTGAGTAGTAACCGATGGCCAAAATCACTTTTAATTCAATTGCTGCAGAATTATGTATAAAATATGTTTATATTTAAATGAAAATACTAAATGAGGTCTCCAATGATTTAAAAGCAAAAAAAACGTTCTCAGCATCGCGTGAAAGGCTTGCTTCTGTAGTTAAGGATGATAAAAACAAGCGCTTAGGTACACCGGTTAACAACCTATGCACTAAATACCTTACCGCAATTTCTTCGTAGCATAATCACAATTTGCAATTTGTATGTCAAATGTATCATATTTTAGCTTTACAAGGACCCCATATATAGCTGGGTAGATAGAGGGAACATGGGAATCTAGAGTAGACACTCTCTTCCCGTTAAGGCACTTCTTTTCTATTTGTGTTAAAACCCGCCTTCCATTCATCTCTTCTAACTGTACTAAGGGGAAACTAACATTTTTTTAAATAACCATTCGCCTAACCTACAAATAAAGCATCACAAAACCAACTACCATTGAAATAAAATTAACAAAGATTTTTTCTATAGAGCTGCGCAAAAAATCATACAGTTACTTCTAATAATGGGATTTTTATACTATTGTATAATCCAATTTGACGACGGAGTGAACAGTAAAGAGGACAGTGACCTCTCCAAAAACTGAGAATAATTGCTTATTGAGATTAGTTATTCTCTTTAGATAGACTTTACATTAAATTTGTCTAAAAAGAATAACTGACAACTAGAGCGTCTAGAGGCAGTTTCAAATTTTTATATCGATATCATACCTGGGTGATATTGTTAGTACTGAATTAGATTTAAATATTTGAGTATTATTTATTTAGACTTCCAAACACATGTGCTATATTTTGTAACTGCTAATTTTCGTCCACAATATTTTCGAAAACTAAATGTTATATCGATATCTTTTTCGATAATAAAATAACCATATTTAATATTAGAGGAAAAGGAGGAGGAAACTAAAAGTTAATAAATCTTAATTACTATAAAGTTAAAAAAAATACACTAGTGTGCATGCAATTGATATAACATTGATACTGAAAACATCAACTGTTGAGATTCTTGACAATTATTCTTAGCAGTGCCGTTTTTCGAGCTGGTAGAAGGCTCAAAAATTCCTATTTGAAAAACAAATTAACACCATATAACAATACTAGGTCACTTCAGCCTTGTAAAAAGTGTTTGTTCAAGTGTAACAGTTTACTTTCTACAGGATGTTCTTAAACCGTTACTGTTAAGAACAAAATACGTACATTTAGATCATTGCGTAATGTTCCTATCATTTGGAACACCTAAGTTTATAAAAGTATCTTAAAAATTATATGAACGGTCGATAACAGTAAAAATTATTTTACATGTTTGTTTTTAAGTGCTTAATATGTAATAATTTGTTTAAAGCGCAACCAATGTTGCGTGTAATATGACAATAAAGATATGCCTATAAAGATAGCATAAAGCTGCTTCTTTTTCATTTGCGTACAAGTTAAAATAGATTATATGTTTATGTCATCAGAAGCACCATTGAGTCCATGATAGTTCCGAATTGGAATTATTTTTCATAGACGTCAAACATATAATCGAATTGAGCAGAAAGAAGAGATTATAGCGTTCTTTTATTTAGTTTTTTTTAGCTTCACGCTGTATGCACGGACTTAGCAGGGTTCCCATTAAAACGCCTTATCTAGTTTCCTTACTTTTCACCGAATTCTGCAGATATTGCGTGTTTTTGTTTTTTGTTCCCCTAATATTTTTAGAGTGAAAAAGTATCGCTTGCAATTAAAAGAGTCAATAAAGAGCTAACAAACACTTACATCGCGCAACACTAGCAGTTCCGATAAGTCATCGACACGAACCAAGGCGGATGCATTTTTTGTGGAGGCTTGAACTTATTTCTATCGACTTTGACTGGAAGGCTTTGATAGTGTTAAACGTATAAACGAAATAAAAAAAAATAGATATTCTATATTTTTATCATATTTTTAAAAAAACAAAGCATAAGCATCTGTTTGTGTTAGTGTGTTAGGATTTAGAACAAATTAAGCACCGTCTTATAAGTACACTATAATATTAACATTAGTATAAGAAAATATTTTATTATATAAAATAATATATGAAATATTCCATAAATAATTATTATTTTCTTATTCAATAGCATACCGAGTTTGCGAACTAGTTTCTTTAGAAATATTAAATGAAAAAAAAAATATTTTTTTGAATATAAAATTTTCTTTCTAACAAAATAAACTAGGTTTTTTTATATAACAGCACTAAAAGGCCTTCTACTGGCTGCGACCTACAGCCCGAGGCGAAACAGAAATAAAAAGCGGAGCAATTTTTATTTCATTGATCGATGTAGGCGGTCAGCAGTTAGCGCGTACAAATACGGAAAGATTTTGGAGTTATGTTCCTTTTATATTTCTCTTTAGAAATTATACAATACATAAATAAGTGGTCGTCGGGCTACAGTGGTCGGCGTGCTGATTTTTTGTGCATTTTTTTTTTCTTATTTTGTTTTTATAAAATAAATTTATAAATATTTTGACATATTTTTGTAAACCAAGTTATAGTTTACACTCAGCAAGGAGGATATTTTCATACATCATAATTAATTTGTCTTAAATTTAAATAAAATTACGTAAGTAAACAAAATGTGGAAACGTAATTCAATTCAAAGTCAAAATATCTATTCCATAAAAATGCTTAACATTTACTTGGACATGTCAAAAAAGTAAAAAACAATAAAAAACAAAATTACCAAAGAACATTTGCAATTTTGACTTGAAAAAAGCCCGTTCATATAGTTGAGCTCATGAGAAGATCCAGGTAAAGAAACTCATGGCCACTCTTTTTAATTTAACCTCATTCTCAGTTTATTTGGTCGGTGTAGCGTGAAATCTATAAACACTGCATTTATAGGAAACAATTAACTGACAATTTAGTATATTTAGTTAATTTTAACTATTTAGTATGATTAGAATATTAAAAAATGTATTTTTATAGTATTAAGTGACGTCTTTGTCTACGTACGATGATTATAGGCTGAACCTCTCTCGATTAGGATAAAAACAAATATTATAGAACTCGCTACAGGGATAGTTTTAGCTATTTTTATAAAGAAAACGCAATACTTGTAAAAAGAACCGGATCAAAAATATGCAGTAATGTAGTTTTTAATATAGTAGGTAGTTTTATAATAATAAATGGTAGTTTTTATTCCATAAATTTAAAATTAAAATGACTAAACATAAAATAAGAAATTATTAAGTAATTACAGTATAATATTACAAAAATGTATAACAGTTTAGTGACGGTAGACTTGTACATAATACATAATTCCTATGAAATATGTAAACATTTTTTTGCTATTGCATAATTATAATTACGATAATAAGCAATACACCGTGTAAGCATATTATGTTAGGCATTTCAAACACCTACTGTAATAACACATATATAAGGTAATACCTAACAACTAGTGAAGTATGACTGATTGCCACATAAACACATATATCACGTTACAGATTTTTCATAATATATAATGCCTACACTGGGACCTACCTGAAATATTTGATTTTATTCTAGGATTCTATTAAAATATCAAATATTTGACGTTGCTACTCTTTAAGTATTTATCGTAATAATTTTCATATAATTGGGCGTGGGAATATCTATTACCGAAACCTTTATCATTTTATCTAACTATGCCAGAAAATGCTAACTAACTGATATATAAGGCTACAGCCATCGTACACTGACAATGGATTATCAACGTTGAATAGCTATGAAATTTTTGAAGTTGTAAAGGTAAATTATAAATTGAAAAAAATATTATACTAGTACAGCATTTACTTTCTTCAATGTTGGGTATTTTACATCATATAATTCAAGCGCAAGGCAAATGTACCGTACTCACCCCTCACAATTAAAGGGTACATATTTAAGGATACAACTTTTTACACAATTAAAGTATAAAAATATATGTAAAGTTAAATAAAAACTCACCTCCAAATTTTCAAAGTCAACTTTGATGAGGCGTCGTTGCGGTGGCGCGTGCGGCGTGACTTCGCCTCGGCGCGTGTCACCGCCGCCCGGCCCACTGCCCGACCCGCTTGTTGCTGTAACAATAATAATGTAACTTTTGTAAAAAGATTTTGGTTATATAAAAGATAACGGTCTGTCTAGAATTATTCTCACTTAATTTCTTTAATGAATGAGGTCTCCAGGTTCCCCTTGCCTACCGTGCTATGTGTATGGGATACAGCATGAAGCTAAAAATACGACACAGATAACCAATTTTATAAATAGTTATTAATATATTTTCCTATTCATTCAACGCGCCCCTATTACGATATTTTCTTAGAAAACTTTCAATTGTATGAAAATTATATAATGAAACAGACAACGAACTAATAAAACACGAAACTCTTACAATTTCTAAAAAAGGAAAACGAAAAGACAATATTTTTCTGTTGAACAAAAAAGAAAATATGGTTATGCTTATTTATTGCCCAAAGAAACATAAAATTGTAATATTGCTGTCAAAACTCACTAAAATTTGTTTTTAAACGACTTACTGAAAGTACAAATGTTGACGTAAAGTTAAATTATCATAAATAATTTAACTTTAGTTTAATATAAGGCACAAAAATCAATTGCATTTTTTTGTTTCTATATGTTTCTATTGTTTGTTTTTATAAAGCATAAAAAATATTTGCATTTGAATAAAAAAATGGATATTTCATTCCAGTCTGAGGCTAGTGGGGAACAGAGTGTCTTAACACTAGGTTCCCTCTGCCAACCCTGCTGTGTGCGGTATATAGCGTGAAGCTGATTTTTTTACTATGCACTGGATGGATAAATTCAACGCTATAACCACACCGGGTGGATTATACATATATAATATCAGCATCGCCCCGAGTGGGATTATAAGCACCAATATTTTATTAACAATATCTACCAATATAAAAATAATTTTCATTTAAACATAAATTTATTTGAAAAAAACATTAATCTCAAATCAATCAATTCAACATCCATATTTACTTATCAATTACCATAAATATTTAAAGTACTTATTATTTTGAAATATTATAAACTACAGACCGCAGAGTAATTGCTGGTCCATCATAATTTTTCTTACAAGCGCTGTATACAGGCACACAATTGGTTTAGAAACGACACATTACTCTATGTCAAAATATGAATGCCATGTATGTACTAGTTTAATACAACAAACCATCAATCGTTGCGCAATCGTTTCACTTTCCCCGTCCTCCTGTGCCTGTACTACCTCTATTCAACTAGGTTACTATAAATGTTACATCATTTATATTATTTAA
Organism: Heliconius nattereri; assembly: GCA_013403645.1. Classification (NCBI taxonomy): domain Eukaryota; kingdom Metazoa; phylum Arthropoda; class Insecta; order Lepidoptera; family Nymphalidae; genus Heliconius; species Heliconius nattereri. The sequence continues at coordinate 9,626,793 of JAAIXI010000230.1, forward strand.
ACATCACTTTTATGTTATACAAAAGATTTTATTATACAAGTGGAAGCGTCAGCGCTCCTTTTACAGGAACAGCATTTAGGGCAAAGTATTTCCCATTATTAAGAAGAATAAGAAATTAAGATTAAGAATATTCCAAAATATTCCCATTTACCCATACCTAAAGAAATTAATAAATTTGAAAATAAAAATCTACGTCTAAACGTTGAGGTATCAACAGTTTAGAGGTAGATTTTTATTTTCATTTCACGAAGTGCATTACACACCTGTATTACGCGTAACGCAGTTACGCATAGATACCAATAACGTAAACATATATCTACTAATTACACTAAAATAATTGACAATTGACTGAATCAGGAATTAAAACAATTAATATTTCTAATAGGAAGGAAGGTTATTGCAACTTTCATCTTAAAAAGAATAGAATGCATTTTAAAAAGTAGTGACAAATGAAAATTGAACATGAAACAATGTGGAAAAGGTAGCAATTAACTAGAACATTGAAAACAATGGCTTATAACAAGTCGACATTCGTATTATGTTTTTTTCACAATTAAAGAAAAATTGACATAAAAGTAAAGGATTTGCTCTTGGAATTAACGTTTGATATTATTTAAAACTTCCGTTTACGAAGCCGTTTGAAGAAAAGCTATTATTATGTAAATAATATTATAATTGGATATAACATCGAAAGAATCTTTAGATGTTGTTATAAACTCTATTGTTCTGGAAAACATGTTTAATTTTTTCTGAAGCAAATACTAGTTACATCTTTATTTTTACTAACAAGCAATTATATTATTGAGATATTGTAGTGATGTTCCATGTTCTATTCTACTAATTAAAATAAAGTACAAGAATTGAAGTAAACATGATAAAAAGAACTATATAAATTCCAAAACGATATAAATAACTGAAATGTTACACAACATATACCTATACTTCAGCTTCACTCCGTAGTCCACATATAGCAGGGTAAGCAAAGATTACCTAGTGTATAGACACTATGTTCTTTATTTTTCCCCAGAATTCGAGACATTGCTAGTTTTCTAGATACTTACGATCGATATTTGGAGGATATCAATTGCAATTTCTACTTGTTAAAAAAATGTAAAAGTTAAAATATCTTTAAAATTATTTTAATAATTTAATTGTTACTTTCCGAAGAAATAATTATAAAATACATACAAATTATGCAGTATATAATTTTTGCCAACGTTTCGCTCCACTGACCATAGCAAGTCACGTTAACTACCGGCCTGCCTGTAAGTTGTAAGTGGAAAACCTTGGTATTTAGGTCTGCGAGTAGATAAGCGCCAGCCGCAGTGCACCTCGGATTTATGTTAGCCGAGCAGTTCTGTTGTTATACGATAAAGTAGTGTTCTGTTAGAATTATCTCGGTATTGCAATAACTAGTGACGTCATCGTACGGAAAGGAGTGATTAATTAAAAATGTGATGATGATCGTGGATTCGATTTGTATTCGAGGTAGTATATAATATAAATTGTATTTCAAAATATTTTAATTTCTTCTTTCTTTTTACACAATGGGTGTTAGGTTGGTAAAAATATTTACTTGTTTTTTAGCTTCGCAGTGCAGGCAGAAGGAACTTGGTGTTTAGAAACCCCGTTCCCAACGTAATGCCGCATTCTCAAAATATTGTGTGTTGACTGGCGGAACTCGACGCAATGCTTGGTTTTGTTACTTGAGTACCATGACTAACCTGTTACTTTTACTTATTTAGCAAAATTCAATTCTTATGAGTTATTTTATATTAAGCATATACACAAGTAAGTAAATGTAAAACATTTATTTGTACAATTATACACATAAAAAAAACCTTGCCAGTTCTGATAAAAAAATGCTATAGTAAATCACACATTTCATCACGTAATATCAACACTTCGAATTGAAATGTTAGATAAAAATAACATGCGATGTTTGCACGAGGGAAATAAGTTTTTCCATTATCTTCCGAGTCAACAATAATATATTTATGTTAATGAGAATTCTTTCATAATTTAAATCAAGAGGAACTCTTGTGATATTTATTAACATATAAATTACGTTATTAATAATGTTCGTATTAAATCATCAAGCAAACAATTTTTATTTTTGATTCAGCGGGATAGATAAAGAGGACAGTGTCAAAAACAGCCCCACTTTCGGCCCCAACTCGAGACAAGTAACTCAATGTACCTATACATTTATTTAATTATTTATATAATAGGATAAGTTCTGGACCTGAACCTGAAATTATTATTCTAATGAATGAAACATTCGCTACTTCGGCCTAGCATTCTCTCATCTACACGCATCGACCTATGTATAGCAGAGAAAGCAGGAGGAATCTAGTGTCAAAATCCTACGTCTTTCACTACAAGTCACTAAATTAATACAAAAATAATCAAATAAGAGTATATTGCAAAAAAATAATAAATAAAAATAATTCAGTAAGAAAAGAGATAAGATTCCCATTTAACACTTTGAAACAGAATGCAAGAAAGTTGACGTGTTCAAAGGTCGTCGCTATTTTTATACTGAAGAAGGATAGCTGACGTAAATTACGCCGAACTCTGACATTTATAACGTAAATAAGCGGCTATTATATATACCTCACAGTTATATTTCTTTCTCCACGCTGTGCTTTGCGTTGTTACTAGATATTAAACAAAAATATTAAATATATATGTGGAAATCGAACTCACGACCCGTCGCGGTTAAGTCGCACGCTTGTACTCCTGCACCAAGGCTGGCCCTTAATATAAGGTCTATACAAGCTGTTCTTGAATTAAAGAATTAACAGAACATGGTGATATGACACTAACTTCTATTTATGTATCAGTTTGGAAAAAAGGGTACGCTTACAAGAAAAAAATAAATAATTAGATCATAACATTACGTTTAAAAATAACTCCTTTATTTATATTTTTAGACTAAATATATACAAATTTAAAACGGTAAATAAAATAATAAAAAATATGTGATGAAAAAGGGGTACGGATTGAATATCTATAATGTCATCAGTTTTTAAATTTGTAAACCTACAAAAAATATATACTAAAATAAGCTTATTAAAATAAAATATTGAACTAAATAAATTAAAAGCAATGTAAAACAAATTAAAACAAACTTCACAGTTAACTCTCGCTTTTCCACATTTGCTTTGGCACTTTAACCTAATTACGACACTGGCTTTCGTACGTAGTTACCGCGATGCAGGGAAGGGTAGGCGGGACTGTGGAAATTCCCACTGCAATCATAAATAAACCTGCACTGCACTGCATTTGAGTGTGAGTGCTATATTTATTCTGAATATATGAAATATATGTTATAGTATACAATTTATATTTAATAATGAAATTGTTTTTATTTTTGACTATTTATATATTATTCATTATAGTAATTTTCCACTTTTTATAGAGTAGATTAGAAATGCCAAGTGATTATTATATAGCTTTGTTCACCATTTTCACTATCTCTATTAAACCCTCCTCCTTACTTTTCGACTCCTTAATTTTCGAGTTTTTTTTATTGAAACTCTTTAACCAGATTACGGTTAAAAATTTCATTTAAAATGCGTAATAACCGCGAAAATCCGAGGTCTTATTATACAATCAGCTTAATCATCAGCTTAATATACTATAAAAAAGCAATTATAATATTATCAACTTCAATTTTTTATATCAAGGCATTTTCCAAAACGATCGTCTTCACAAAAAATCGAAAACTTTTAGAACCTACCTCCATTAGTCACATTACGTCAGTCATTTTAGGTCACGGTGCTAGCAACGGCGGTAACAAACGGATCATTCACGTCCCTAATGTATTTAAGAACAGTAGACGCGGCCTGGCACAGCTGAGGTCTGAGCTGCTGAGAGCAAACGAGACCGGCGCTAATGTTCCAACTGCACACTCCGCAGTAATGAAACTTTGGTATTCAAGTACTAAATAACGTTTATACTACGTAATATCTTTTATCTTTCTAGAGGCACTTCTGAGTTCAAAATTCGTGCATTGTCTTTTGTTTACTTTACTTATAAGTTTAATTTCTTAGAATTAATTTAATTTCTTTGTTCTGGTAACGAAACATCCTAACTTTACTCCTCAATAACAATGAACTAACACTCAATCAGTTCAAAGTCTAACTTCAGGACGGAAGATGGCAAGATTATACTTTAATGTCCACATTACAATCAGTTTCTACAAACATTAATAGCAATTTATTGTTTATATTTCCGGAGATTATGAACATAAGGAACAATTTTATTTCGTTATACAAGAAATTATAATCAGCTGTGGGGTAACAGTGGATGGATGACTCAATTTAATCGATCCCTTAACAGTGATTCATTTTCTTCCCCTATTAAGAGTTATATTATAACCAGGAAAAAGAAGTAAAGTAGATAATTTATCCAAATTTATAGTTATTTTAATAATATAAATATTTATAACACTATTTATCATAAATAAAAGATTTTAATTAACTCATTATATTTTTACAGCACGAGTTATTAACTCAAAATTGCCTTAATTAAAATGATTTATCTTTATAAAACCCTGTTGGGTAACAAGCAGCAATGAAATTCCGTTAAAATTCTAAAGATTGTATTTTGCAACTTTCTTTTAAATCGGAAACCGGCTCAAGGAGAAGGTCGCTCCCAACTCACAATACATTTGTATAAAAATGCAATTTTACTTGTCATTGCAGTCGCAACGCTGCCCCAGAAAGATTTGTCTTGCGCGACGTCCAACGCTTGCTCCTCGGGGCTCCTGACCGGCTCGACCAGTCCGGAGACCGGCCGCGTGCCGAAGAGGAACGCCGCAGGGGATACCCTCGAACGACGCAGCTTGACTGATTGATATCACTCTTTCTTAAAAAAAATCCTCTTCTATTTGTTGCAGTACAATTTCCAAAAACAATTTCACTCGTCAGTTCTCTCGTTAATCAACACTTAATGTTTGTTCAAATAATACGCGAAGTAAATTAAACAATCGGCAATCAGAACGAGCAATTAGAGCGTAAAACTATATTTTCTTCTTAAATTGGTTCACATAAATAATAGAGAACGTTTGTAGAGCGCACGCTACGCGAAGCGCGAAAATGACGTATCTAAACAACGCGACGACATTGACCTGTGATTTACTCGTTTCGTCTACAGCGCATATGATCGCATATGACAACAGTTCAAAATTAACATACACTAGTTACGCACGAAATTAAGCAAACTGAGCAAATTATAACTAAATGGCCATTTTTATTACTGTATGCCACAAAAAATATATTTTAGCGCAAAGCGTTGTAAATAGGAGGCGCGTGCTTAGCCCGTGGCGCTCGTCGCCATATTGCTTTTGGAGGGTGGCCCCGGTTCCCGCATGCGCCCTAACCCTGGGGAGTACTCCGGTGGAAATGCCAAGCCGTACATAAATATTATCATATGTAAACATTGAGTAGGACGATGGATATTAGTAACGGCTCAGTAAACATAAATCTTTAAAAGTTTATATACGAAATCCAGGCTCTAATATTTTAGTATTTTAAACTTTTAAAATATATTTTTATTGAATTTTTGGAAATCATAATTGTATTATAAGTATTCATATTTAAATTTAATTAGCACTTAGAAGACGGAGAGAAACTAGCAAAATGTTATACAGTTTTATGGTTTTGCATTAACACCGTACCATAAATAGACCAGGAACATCAAATGTTTGAATTTTAAACATTTTCCTGAGTGGCATTTCAACTCAGAGCTAATATTTTTCGAAAATATTTGAATAAAAATTTATAACAAACCGAAAAAACGTAGCAATACAGTTGGAATTAAATATGCGAAACAGTCTACTTTCTCAAATGTATGTATGTAGGTAATGACGTCATAAGGCCCTAGAATTTTCAATATCACGTTAACTGCGTCAATCTTTGAGAGACGACCTTTAGCGGGAAGTTAATTAATAAAATACGCTATTTCTGTTCATACGTTTAATGAAAGGATGAAAGGCTTCCAATGACATTTCGCTTTTGATAACTAGATATACGACCCACGCTCGGAATTCGCTTTAACGTATAACAAAGTTTGCAGGCAGACTCTAGGGAATGTATTAAACTTTATAATATTTATGTCATATACTATGTTAAAATTTAACCGAAATTAGCTCAAGTTATTTTTCATGAATTGTCTCTTGTTCTTTAGCAGGTTGACATAAGAAAGTGCAAAACTCTACTGTCACGTCATATTTCTTCACCTTTATCCACTATCGTCATGCTCTTACGTTCATGTCCTCTGGAGGATCATTGTTTTCTACGTGACTTTCGTCTAGTGTCATTAATACTATGTTTTGTAAAAATTTCATTTTGCAGCTTTACGCTGCATCCCGCATATACCAGGGTCCCAGAGAAGGCAGAAGGAACCAGGGAACCGAGTGTTAGGACATTCTGTTTTCATTAACACATTTCCTTTCCCCACTTTGCGTGTCGAATGGTGGAACTCAACGCCGCGCTTTGCCTTGTTACCAGAGTGAGGAAATAAAATATTAAATATTTCGTTCCCCCGAGTGGGAATCAAACCACAACCGTCTCGTTTACAGTCTCTTTAATTTTTAATTTGACTTATAGTTTAACCTCCGAACTTCAATATTTATGAACACTCTTTCTCAAGGTGAACTTGAGAAAGAATTGACCAAATCGCAAAACAAATTGTATTTTAAAATCCATAAATCAATGGGAAAATCTAAATTTCACAAACTAGTTAACAGCACATTAAGAATATTGGCTAAAAAGTCTTGCGTACAACACGCCATTGTTTCAACGTTCGCAATATAATTAGAATATAACCTGGGAATCTCTTATCTCGGATCGCGGAAGCATCTCATTACAAAAAATTCAATTATTTTGCATGCATTAAAGCAAATGCAATCGAAAGTTATGCTAATAACATTATTATGTGAAAGAATTATGTTACAAATTTTCTTACATAATTCCGTTGTTTATCTGTGGTTTACTTTTTTTTTAATTTATTGTTCTACGCGTGGTAAGTGAAAAGTAACTAAAGTCCAAACCAAAATTTTGTTGAGGTAGGTCATTTCATCAAGTTACTTTATTCATACTCTTCAATTGAAATTGAGTTATTTGTCCATTTGTCGCGCACATACTTAATGCGAACTTAAAACTTATGTGTCTTTCTAATAGATGATATTATCACATTTTTACAGAAGTCGGTTAAAAATAAAGCGAAAACTGTATAATAGTAGCGCATTTAAAGCATGTTTAGTCGATGAAAGGCTGAATTTGAATTTAAAATCTTCATATATAAGACTTAGTAACTAAAACTATACCATGTAGTTTATTAAGAGATATTGCAAATATTTAGTTAGGCATAATGGTAACGCAGTAAACAATTAAAATACAAACTCTACAAAATAAAATAGCAAAATACACAAACCGCGGTCCATTCCTTTTAATTACAAATATAATTTTCAAGTGGAACTCGTTTCATTTTTTACCGTTCGTCTGGCGACCGTCCCATCCGGCCTGTCCCGCTTTTGTATGACTGCGCATGTCGATGCATTCATCACTGCATCGTCGATATCTTAATGTTTGTTGAGTGCTATCTGAACTCATACATATTTAAAATATGAGAATTATTATGAGAAAAAAAACAAAATTATCTTCACCACTTTCTTTCAACGTTGACTTTCCATAGTGTAATAATTGTTTATTATAATTTTTTATAAGTATTTTGATTATGCAAAAATATCTGAATAACTTTTAATTTCTAAAAAGTTAATAATCCATATGTATGGATATGGCAACGTAAAAAAGTGATTTTGAATGTTAAAGGCTACCTATAAACACTTTCATTGCATATTTTAATATTACAAGTGGCAGTGCTGTTTTCACTTCGAACAATGATATTTGTGAAACATCTAGTTGTCTTATAAACATAAAGAGATTATTTAAAATCTATTTTTATTGCGATTCAAAAATAATAATACTGTTAGTGTTTTTTTATTATTTTGTCTTCGTATTTTTAATATTTACGTGGAAAGAAACCACGACTGCTACGTCGACTTTTCGTTTTTGTTCATACTCGTACAGTAAATACTATAATAATGCATTTAAGTATCTTGATAACCTTGAACATATATAAATGGCAGCATTTATCAGAATTCTTCTAATTTCCTTTTTAATATACAAACAAATAGAAGTATAACAATGAAAATATAAAATACACAGTTCCGCCAGTCGGTACGCCATGTCACCAAAATGGGGCTTAAGATGGAGCACGGAGTGTCTTCACCCAAGATTACCACTAGAATCTACGACGGTACATACTTAATTGGTATTCAATTATTTTGGTCTTATCTTTAGGTTCCCTTTGCCTGTGTACCGGATACAGCGTGAAGCTGATTTATATTTATTATTGACATGTAATTGAGATATAACCTACTTTAAAACAATGTTCATGGAATAAATCTTTGATAAGAAAGAATTTTGTTTCTGTGTAAAGTGAGATCATCTAACGGTATATCGGTCACTTAGTCATTTGTTTTACGAATCGAAAATTGAAAGTGATATTTTGTATACATATAAAAACAGTTATGTTCTTTTAATCATTAAAAAATATATATTTATTGACATGTATTTTATTGTTTTTTATAATTGAGTTAAATTCAACTTAAAAAGATTCAATATTTTGTTTATTATTTATTTATTGAAAGGAACCAACCTGTAAGGTTGTTCAGTACAGCGTCGCGTCGTGTTGTCTGATGTTATCCTTGGCATTAAAATGGCACAAGGTGTAAACTATTTTAAAGCAAGATTTATTTTGTGGTAATTTAACAATACAATTAGAACTATAAAATTTTAGTACACTAATAGTTAAATGTATTTCCTAAATGTCAAAACAAATTACCTTCATCCAAATGTATATATATATAAATAAAAAAAAATGGCGCCATTTTTCTTATTTGCCACAGACAAAATAAAGCGATGTAAAAATCTTGGCAGACGTCCAATTTGAGCATCCTTGACCCGAAGGCTTTTGTCTAAAGATAGATAGATAATTCCAAAGCTCTGAGATATGGCCGTGAAGTATGAAAGTTAAAATAGTATTTAAATCACTCAAGGTAACAAGTCTTAAGTTGTTTTTATACGTCTGTACTCGTGACACGATTCGATCGTATTCGTTATAAATTATAGCGAAATTAGGATTCAAATATAAAAAATCCTTAGAAACTAGGTTAAAGTTGCGGAAAGAATTAGAGAATTGTAAAATTCATTATTTATTCAAATACTTATATTTTCGGTAGCGAATATGAATATTTTAGATTTTGAGTTTAGAACTTTGACATTTGAAATGTCGAGATTGGGATTTTTATTACGAAATAGAAATATGTAGATGCAATGTAATTGGGACAAAGTACGCTAGCCGCGAGATAAAGCGTCACGAATAGACATCTTGCGGTAACATAAATACTGTTATTGAAATACTACACTAATTGCTTATGACCTTTCAAGCAACTATTTATTTATTCTGTGATTTTTTGAGTTTTTAATAATGTAAAGAAAAACATTTACTAATAAAGTATTTTATTATAAACATAAATTTAAAATGTGCATATAAAATCCAAAATGAACCCCAAATAATATATAAAAAAATAGAAAACCGAGAAAGTTCAACCAGCTTACATGAACGGCATTAATATTCATAAATATTACTTTCCTATAAAATTATTAACATCTAATGTTTAAAAATAAATAAGTATTTATCCAAAACACTTTTCGTAGAACCTTGTAAAGGCTAAAAAAAGTACGACTTTTCTTTTATAACTATTTTTTGTTATCATATTCCTTATTACTTGTTATGTTATTAAAGTTACTATTAAAATTGTGATGACAATTTAAACCTTAAGGAAACAGTATTTTATTCTTTCACCTAATCTCTAGACGAGATGCGACATGTTGGCTTTTCCCTAATACAGTATTGTTAACGTTTGCTTACATAAAACCTTATACTGTAACTACATGTATTATGTTAATTCGAATAAAATTATAACTAACTAAATTATAATATATTAAAAAAAAACAATGCCAAATTTAAATTCTTGAATTAATAAATTGTTATACAACTCTTAAACTTAGAGCCTTTGTTATATAATTACTTATGCCTTTATTATACATATAAGACCATTAATTTATTTTTTTCTATAGATATATTATAAAAACGAGTGATAGGAGAAAATCTATTTACTGTGGTTCTTTTCGGTCTAGATCTAGACTGCTAGTTTAACCTGTCATTACGCACCTGATCGCTAATAGCGGTGTGGTCGTTCCACCGCAAGGCATCTAATCTATTACGGAACACTTTAAAGTACTTGAAAGTGGCGTTTTCTAATAAAATAAATTGAATGACCCGCAGATTTATTGATATTGTTATTGAATCGAAAGTGTTATTAAATTAATAAAAATGTTATTAAATTATTAAAATAACTGTTCGAATAATTTCTAACTTGTTTTATTTTGTTAGTATTTAGCTCTATAATAATCGAATAATCGAATTATTTAATGAAGAAAAATTAAAAAAATAAATAAATGCCTCGTGTTGTACATATTAAAATATTAAAGTACTAACACTTTCTTAATATTTTTATTATGTTTATTTCAAAATTTAATATATACTTTTAAGATATTGCCTAACATTTTAAACATTTTTTAAACAGCGCACTGTCTTTAAGTTAATAGAAATTGGCAACAGGCAACGATAACAGAATAGTGATTTATTACTAAAAAAAAAGATTGTCACATCACTAGAAAATACCTATTCGTTATTAATGTATACTCTATATACCTACCTATATGTGTATTGATTATTAAATCCTATTATAGCATTGTAGATATTGAGAGGAAGCCCCACTGCTTTTACCTTCCACACTGCATTTCCTTTGTTTCTTCCTCACATTCAATGAGATTAATAGTTAAACGGGGTTATTGTATGACCTACCTACTATACTTAGAATTGTTTTTATTGTGAATTCCACTACGAATACCTCTATACATATAACAAAATCGTAACTGATCGCTGTATGAACATGGAAGATATGTGAGAACATCTATTATTGGGGGCATTTATCATTACATTGATAGAAGAACCCAAAATAAACATATTTAGTCGGTTTTTTTGCCGCTTTGTCTGTTTATTTAACGGCTTGAGCACGCTAATCCATTATTTAAATCGGTTCATAAATAAAAAAGTGATATCAGTATAAAATTGATTAATCGACAAAATTGCTATAAAACTGTTTTATTTAACTGGCTGAAACCGAAGTTTTCAAACCGAAGTTTGAACGTCGTCTTTAAAATGATATTGTTATTAGAACGAGAAAGTAATTCAGATTAGTACAAAAATATATGAGTACTTCAAACGGGCTGCCACGATCGGGTCGCTACTATTATACTATAAGTGTATTCTAGACCTCTGCTTACCTTGCTACACGAAAGACGCAGCTGAAGTTCAAAAAATATTATTTTAAAAAGAAATATATCTTTGTGATGTTAAAATTAAAAACACATTATGCACTTTGTATAATTTTATTAATCCATGCACATCTTTCGCACCTTGACAATATGGTGTAGATATTAATTTATTAAAATAAATCTTTAAAATGATTTATAATTATTACAAATTTATTTATTTTTGTTATATATATATACTACTATACCTTACTACCTTACAAAATACTGGCAACTAAATAAAATAATAAAATGAAGGTCATCAAGCTCGTGAAAGGAAAAATCTAAGATCCGCATTGCAAAAGCCAGCAGCCTCAGCCCTAACGCGTAACGGGTCAGATGAGTAACACAAGACACCCATGTGCCGCTTTCCTTCGACATGTTGTAGAATTACAAATTGGTGGAAATTATTATAAAATATCATATTTATTGCTTTTTAATATTAGTATGTTTTTTTTTTGCTTCATTCATATATATTCTTTCATAGTGGGGAATGGAGTGTCTTAGGTTCCCTCTGCCCACCCTGCTGTGTGCGGGATACAGCGTGAAACTGATTTTTTTAACATATTGCAATGTATGCAAAGAGAGCAATGAGTCCTCTAAAGTCCATTCAATTTGTTTAACTAGGCTAAAAAACAAGAAAAAAAGTAAACCTTTCATTCCCTAAACGGGAATCAATTCAACACAAATCGCAAATTCATTCATCCATTCATTACGCAACGATGACGTCACAATATAATAAAACATTTATTCTTATTATTATTATTTTATCAACATTGTTGTATAACAAGTAAGTAATAAAATAAACTACTAACTTGTAGTTTCCGCCTATTTGCCCTTAGGCTTTTCAATATTCAAAAAGTATAACTACGCCTATAATATACGAGTATAACCGGTTATTTTTATACTACCTATTAATTATTAATTATTTATTTGTGTCACTTACGTTTCTTTCTAAATATATTCGGTAATACAAAATAAATGAAATAATTTAATGGGTTATTTCACTGTACCTACTGCACGTTTTATTACAGCTAGAACAAGAAGAATTTAAAATAGTTACGAAAATTGTGGTGATATTGACAACGCGTACATAATGATGAAGAAAGAGAAGGCAATACTTTAAATTTCCATACGTATACATTATAAAGTAAAATATTAGTAACTTAAGAATTTCTGACGACTCTCAGTCACTCTAATAATACCAATAATGACTTTGAAATGATAATAAATATTACTTTATTATAAAACTATACTTACTCAAACCATTTAATATTACGAACGTTACGAATAGTGGTTGAAAAGTCATTAAAAAGACCCTAAATAAAGGATCCATCGACCTTAACGGATTAGGCCTTAGCATGTATCTTACAAAGGTATTAAAACATATCGTTCACCGTACAAAACTAATATAAATAGTTGAAGCAATAATAGCATTTTCAAAGGTTTAGTAAGTAAAAGGGTATTTATCGGTGAATTAACGGCAGTGCATAGGTTACGTCGTTATGCAAGAAGTGATTGTACACTAGTTTTATAGAAGAGAGAGGCGAAATCAAATGGAACGGTAACGCTCGTGCTTGATCAGCGAAACGAGACTTCAAAACTTAAATACTCTAATTGTTACCAAAACAATATTAATTAAGAATTTACTTTCATTTCATTTCTTCCATTTTTATTGTGTAAATATTATTTAAAACATTCACTAGCTAGCGATATATAAAGAAGTCCGTTAAAAATCAGAGCTGCATGAAAATTTCTCAAGTGTGAATGTATTTTTTATCGTTTTACTTGTTCATTCGACACACATTCAATACGATAAAAATAATTTATTTTCAGTTTCACGCTTCATCCCGCATAACAGAGTAGACAGAATCCGATACCTAACTGCAGACGGAAACCAACGCCGCGTTTTGTCTTATCAGTCAAAATGGGGAAATGACATTAATTTATTCCTTCAAGTGGGGAAATGACATTAATTTATTCCTTCAAGTGGGTATCAAACCCTCTACTATCGCATTTTTAGTCAAACGCCAGGCTACAATGATCGGAAAATTTTATAATTATTTTATTTAATCTAGTTTTTAATTCTAATTAATTTTATTATGTTTTAAATGTTCATTATTTATTCTGTTGCATTCTCTAAAAGTAAATTAAGACTATTTTAAATAGCTTATACATAAATATAGCTTATTTATATTAGCGTTTCAAGCACAATTTGGACGTGCCCATATTCATGCAATTTCATCCGCTCGAATTCCTAATAAATTTATGATTAAAATGTAAACGACCTATAAAGATTGAGAAATGTTTATGTAAACCAAACCACTTACACTTATGACATTCTTAGTAACACGCGTGTTGGGTCAAATCTCACGTATTCTAAGATAGTAGTGCTGATAACATCAAATAGATCCATTCACAATATCTAGATATTATGTAACCCGAGTTGTCCTAATAGTATATTTCATTTTATCAACTAAGTATATATGTTACAAAAAAAAGCTATTTTATAACATTTCTTAATTTTTCCAAATTTACGTTATCCAAAAACAATTATCACAATATAACAATTTATTCAGCATCAGGTTTATTGCTATTAAAGTACCTACTTGAATATTAATATAAAATAAATAATAGGTAAGCATATCTAGAATGTAATTAATTTAAGATAATCAACAATTAAAAGAAAAGAAAGAAAAAATATATATAAAGAAAACATGTAAGGTACTTACGACTTATGTCCATAGCGAGTGTATTCGTCACAAACACTCCCATCATGGATGGTTAATTAGTCACTATGCCAATACAAAATGTAGTGACAGGTCACTAACAAAACCTAACAGTTCCAGATTTGAACGAGCACTCAATTACAAACAATATTTTCTCACGTACACTATTTAATCAGATTTACATAGTATCTAAGAAGCCCCACACCACTTTAATCAAATTAGAACAATTATAAGAAATTTTAATTGTCCAAATCGTTATTTTTCATTTTATTTTAACTTATTTTTAAAAGTCACTTTCAATATTGTTTTAAAGAAGGTAGTACACGAGCGTACAGTTGTAAGATCTAGCGGCAACTGCGGAACGAGATTGTTAAAGTCTTGGGTTACAGCGCTTCTCAAACATTCCTTTATATTTTTCTATATAAAATTAGATGATATTCATCAATTACTTTGACGTTTGTTATTAAATGTTTATTTAGTTAGTCTTGCATACATTTTATAGCGTATTAAAATAACTTTAAATCTAATTTTATAAATTATTTTCTAATTATTTATTTACTTTACAACAGACAGTTACTTAAATTAAATATTTCTATTGAAATGAAACGTAATTATTTTAATAAATATTAGTATGCAAGGTAAAATAATGATGAGTCATATATTTTTTACGTTTCGAGCATTTTAAGAGACAGAGGGAACTTAGTTTTAAGATATGTACTTCGTTTCCCACGCTAATTTAATCATTCTCTCGATCCAAAATTGAACCCATAACCATCATATTTACAGTCTCACACTGTTTCACTGCTCTACGACGGTAATTTTAAATAATATAAAGCAATATGTTGAAATTGGCGTTTCCAAGAGCGAGCGACAGGTTTTATGCAACTCGGGTTTTTGTTCTTTTTTCTCGCTCGCCACTCCATTGTCGAATGCATTTTCGTTCTTATTTTACAATGCCAGATAAAAATCGGACCTGAGATATTAACGACTACGATGAGTTGACGTAATTTTTTATTTAAATTTTATAGTCTATTTTATAATAGGTACATCAGTACACATCAGTATTTTTTTTTTATTTAAAATAAAATTTTATAAATATATGTTATGTAATAAAAATCTATAGTAAAAATATACTGTAGCATCTCTTTAATTATTATATAATTAAATATAATAATTATTTTATGAATATTAAAAAAAAATTGCTTCGTCTCAAACGTTTTTTTTTTCATTATTTTTTCATTACCGCTACATTCAAAGAAGTGCATACTAATTTTCCATATGATCAAACATTTGCTTTTCACATACAACGCCTGACAATAATAGGCGTGAAGAATGAAACACATGTCACGCACGAACACTGTCACGTTATAATTTTGCAAGTAAGAAAAAAAAATAATTTTTTTTAAGAATAATAGATACCTATTTATTAGACAACACTTAAAACTAGCTATGCCACAGTCTTTTCAGAAAAGTAATGAAAATAACTATAAAGAAATTACTAACAATTAATGTTATTACATTTTAGTGATGTATGAAATAATAACTTGGTTTTTGTTATAAATTAACTTAAACTTATATAAATTTACACTAATTGCTTAAAATATTTTTTTTTGTATATATCTTTTTATAATGTAAAGGCAAAACATATTATATTAGATATCTACATAAAAATGTAAAAATCAAAAAAGAACTTAACAAAAACGCTGGCGCCACGCAGCGAGAACTTAGACAGATCAATACTAGGTCTTCTATTTGACCTAGACTCTAGAGTACGAGGACGGACCCGCAGTTGCTTATGTAACCGACCTAAATGTATCTGCGGACCTACTATGTAGATAGATTACAATATATGTGTATTAAAGGAGACATTGCTTTAGAGACATTAAGTTGAGCACAGCGTTTTGTTCATTGTTCTTGACGTTGTTCTTAAGCGGAGAAGGTAAGTAGATGAAAATATAAGGCGAAGTTATATTATATAAGTATAAATTATATATAATTATTATTTAGCTTCACGCTATATCCCGCATATGATAGGGTAGGCAGAGGGAACCTAGTGTTAGCACGCCGTTCCCATTAAACACTTCCGTCCCCTACTTCCTACCGAATTATCGAGGCATTGTACGTTGAGTGACGTATGTCAACACTGTATATTTCAATTTTAGAATAATGTTTATTGCAAATTGTAATATCTACAGCATTTGTGGATTAGTGTCAAACTAATTGCAATTAAAGGTCAAGGCAAATTTTCCCACCTAGTAGGAAAGACAGGTAAGGCAGAGAACTAGCGCTAACTCAAAACAGTTTTTCAATTGTTCGATTTCTGTCCAAGTTTGAGACATTGTGTAGTTAATATCTGAACTTAAAACCGAGCTTCACCAAAATAGAGCGTAATACTGAAAATAATGCCTTTCCCAGCGCAAGGATTGAACCGATTGTACGATGTGTAAAAATAAAAAGTTTCTACAAACAACAAAACTAACAAGAACTCTAATGAACTATACAATTTTTTCTAGTAACATTGTACTGTAAAGCTTTTTTCTGCGGTCAAAGTTTAATGTTGTGAGAGCTTTTTGATTCGTAACTGAACAGAATTCTAATAAATGCGAGTATTACTATTCAGTTCACAGCTACACAGCAAATATACGGGACATGAGTTTCAATATGTTTTTAGCGCTTCCTCTTTTTTCAGCTATATTTTCTACTAATAATTTTACATTTAACAAGTTACCAACCTAAAAAATAAATATTTTTTTAAATTTCCCGCTGTATCCTGCATAGCAGGTCAGGCAGAGGAAAGGAAATCCAGTGTTAAACATTCGTCACTTGCCGCCAAATTTCCGACGCATTGCGTGTCAAGGCGGAACTCAACGGCGGGCTTTGCTTTGTCCCCAGTGCGAATAAATGAAAATATTAATAAATAATTATTAATTTCCACGAGTAGAAGTCAAATCCACAATCGGCGCTTTTCCAGTCACACGATTGTGAATTACAGCTTAAAATCGCTATAATGAAATATTGGTTTTCTTTTAGTCACATTTTGCGTTATCTTCCAAATACTTTGTATACCTCTTATCGTATAACGAATATAGTGTTATCTTCGAAAGAAGGCAAGCTAATGGTATTGCGGTATTGTACCATAAACGTATCACTATTGTGTGCTGGAGCATTGCGAAACTAGACCACGGGCTATGTTGACGCAATTACATAGAAAAAGAGTATTAAAAAGGTTTTTAGATTTCATTCGTAAGTAATTCAGGCTATTGTATTTTGGTATGCCTACTAGTACAAACCTAATGTATTTGTAATTTTATAATTTATTTCTCTTTTAAGTAAAGCATTATGTCGTTAGTTGCAATTCATAATCTAAGTCACTTTTCTTTCCACCCAAATTGAAATGTACAAGCCCTCGGTTTTCTTGGTGGCCTTGATATAATCAATTATTAAATAAGAAATATTAAAGTAAAAGTTTATCACATTTTGTGGTCAGGTTTTGCAGGCCGCATAAAGCAACGTAAGTAGAGAGAACCTAGTGTCAATAGATCTGTCTAAACAAACAAACGACTCTATCTCCATCTTAAAAGGCGGCAACGCACTTGGAACTATTTCTTATCTTTATCTTATCAGAATGAGTAAATGAAAATCATCAACACGTGGTAATCGAACGCACTATTATCCCGTCAACGACCTTAGACGCGGTCCCAATTGAGACTATTAATTGGGACAATGGGAACATTTGAAAACTGAACAAACTAAGAAGTTTGTACACAGTTGTAAGACTCAATGACCCCTAGTTGCAAAATAATAACCTTTACCTTCTTACTTACTATTTATCAAACGCCTGTCGAAAATAAAAAGCAATAATGTAGTTTGAAAAATTTAGTAACATTTTGTATAAATACACACTGATATATAATAGTTTTAGCTTTGAAATATTAAACACTTAAATATTAACTTGTTGAAGGTTCTATTGTAGCAATAACTCTTTAAATTTCACGATATTTTCATTATTGACGTTTCGGGCTGTAGGATGGGGAAGGATTGGGTATCTGGAATATTAATACATGACAGGATCATTGAAGTTGATACTTTTTTACTTAGTTGTACAGACGCTCTTGTGCACTTTTGAATTTAGGGTTCAATTGAAGGGTAAGGAAAAGCAAATTACTTCGGGGTCTCATACCCTTACATTAGGGGTCTTCGTGACGTCAAGAGCCTTAGGCACGGGCCTTAGCCTTTGTGCTCAAAAAGTAAAGATAGAACAGGTTGTGCTTGTGGATTTAAATCTAGCTCACACGTTTCATACTTTACCTTATTCATAGGAATATAATAAGTATACTAGTAGCAGTTCGTGTAATTTTCTACTTACGGATAATTGAATTATTATTAATATGTACATATTCGAAATAATTATCGAAATATAATAATAATCGAATATATTTTTTATTTTTGTCTATACAAACAGTAGGTAAATGATAGAAATCTGTATCTTTTATGTAAATTCGAATTTTAAAGTTACATTTACATTCACTACAAACGTTTCAAGTAACACCTTAAAAATGTTATGACCCAATTGTTGTTAGAATAAAATATACGCCTGATTTTGAAATTTTAGAAAATGATCAAATGCATATCATGTTATATGAAGGAGATATACTTAGAATGTCTAATAAACATGCAATTCCAAATCTTTTTACTCACATAATCGTCGCGAGTACGGCGTAGGCCTCAACTGGCGGCCCACTTGTATCGACGCCAGCAGCTGCTCCCGCGGCGTCACCTCCCGTCGGGGTGGTGGTAACTTGCGCTCTGAGGCCTGTAGGAAATATGGATACTTAATAAGTGGTCCAAATATTGGGATGCTTTTGTGGTTCTTCTTTGTATAATTTAATAATGAAAAATATTAAAAAAATATATAGTTACAATAAGTTTTTATTATTCGTGGTAAATACTTAATTATGAAGATTGCTGGCTGGCATACAAATATAATATTTATTACTATTAAAATAATATAATTTTCAATTAAGAAATATTCCTTAAAATAGTACCTACCAATATAATAGGAAAAATATCAAAATTTACCTTTTTGAGTGGCGGCCTACTTCTAATGAATTCGAGAATCATCGCGTGCGCATCTTTTTTGACACTGTAACCAAATACAAATATTATTTAAAATAGTATACTTACTATTATACGTAAACATGTAAATGCTTAACATAACTATGTTTAAATATAAAGCATCTACAGTTTACTGTTTATTTATAAATTAATTAACAATTTTAACCAAATAAAAAAAATGGTATTCGTTTTAGGTCTGTATGTAATATTGTCGAAATTGGATTATATTAGAGTGATGACATTTTGTAAGTGTTTCTACAAATTTATCCAAGAGTCAATACAACACAATCCTTTTTTAATTACATATTTATATGTAAAAACAATAATATATTTTACAGCTACACACGGGCTATAGCGTGAAGCTTATTTTATGTGAAAATTCAATTGTAATTTTTGTTCTATTTAACCCATTTAGACCCATAGCCAAACTAGCAGTAAATAAAAGGTTTTTTAGGTAATAATTGATAGATATCGATGTAAGAAAATAAAAAACGTAAAAAAAATATTTTTTTTTATTTAAATATAATAAAATGCCGTCCTTAAATGGGGCCAATGAGCACATGTATGTAAATTTTCAAAACTATTTTTGCGACACGAAATGTTTTATAACACTTTTTACACTATCAACGCGTTTTTTATGGCACATTGCACGTCTCAGTTGCTAACAAAATTTTTGGGAGTAGTAGTCTACCCGGTGGTGCTGCAGACTTGGTACTGCAGAAGCTGCTGGTCGCATAAATAGGTTGATGGTTTCGTCTCTTAAATCGTGACGAGCGATGTAACGAACAAATCTAGCTAATCTATCCTGTTTATATTGGTTAGCAAGTGCAGGCGCCGCGAATTTGCAACAGAAAGATCCTATGTATGTGTGGATAAAACCCACCACCGTTACGTGGCAAGTACAGCATTGCTATATAGGTAAAAAGATTGATCAGCGTGATCAACCCCGCCCATACCAAACTGTCAAACCTTCGCACTAATAAAATTTGGTTAACTTGGTAAAAGCAGTAATCAAAATTGGATCGGTTTTTCTTTTCATATCCTTTACTGCTGAGTTTCATCTTTTAAAAATTCTTAAATTTCTCAAGACGACCTTGTATATTAGTCGTAGCTGGATCACTTTAACACCAACGGGGTTGCTCAAGATTACGGTTCCTCTACGTCTCTTAGCAAAAGGTTGATAATTGCTACTGTCTCAANCCACGACGACATCAGAAGAATTTATAAAAAAAAATAACATAAATAATTATAATTACCTCTGCGGTATCGCTCCATCCACTTTTCTTAACGTATACCGCCGCGACCGTATGTCGTCCATGAGTATTTCATATGGAGTCAATTCATATTCTATAGGCGTTCTAGAGTAGTTAACCTTCTTAAGCTTCACTCCCATACGCAGTTCCCCAATCACTTGCATCCAGAAGCGTGCCTGGAATAATTTAATAGCAATAAGTCGTTTGAGTTACGTTGCCATAAAGAAATTGGCAGGCGCTTGTGAATTCCATTAATATTGTATGTACTAATTTGCATGCATTGCACCTACACAACCATCTAGTTGTATCAAATTACTACAATAAATTTAGATATTTTACAATCCCCTTGGGTTGTATGAATGCTGGGAGAATGAAAATTTAAATTTATATCAATAAAAGCTATATAAATAAAATACACAATTCTAAGTTAACGATTTTGAATATTATTGTACATACTTGTAAAGCTCTCCAAATCCTTCGGTTAGACTATAATAAAGAAAAATGTGATCAATGATACTTTTTATTATTTTATTTCAAACGTTTGCTCTAATTAGGTGTCATTTCAAATATAAAACGAAAAGAAAAACTGCTTCACAGTTTCTCTCCAACTTGTAGGCAGAAAGCATCAAGTATCAATACACTGCATTCTTAGAAAGGAGCATTAGGTTCTATTATTTCAAAAACATTTTTTGCATACTCTAAACCCTTAGTCATGATATTAGCAATTAAGATAAAAGGTGGTCTTTCGGTGCTGTGCGGTCAGACTTGACGCCAGCAAGCTTCACCAAGCACGTCAGTGTTTAACAAATAATATGATTAAGCAGAATTCAGCTACCACACTCGTGACCGCGGTTACCCAACTTTGAATAAATGTCATGAACACTTAATATGGACGACATATTAATATTAGAAGGCTACTGTATCTTTCAGATTGAAAGTTCTTTAGGATAAAATTGTGACTGGTTTTAATAAAATTATATGTCGGTTTTATTTTCGTCTTTTTTTTCTTGAATTTGCATAGCAGAGCGCGCAGAGGGAACCTAGTGTTAAGACGCCATTCCCAGCTTTCCTTGATTGTGTGTCCATTTTCGATTGTGTGTTGGGTGGAGGAGCTAAACGCTGCGCTTGGTCTTGTTAGTGGGGCGAGGAAATGAAAATAACTCATTTCCTGAGAAAGACAGACATGTCACACTCCATGCCACTGTGGTACGACAGCCTTTATGAATTTACACCCAAATTAAATGAAATTAAAAAAAATGTTAATAGACGCTGGTTACTCATCGTTGTGTATAGCTACGAATATAAATTATTTCACGTCCTTGAAAAGTTTGCCATTTGAATGGTTCATTGAGCTCTGAGAAATGCATGTGTGATATTTTCATTATATTATAAGGCATATGAACATTTATGGATCTACGACCCAGCTGATGCCAGTTATCTATAGAGCAGCTGAGAAATTTCACACAAAAAAGTATTACATTATATAGAAACGTTCTAAGACTATAAAACATAAGAATAAGTAAAATTAATTTTCAAATAAAAAATATTTGAAAAGCATTAACATGAACTGGAAAAAGAGTACTTCCAGTGGACGTACAATTATAAACGAAAGGACGAACGGAAGTACGGAAAAAAATACAAATTAATTAATTTCATACAAGGAACGTAACGAAAATATAGTTCCACGAGTAGGAATCGAACCTACCATCGTCGCGTTTACAATCAGACTGCACCACTGCAAGATGCTTAATCATAATTATAATATAAATATCTTCGGCTATTTCCAATACAGAAAAAACCAAAACACACCCTTTTCCCAACTTTTCGTACATTTGAACTTTATATATACAATTAAATTTATTTCCACCCACTCCGAATAAGGAACGGATCACCTGTACCAGGTGTCCGTTCACACGCTCACCATACAGCCCTATAGCCTAATCTAATTAATTCAACACAAAATTCCTAGAGAGCACGCCGCTATTAATATTTACAACGTCGTCAGCACGCACGCCGCTGCTGGTACATTGCGAAATTAACGCATACCATAGCTTGGGAATGTGTATAATATTTCGACTATAAGTTTTTTTGGCACATGTTATATTACATTAGCATGGCTAAATCAAAAGATAATGTTAAAAACATAAAATACTCTTAACATTCTATCATTTCATTGACTTTGCGGCGGAATTCAACGTCGCACTTTGTCATAAAAATGTCTTAAATAGGGGAATTGTGCTCAAGATGGTATATTATGATAAAATGACACACTACCAATATTGATGAAACTATTAGCGCTAAGTGCGATCTTGTGACGTTTTAGAGAGTGTCTGTAGATGCAGCTAGTGTTCAAATTTAGTAAGGCTGCAAGTGAATGCAGATGGGCAAGTAGTTCATGTTTTCGTTATTTTCAATTGCAAAAAAGTTTTCTTTCGCTTTTGCTTGATAGTGAAAAGACATGCAAGACAAGGATTTTCTAATTGAACTATTTATAAATGTAAAATAGGATTATTATATGACACAACTAACGCTAAGAGCACATCCTGACCGATAAACTTTAGTCACAACGGTTAAAATAAAAATTTATATATCTATTGGGTAAGATGACGTACAAAACGTGAGTATAAGATGGCTTCCTATGTCATCTTACCCTTATAAATAAAATCGATGGATTTTTTTTGCTTTACCTACAAAATGCCTCGTAATTACAAACGAATATTAACGCGAAAAAATTGGTCACAATAAGACATGGATAAGGCTGCTAGAGCAAGGACGTTCAATAAGCCTCAAGTGACGAAGCTTATTTCCTTTTTGGAAAAGGAAGTGACTGATAACGGAATCGGAATTTGCAACATATATGAATCTGGACTTAATACTGTAAAAAGCCCCCCAGCAAAGAAGAAACAATTTATTTGTGAACTATGCTCGTAAAATAATGATGGTATACTCGTATTTTTTCCACATACGTTTAAATAATAAGATGACCTACTATTTCATTTTACCCTGTATATATATCGTCTTACACTGGTCGACCTAAGTGCGATTTATGTTTGTTTTTAATTTTATGTTACTTTGATCGTTCTGAAACTAAAATAATTTCGTTGATTATGAAAAACATAATAGTATACGCAAGATGCTGATCTCACATGACTTTATTTATTTGAAATATTTGTATTGAAACAAAAAGTATGTCATATTAAGCACAATTACCCTGTAGGTATAATTTCGCCGCGTTAGGCCACAACCATAGATAGAATCTACAGACACTGTGATGTCATATTAAACTAATTACATATTAAAATATTTTAAGTTTTGTTTACAAAATCCGTAATTTTTAGTATGCCTATTTAAAATTATATTCTAAGAAGAAACCCAATATATGAAAGCCAGGATAAAATATTATATATCATTAAAACAAAGTAACGATAACAATATTTCTTCAATAATAGACATTTGTTCCACCCACGTGATAAAATTTATTATTTCGTCATATCCAATCTACATATCGAAATCGATTTGAATTTCAATGTATTCCATTGTCAGAATGCATTGGCGAAATTAATTAAGGAGAATTCCACCCGATGTAAACCTCCCACTTGTCGCCTTAACCAGGACTTAGGTATATTAATATAAATTTATTTATTAATTTTCTCGTAGGAATCGTGTCGGAAAATTGGGGTCAGTGTCCTAGCACTAAGTTCCCTCTGGCTACCCTGCTTCACTTCACTTTCTTATTTTTGTTATATCTATATGAAAATCACAACTCACCCAATCAGAAAACTGCAACGTATCCAAATGCATAACAGAATCCTCAGCCGCGCCCATGTCCCTGGCGCCGCCGACCCTCACCCTGGCCAGGAAAGACGCCAGCTCCAGGGCCTCGGCGACCAGCGCCCGGCACACGGCGCGGTAGTGCGCCGCGGCCGTCTCCCGGGCGATGCGACCGTTGCCGCCGCCGCAGTGCCATATGCAACGCTGTGGATTATTATAAATGAAGTAAGTAACTTTTATATGAAACTAATTAATATACTATAAGGCCTACAGTCCGACTGTAACGACGCGACGCGGTTTGGGGGTTCCATCGATATCATTTTCGTTTCCTCGCTCTGGTGACAAGACACACACCATTTTAAACGTTTTGCGGAATGTGGGGAACAGAGTGTCGTAACACTAAGTTTTTTTTTCTTTCTTTTCTACGCTACTTTATATGTAGAATTTTTTTTTAAAGTAGCAGGCGAATCCCGAATTCTTAAAAATTTTTACACCTATGAATATATTTTTTATGAATATATTCATATAAATTAGGATATCAAATATTAAATAAAATGTTAATAAAAAAATATTAGTTTTTGTTTATATCTTAAAGAAAAATGGAAATACGTAAAACGCTTTTCTAGTCAAACGTAATAGCAACAGGTCGCGGAGGAACAAAAAAAGAACAGAAAGGACTTCGAAATTTAAATTACCTGTAGATACATTTACATTAACTTAAATACTTTAGAATAGGTATGTATCTACACTTAAAGAAACCAAAGCAATTCATTAATAAAAAATATTTACATTCAACTTGAAATATTTAGTAGGTACCTATGTATGTATCTACTGCCTATATGGACATCACTACAGCAAAGTTTTCGCATAACTCATTGTTTGCCAAACAATCGAGATACGCAGAAGTTGTGGCACTTGAGCTAGTTTAGTACGCATATTTTAAATCACTTATCAAGTCATCTTGCAATACCTATTAGAATAGAGCCTGACTGCCGGCTTGTCCAGTCACGCCTTTCCTGCCAACCTGTATTTTGGTATACCACAGATAGTACATTTAGTTTGTACTCAATTATAATTTAATAACTAGTATCACCTTAAAGACAGAAGATAGAAAAGATTCTAAAAACTTCACCTTCTCTATACATTCTTCATTCTCTGTTGAAAGCTTCAATTTTAGTCCGAGTGAACACAGAACTAGGCACCCAAATAGTTCTCCCATTCTTTTGACGCATTATTTTACATTTAACTTGGCTCTCATTTTACATTTATATTTTTTATGGGATTATGGACTTATATTAGAAAAATATGATATAGCTTTAACCTGTCAATTTCCATTAGATGGATGCCTCACTAGTAAAACTCTATAGTTGAATAACATTATTGTCTTTACTAAAAAATTACAACAATTTTTATCACACCTTTATATCGCCACAAGCTTCTTTATAGTAAAATTTCAATTAAAATTTGTTAGACGGAAAGTAGATTATTTCATAACTTAACAATTTATTAATATGAATATGCAGTATGGTGGCCGAGTGCTTTACTTTTATCAGTCTCGACCCCGTGCCGTTACGGCACACGTGTTGAAACGATGATTTATTGCGTACCTTGATCACCTGTTTAGCCAATGTTCGTGATCTTTAGTTAGATATTAAGTTAAATATTATATGTATTTTATTTATAATTTGGCAAATATTAATCGTTTTAGTAATATTAATATGGCCTCTACTTAAATTACTGACAGTATTGTTTTATAAATATATTTTTTAAATTCACTCTGTATTTCGCATATAGCAGGGTAGGCAGAGAAAACCTGGCATTGTAATTGTAAATCACTTCCGTTGAAAAAAAATATATTTTGACTGACAGAGCTCATGGCTACATTTTGCTACGTAACCAGAACGAGGCAGTGAAATATTAAATATTTTATTTCCTCCTGTGGGAATAAAATAATAAATAAATGTAAATATGTAAATAAAATAATAAACAAATAAAAAAATCGAATCCACAGCCATCACGTATACAGTCGCACGCTTGTGCCACTGCGCCACGAAGTCCTCTCTCGGAATATTTTTAACATAAATAAAATTTCTAAAAATCTTTAAGATAAGAAAATAATAATAACGGTGATGTATGATGAATGAAAACGAAATTATAAAAAATTAACGACATGAGCTACTGCTGTCGTTAACTTATGAGCTATTAATTATATCGATCTCCAATTAATTTAATTTAGACATTTATGTATTAGCATACGAATTGATCATTTGAAAGCCCACCGAAACTTTTCCTACTAATGTTGACAGCGATCTTAAATGTTAATGACGAAAAGATAATCTATATTATAACATCAATTAATAAACTATAACTTTTGTCTGCATATTTTAAAAGTGAAACGTTTAAAATTTAAAGATAAGAAATGCATATTTTAAATAATACATTACGAAATAGATCCGTTTCAAAATTAATGTGTAAAAGCTTTTAGAGCCTACATTATGAGGCTTGCTGTAACACTCATAGTTAAGTCGAATAAATAAAATATATTCTTTTATCAGCTTCTAGTAAGATATTTTTCACTTTTCAAGTGTTTTTGTAGACTTGGTAAGAAAAATAATGTTATGTGACAACATAACCCCGAAAAAATTAGGGGGTCAAAAACCCTCTCATTATCGAGATAATCAGAGATTGGTGGAAATCAACACCGCGTTTTGTTTTACCAGAGCAGTGACATGCAAAAAGCTTCACACTGTGTGTGTATATCCAAAGGGAACTTGGAAACCTAGTGTTTAGACACTCTATTTTTTATTAAGATACTTCCGTTCCCCACATCTACGCTGAATTCTCAAAGAACCGAACCCACCAACCATCGCCTTTACAGTCCAAATTCCACTGCGCCACTATACCCTCACTTATTACTTAAATAAAGTAAATACACACTTTCACTAAAGTCTATTTCGAGATCGCTAAAAGCATGTAAATGGAAACGTTTATTATTATCTATTTTTTATAGTTATATTTAATCTGTCGACATACACTTAGCGGGTTCATGAACTGGATTAGCCCATGCCTCCCCGTAAAACGCAGTGAAAGTGCGTGTAGATGTCACTGTGCACTACGATGCACTGTGGTGTTGTCTGTGATGCAACATGTTATATTAATCTTAATTAAAAAAGGTTTGAATTTTTACGACATCATTAAAGAGTTAAGTGATTTAACTATGACAAGATTTTTTTTTACCTATTATTTGTACGTAACTAATTACGTTTTACTGTGTAGGCAGAGAGAACCTAGTGTTAAAAAAATATATAATTTCTATCCAACGTAAACTTATGTTGGAATAGAACACCGAACTTACTAGAACTACACTCAGTTACAATACAATCGCAGTTTAATATGACATTCAATTCTTCATTAATATACTAACACGGCGCTTACAGACAGATAATTCTAATCTGCATTACGAAAGCCATAAAGCTTCAAGCTTTACGCCGCATACAGCAAGGTAGATAGGGGGAACCTAATGTTAAGACACTAGGTTCCCCACTTTCCCCCGATTTTCGAGGCATTACATGTTGCGTGGCGAAATTCCACGTCGTGTTTTACTTTCGTTTGCTTAGTAATCGTAAATTATTAAAAGCTTTCCATTATCGAGCTTCTACAGATAACAACAATAAAACATGTTAAAATGTCTAGACTACATATTTAACAACACGGAAGTGATTACTTAAGCGTTAGCTCAGAAGAATATTTATATTCGATCTTATCTCGATTGTAAAAAAATGATATCAATTAACTGAGCAAAATATTCGAAGTTGTGTTTACAACATAATTGAATATTTAACATAAATCTGTAGAAGTAAAAATGAAACGTGTGTATGAAATATGTTTTAAAATCAACGTTTAAAGATTTCTTCATAGAACAAAATATTAAGAAAGTTACGAAGGTATTAAGATAGTAAAATAATATTTTAACATTTAATGCAAAACTAACCTCTACGACATCCTTCAACATAAACCGTCTCACGGGTCGACGCCTCCTGGGTGGTGGCTCAGCGTCCCTCTCAATACCCTCATCGTCCGTGTCAGCGCGACCTCCCTCTGACGTCTCCGAGCCCTCTGATAAAGCACCTATTTCTTCATCATCTTCTGTATAGAAATAAGAAAATGTGCAATGCAATTAATGTATATACTGACATAAATTAATATATAGTTTAAAAAAATAATGTTTAAAATTTCAAGAATAATACAGCAACAAAAAAAATCCATCTATTATAGAATAATTGGAAGAGTAAATAGACACTTTTACTCGACATATTTCTCGACACTTTTTAATGTTTCATTGAGAATAAAATAAAATTTCAAGTTACATAAATATTAGTAACTAATAAATATTAATACTTAAACTTAAATTTAGCTTAAATTTGAAATTTTAATTAACAACCTTAACATTACATAACCTTCAAATAAATGAAATAAAGTAAATTATGCACCAACGTGAAAAATCGCCAAGAATCCAGAAATAAATTTAGATTCATATTAATCTCCACATTTTCTCATAAGTAAACCACCCCGCCTAGTGAGACATTTCACAACCAACCAACCAACCATTTTTCCTTACATGAACCCTCCGTTGCCCACTTACAGATAAACTTTCTAATAAATCGAATTTGAACTCTAAACGATCATGTACAATCAACACCAGACACCTTCAAACTTAACCTATTTCTTTATGACCTTGATGGGCACGTGTGTGGCCTGATGCAAGTCGCTCAAGTCACGCTCTGTTAGTCTACACTCCAAAACCCCCTTCACACGTAACGGGCTCCAAATCACGACGAAGATTTAATACTAACGCTAATGATCTACGAGTAACTGGTCAAAATTGCACGGATAACCCAATTACGTTGCTTGATAGTTAACTGTCCGGTCGTCGGACGCCGCGTTGATTGCAGTTTTGTAAGAGTTCTTCTACACACGTAGGGCAACCAAAAATATTATGAAGCACTGGACTCTCTTCGGAGATAAATCCAAGCTCTTTGGGAGCAATTCTTACAAGCCTCGACAATAAGAATATGGTACATACATAATTATAATATCTCTCAAAATTTCATCTGATTAACGATTATTGAAATGAAAAAAAAAACTTATGACATCTATTAATTTAATTCATAATTATAGTTTTATATTCTTATAGATCGACCGACGACCTTAAGAAAACAGCGGGGGTTCCCGCTGGATTCAAAGGGTGCAGGACCGGACGGAGTGGCGAGCATTGGGGGAGGCTTATGTCCAGCAGTGGACCTTAAAAGGCTGATGGATGGATAGATGATAGATCGTACAATGATAACAGATCTACAGGACAGTGAAGTGACGTGACATGGCGCCCAACGCACAGTTGCGCAAGCGCACTTTGCTAGCGCTTTGTTCATTTCTTGCCTGACATTGCCGTGACCAATGAGCGGTCTAAATAATAGGTTATCAAATAATAATAACTGCGGCCGCAATAAGAGGCGGGTTCTAGTTATTATAAAATTAGCGCAACATATAATTTACTTCAATTATAATCAAATCTACTGTTTATGCTTCTGAAAATAAATATTATATAGATACACACGACCGTTTGTTAAATTATTATGTATTAAACATTTTAGTTGTATCTAATAACGAGTTCGTTCGTTGTTGGTCTTCTTAACAAGGATCCAAGGTCGATGCAATTAAAACATTGTATTATTGGTAAATTTTCAGGAAGGATAAATTAACGTTGTGAGATGTGCTTACGTAAATACTGCTAAGCGTATAAAAGCGTGTTTAAAATGTTGTTTTTTCTTGTTTAGTGTCAGAACTATAGTGGGTTCACATGTATGGGCGTTTAATGTTTTTTATTTTATAAATGTCCTCATTATGATTACATACAAGTTATGCTAGAAAGTAACAGAAAGAGCATCTGGTTTATATAAAAAAGGCAGAATGATAAAAAAAAACTATTTTTCTATTATATTTCGAAAACATCGACTAACATGTCAATCATATAAATGAACTAACCAATTGTAGGTGAAATATAACTTAATAAACTTAGAACAATCGACAGCCATTGTTTCGTCACGAAGCGCAAATAGCAATAAGGGATCACAGTCATCAGCGGCGCCTAGTCAGCCAGACGATGCCTTCCTCCATATATCGCACTTCTATAATAACGTCAAATATATTTTAAGACAGATCAAATAAAAGTTTTTTTTTTTATTTGGGAAAAAATTACATGTACATAAGCTTTATTGAAGGTTTTTTTTCAACCATCAATAACCATTAGACAACTTATGCATTAAGTAGTCATAGAAAAATTAACCTGGCGCCGATAGCGTCTAAGTAGACCATTTATATTGAAAACAAAAATATTCCTATGAATTCTGCGGATTCAAACCCAGGAATAATATAAATATAATTTTTTAGTTTTAAATTTCAGGTCGAATTAAACCCTTTTCGTTCTAGAAGAAACAATTGTCTTAAGCAACAAAGTTGTAAACAAACATTAGAATTAATAAATGACCAAGATTTATTATTGCTGATGAAAATCAAGCTTTTGCAAAAGCACATAATCATAATCTATGAACCTAGGTATCGTATGACTCAGCGTCCAGGTACTCTTTGTCAAATATAGTGACGTGTAACTGACTCAATGGCAAAGGTCCTAACTCCTAATATACTCGCTTTCTAGTGTCGAGCCCAAGTACGTTGCCAACGTAATCTTATTGTAGAAACTATAGACGAATGGTTGATCTAGATCAAATTTCGTATTATACATCTAAAAATTAAAAACAAAACGATTGAATATTATTCATGTACATAATATAAGCATAAATTTATGAATTAACTCTAAGACATACGAATTGCAAATGGGTCACTAATATACAAAAATAAGCTTGGTATTCGAAAAAAAAATAAAAAAAAAATCCGAGCACTATTTTTCTCACCGTGTTCCAGTTATAATAGTTAAATTAGTTACTTACTAACTACATATAATTGTAAAATTAAAATAATATTCACATAATTTACAACATTCGCCATGATAAAAGCCATTCCGTTAGACACCATGTTCTCATGCACCGACAGTCAACGGTTAAACGTTAACTATTCATTCTCTCCCACAAGAGACATCGTCAGTTATAAACTTGCTAGCGTATCAGATGTTTTGTACGGAAATTATAGTACTGTGTTATTTATATATTAATAAAGATAGAGTTTTATTATTTCTTTATATTTATTGGCACCGTGGCGCTGTGGGAACACGATTGAACGTTTGATGTGTAGGTTTGATTCTCCCTTCTCTTCTTTATTTATACAAAAAAACTAGGTTATGCAAAGGAATTTACAAAAATATAAAACACATAAGGACGGAGAAGAAAAGTAAATCTTATGATACATCATTCGTTTCTCTATTTCGCGTATTACCAGAACTAAGTAGATCATGGAAGAAATATATTTTAAATATTTCTCCGAATGGGCATCAAGCCCAAGCTCAAAAACCCTACGCGTTTATTGCTTATAAGCTTATAACATAACTCACTTTTATATTAACAGACATACACTGAAACTAGAAAATACTACTAGTAATTTGTTTCAAAACATTTCAAAAGGGAAGTCTATAAAAATAACCATTTAGTTCGAAACAAACTGACGAAATAATCACCACCGAAAAATAACGTCGACATAATTAAACAAGAACCCATCGTTAGTCGTTATACTCTCTTCCATCCATAACAACTCTCGAGGGATATATCAATCGAAGCTTGTCTCCTAAACAAAGGGGCTGATCAGTTTCAAGCGTAACAACTGGCACGCTATTAATAATAATTTTCAACATTGTATACTACAATGCCTTCATATGGGTGGTTCGGCGCCACTTTCACTGACCCTACGACCTTATAAGTGTCTAATGTAAAATATGGTAACAAAGTCTGTAGGGATAAACGCTTTCGAAGATCGCGTGTTTATTTTGAAACGTTTCTTAGGTATAGTAAAATGCGATATTACTTACTAACAAAGTAAAATTACTATCACATATTTAGCTTTTTATAGGATAGAGAGTAAGCGGGCAAGATTTACAAAAGAAAATTCTGGTCTATTTTGTTTCCTTATCCGCATAATAGGGTGAAAACCTAGTGACAAGACACTCCGTTGTCTTTTCGCCCGGCACACCCGTCACACTTCGTTTTATTTGAGCGGGGAAATAAAAATATTTGTAGGTAATCCTAATCCACAATAATAGAATTTTCAGCGAGTCGTTGCCCATTTGTCACGATGACCTTAGAAGCTTCTCTAGGAAATTATATTAAATTCTTACACAACCAAATCGTTATGTATATAGTTAAACATATTATATGGGATTTAATTACTTGATAGTAAATTAAAAAAAAGACACTCATACATCTAAGAGCGAAGGTCTCAATCATTAATAGCAACACAAAAATAGTACCTCTCATCTTAGCTTTGAAACCGGTCATTTTAAGAGTTTTCAAGCAGAAGTGATGAAGCCGCAGGCGTGAGTTTAGCCTCAGAAGAGCAAACTGGGTTACGGACGGCGCGGCTGGCTGGAGGAATGTTATTACATGTCCAACGGAGAAATTTATTTCCACAGTTAATGGAAATATGAGGGGCTGCTGTATTGGCGTGCGGTCGATTCGTCATATAACGGTTCCCAAATAAATCAATAATCATATATTTATTGGTAAGTTCACTTAACTCGATAGAGGTTAATAAATAACTACTAAAGTATTATTAAATTTTCAATTGAACGTATCTCTGATTGAGTGCTATAAGTATAGCTTTAACATTTAAAGACTGTCATAAATACGACAATGATTGGAGCCAACTGCACGATAGTGAATTCACGCCCTCTTGGTACAGAAAATGGTTTCACATTAGCTGTGAGTGTAAGTTCCTGTGCAAGATGAATATGTTATCATGTTTGTATTTTAAATGTTTACTATTTTTGCAATTTAAGATAGACCTATCTCTAAATTAGAGTAGTTTTTTCTATCTTTGTTAAAAACATCTACCACATGCCCTATACACCCTAGGCGTGAAACAAATTTTTTTCCTCTTCAAATTCACACCTATTCCCATATATAGCAAATTGAAGCCAGAGCTAAGACACTCAATTCCACACCTTCCGCTCAATTTACGAGACATTGTGTGGTGTAACCCAAAGCAGCGTGCTGGCTACCAGAAAAAAATGTAAATAAAAATCTAAAGTTTAATTACTATCAAAACATCGAACGTAGGCCACAGGCTGAAACCTCAAATGGCACAATGACACATCAAGTTGCTTGCAAATACCGTGTGTCATATTAACATAGCCTATTAATCACGTATGACACTTGGTAGCGGTAACCAATTTAACGTTAAAACAATACCACCCACGCATCACATTCTCACATACACCTAAGGCAAGTGATGAAATTAAATTTTAGTTTGGAACTTTCATTTACAAAAGCTTGATTAACAGATAGTTTAGAGTTCGGTATTTTAAATTGATTGGCCTTAGCAGAAGCTTTAACAGAAGTTTAAAAACTTGCAGCGCTTTTGAAAGCCCTTATTTTTTTTTGACCGATTTCTGTAAGAATAGGAGGTTATCAATTCGACTGTATTTTTTTTTATGTTTGTTACCTCATAACTTTTGACTGGGTGAACCGATTTTGATATTTTTTTTTAATTTGAAAGGTAGTGCTTCCCGAGTGGTCCCATTTTTTTTTTCGTCCCTGTCTGACAATGGTAGCTATGAGAAAATCCCATATGTCTTAAATTTGCATTAGGTATGTGCGCGACGAATAGACGAATAACTCAATGACGGGCCATCCGATTTTAATGATTATATGATTTTAGAGTAAAATAAATTAATTTTTAACTAAAAGAAAAACCGGCTTCTAACAACGAACTAAAAAGTGAAAAATAATTTGACAAAGATTTTATAATTTTGAAGTCGGTGACAAGCTAATGCTAGAACAACCTTACTACAATATCTAACTTTGTTAGCCGTTTATTTTACTTGGCACCGACTTCACAATTATAAAATCTTTGTAAAATTATTATTCACTTTTTAGTTCGTTGTTAGAAGTCGGTTTTTCCTCTTGTTAAAAATTAATTTATTAATTTAAGAAATGTGGGCAAATATAAATGTTTGTTATAATCAATAAAGAGAGTTACTTGTCGTAACAGATAAATATTTCAAGAGGCCGTCGTGGCGCAGTGGCAAAAGTGTGTGGCGTAGATGCGTCGGTGTGGATTCGATTTCCGCTTGGGAAAATGAAATATTTTAATTTCCTCTCTCTCTAGTAAAGCAAAGCAAGATTAATATTTCGAAAGCGAAAGTAACAATTGAAATATTTATTATCTTTTGTAATTTGAGCGCTATTTAATAAATACTGAGCTTGTCATTAAACAAAATGAAGAATGCATAAATATAAACATATAGGTGCATTTATCCCGCACAAATAAACTAAGATGTGAACAAATTTTATAGTTTTACATAGAACTTTGCAATTTACATGTAAGCCATATTGGGTGACATTCCAATGGCACGTCTACAACTTTACGTTGCAGACTCGGAAAGATCTTATATAAACATATCTAACGAAATTTATGGTACAGGAAAGCAGATTTTAGAATAAATTTAAAAATAATAATAATAATAAATAATTTAGCCGATGACAGACAGAGAAAGAAGATAAAACTTTAAGCTTTATCTCCGCCCGAATTCGACATTCTTGCATTGAGTTTCGCCACTCAAAACGAAATGCCTCCAAAATTCGGCGATAAACTAGTAACAGAGTGTCTTAACACTAAATAAAAGAAATAAAAACAAATAATAACTAGGAAAACTAAGCAACAAAATGCATTTCATAAACGTACAAACCCAACTAACACGGGCCGTACAGAATGTACCGCGAAATCGCCAAAACATCACCTCGTTGAGATAAACATGTTAAAAGCCCAGAACATTGCCCACTGCGACCTACGCCACGCTACGCTCGTAATATCTGACAATCGCTATTCAAGCTTACTGCGAAACTATTTGGAATAATGTTTTTAGTTTAGCACGTGTATTTTGATAATTTTCCTTAAAAAAAAAATATAGACTAAGAAGCCAAATAATAACTTTAGATTTAGAGAATTTTAAGACACTTCATCCCTAACGCACCATAAAATTATCGAGACTTTTTGTATGTTAAGCGGCGGAACTAAACACCGCAGTTTTTCTTCTCACCAAATCAAACAAAAAATACTTCTAAATTGCCCCAGTGGAAATTGAACTCACAACCTTCGCGCTAACAGTCAGATACTGACGGCTCCAAAAATGAATTATCTAATATAATTAATTGTACTTTTGAGAAAATTTATTAACTATCATATTAATATAGCCTGTTTATTATTCGCTTCATGTTTCATACTATCTACAGTACAATCGGTACTAGTCGTGGGAACATTGTGGAGATGTTCAGATCTGCATATAAGAAATGCGATAAAAAGAGTCGAGCAACTTTCATATTTTTTGTTCATGATGACCTTGCGCATTGTACTGCGATGGCTATTCTTGGTCACTTTGTTTGTGCGTCGGCTATTAACAAGGTATATAATATATTCAATATTGTCTATGGAAATAATACGAAGGATATAAATCCTATAATATATCTATTCATTATATTAAAATTCATTTCAATCTCCGCTAGGAGAAAATCGTGAATCTCATTCTGGTAGAGGAAGCACGCAGCGTTGAGTTTCGCAACTCAACACGCAATATTCCGGAAATTGGACGAGAAATAGGGAACGGAGTGTCTTAATTAGGTTCCTTTTGCCTATCCTGCTTTATATGGGATACAACGTGAAAAAATAATAATAAAGAAAATATTAATCTATGTCTACACTAATGCAAAATCATTCAATAAATGCGATTGCGAAATTTCGTAGCTATAGGCTAAATTGGGCTTCCAGGTCAAATTTTGATCTTTTTATCGAACTGGTTTTCATCGAGCATTATTTGAAGCAAACAAGTTGTTGCTGGGTATTGATTGACATTAAATCACTGGTACAAAACTGTATACGAGTATATCCGGTTTGATCAATAAAAAAAAGTTGACTATCATATTTTTATCTTCACGATATTTATTAAAAAAATAACAAATAACTAATAAAAAACGCTTAACGCGCCAGTAATGAAATTAGACTAAAATTATAATAAAGAACTTTCTACTAAAATTCTAAAATCGGAATTCGAACTGACCATCATCGCGTTCAACCATGCAGACACCACATTTACACCGTTAACGTAGTATGACGTTAAATACAAATTGGACAAAAAGGAACAAAAGCACATGCAAAAGGATGAATAGTAGGTCACACCAAACGCCACCACGTTGAGGAAAAGACGACAAAACATGACAACTCAATTCGAATTGTACGATCCGTGAGAGTTAGAAAGGGTGGTGAAATGCAGGCGGAACGGATTCATTGTGCACCGACGCAGTGGGAGGTGCGAGCTGGTGTCAGATCATAGGTCGACGATACGATGTCAACATTCATTTTATAATATATCTCCAGTCCATCTATGCTAATATTATTAAGAAGAATTTGTTTGTTTAAATGAAATATGGAATTGAAAAATTCTGAGTTTGACAGTCCATATATAGAAGAAGGCGATGATGGATCATTGCTGGATCATATCAAGCGTTTCTATGTAACCCCAGTAAGCATGTAACCCACACATGAATGGAATACTAAAAGTCAAGTCACCTCGGGCAGACAACGCTGATGCGTCAAACTATTGGTTATTTCAATTTAAAATTAAGAACGAAGCCGCAGCCAAAAGCTAGTATAATATAATATGCCCCAGTCTGTAAAGGATATTAAGAAACATTACTATGACGATAATGTTTAGAGAAAGTGAAAATGAACAGTCCTCTTCCTTGTTAGGTGCGAGGTGTGATAATGTCATGAATGAATGGAATATAAAAGCTTGTTTGGAATGAAGAAACTGACGATTAGATTATCATTTATTAATTACGCTATTTCACGCTAGTTTTCCTGTTGTTGGAAAAATTCACGTAAGACTATTTATTACCTATAATAATTTAATGATTGTAGTCTTTTAATATTCTCTTTAACGTTGAATGTTGGTATATGAGGCTGTCGGCGTGCATTGGTCCAATGTCTAAATGTAAGCCTAGCCTATGTTTTAGGTTAGATCCCCACTAGTATAATAAACGCGTTATTGAGTTCCGCCACTCAACGTGCAATGTCTCGAAAATTGGGCGAATAATGGAGAACGTTGTAACACTAGATTCCCATTGGCTGCGCTATTATGTGACATCAAATTTGTGATTGAGACAAGTAAACGCAAATAGATTCGCAATTTTCAATTAAAATATTATCTACAAATTAGTTTAAGCAAAATAATTAAGAGATTGAAATTCGAACAAAATAACAGGAAACTGCACAGTTCACAGACACAGAGATGTGGAATGCGATGAATGTATGTAAATGATGGAGTTTTCTCGCCATTGTACTTACGGGGAGATTTATAGCGTTTTAATATATAGTTACCGCTCTGAGGCTATACGCTATGTTTCTCATCCAATTATGCTTGAACAATACGTTACTGTTATTATAACACTGAAGCTTTTTCGAAAAATATTTTCTTTATGTTACGTAATAAGTGTTTAGCATGTGTTTAAAAATTAGGATTGCTAATCGTGTAATGGGAAACAAATAATAATGTTTGGACAAATATATATATATATATATATATATATATATATATATATTGATATGGNTGTTAGAAATAATTAGAAATAATGACCATAGAGGTTATATAAGAACGACTCTAATTACTGGCTGGCACTTTTATGGGCTGTCAACGACGACCGAAAGAAAAGGATCGCTAACGTCACTCTGCCCGATGGATTGGATGGATTTAGAACCAGATATTGTTATTAGACTGCTAGATAATTCCCTTGGGTTTATTTAATAATTATTTGAAGCCTTGTTTTAATTCATTACCTTTCCCACTTTATTTAATATTTTCAATAGTTTCTAACAATATATATAGAAGTACCTTTTATTTTGATCTAGTTAGGTAAATTTTGATATTGGGATCCTTACCATAAAAATTATTGTCTATAAATACAACAAAAATAACAAAAACAAAGAAAGGAATAGAGTCGATAATTGATTAACATTTAGAGAGACAAGTAAATAATAAAAGTAATAATAAAAGTAATAATAAATAAATAATAAGTTAATGTTATTAATCCAATTTTAAATAAAATATAAATATATATTTTTTTTAAATATTCAATAATTCTCACATTCTCTCCACAATGGTAAACAAAGTAAGCAAACCAGACCAGCCATGACAACGGTATCACCGCTGCAATTATCCATAACAGCTGACTATCACACGCATTATTGTGCTCCAAGTGAAAAACTCCCCGACCTGCATTGAAGACGTACGAGCTACTAGCATACGAGTATGTAAACAATAGTAAAAGCCATGAGTAAGTTTGTATATTACACACTAAAACGTAACTGTCTTTTACTATGTCCTAGAAACAATATTTATGTGTTTTTATAGATCCATTTTACTTTTTATAACTGATATTTTTTTACTTTGGCAAGTTCTTTTTAATATGTGCGAATATATAATACTTGTATATAAAGTTTTAGCCATACCATTTAATGGAAAATGTGTCAAATTTGGGCAGAGACTGGAGAAAAGTGTCTTAACACTGTCTTTTCTTTGCCTACTTTTTTACTTTATGCGGAATATAAACTTAACGTTAAGTAAAAAATATATTTTTATGTCATAGTTATTAAACTACAAAAATTTTGACACTCAAGGGTGATTTTACACAAATCAAAAAAAACCATATCGAATTAGACTTCGAAATGTATTCATAGGCAGATTGATGGTCAAATTATAAAGCCAATTTCACGTTAGCGATCTAACGGGAACCGGTAAAGGTTACGCTTATACAAAACGTGTTTGCACGCACGTCATTTCATCTAAATCACAGCACGAGAGAAATAAAATCCAAAATTCGGACAATTGCTATAGAATTTCCACTTAACATAATTATATGGGAGACGGTTGTTTGCCTCAGGAGTTGGAGAGAATTAGCTTGGTTTTGATTATCATTTTTTGCTGGAAAATTGTATGAAGAATTCTAGAAAACCATGACATGTGTTCAATTAGGTACTTTTATGAGTCTGAATTTCAAATTTTATTAAAATTGGTGCCGATTTAAAAAATCTATACAAAGTTTCAACCCCTTATTTGTACTCTTAGGGGGAGAATTCTAGAAAACGATGCAATACGTATACAATTAAATACTTTTAAAAATCTAAATTTCAAATTTTATAAGAATCGGTGCCGATTTAATTATTTTTCCATACAAATTTTCTATTTAACCCTTTAGGATTAAAATTTTTCAAAATCTCTTCTTAGCGGATGTCCAGATTACGAAAGTAAAAATCTCTCCAAATTTCACATTTTTACCATCAGCGGTTACGGTTGTGCGTGCGTCTTACCTCAGTCAATGAGGACAAGTCCTTTTATATATATATATATATATATATATATATATATATATATATATAGATTACTATTAAAAAATATAAATAATTATAAAAAAAGAAAACATTTTCATTGATTTTTCTATTATCAGTGTAAGGAAAAAAAAAGTATAGAATACAGAAACTAAGGAAATCGTGCCGGCCAAATTACCTTTAAAAGAAACGCTAAATATCCACTTTAATAGTAAATTGAAATAAAAAAGTTACTTTTTATTTTACATTAGATTGTTGGCAAAACATATTAACCAATAATGGTCCACAGAATAGGTATTCTAGCAGGTAACGACAAGCGTGACAACAAAAAAGGTCAAAAAGGGGAAAGTCAACTGGGTATTTCTACGTAGGTGTTTTTGAAAGATCAATTATTGTGAGTAATGCCTTTTACACTCGTGACTATTGATTTACTTTTATGGCTGGATAATTATGGTAAGAGAATATAAACAGAATCATGAACCTTAACCTTCGGTGAACACGACCACAGTTTTCACTTTCAACAAAAGGTAAACAAAAGTTATTTGTCATGCACTCGTAGCTGTTTAGAATTAAATATAAACTAGAATTTGTTAAAATACTTAATTTGGCTAGAATTGATTAGGATTAAATAACAAGGTGATGACGTCTCTATTTTCTCTACAATATATATTCCACAAATATGAAGTAAATAAAATTCTAACATAAAACTAATCTTACCAGTAATATTGCCGGCAGTCATCTCCGTGATGAGCCCTTCCAGGTCTGGAGATATGAGACGCTCTTCGTCCTCTCCATGCGTGTAGTCTAGCGCGTGGTAAACCACGATAGCCAAATTTACAACCAACTGAAAAGAATGAATAAATGTTAACCAATTAAATATTTTTCATTATACATTATTATCGGACATGTAACACTTTTTATTTTAATTTATTATTTTATTGACTTTCATTATAAATATATATTATAAATATATATTATAAATATATAAAAATGTTTTATGGCTTCGGTAAGTCCAAACTATGACCCACCCTACTACCTAGCACCTAGTGGAACAAAGTAAACGAATTTTAAAACAAATTTCAGTATAAGATAATACTTGTATAATCCTAATTCCAGTCGCTATAAACCGACCAAAGCGTGATATTATTGCAGATTTTCTTACTTAACTTGGACTCACCTAGCATGACTATCAGGAGCGGTGGATAGAACATTTGATGTTCGCCTATTGTTAATGTACCTATTTCTCAACTGATTTACCACAGCTAATAATAAAGCGTGCTGAAAATTTCCTGATTTACATATTTTATCTTCTTCTAACATGCTTGAAGTGCTTGGCCGTTTGTAATAGCGACGATTGAGCCATTCCTGCAAAACAGTCCTGCACACTTCATTAAGCGGGAATGTGGAAACGAAATGCATATAACCATCTCGTATTAACGTGGTTAACGCAGGCTTTTGTACTTATTTACTAATAATTTCTTTAAAATGTCTCATAGGATAAAAAGTTTAATTTAAAAAAAAAAACAGAAAATGCATAATTGCCCCAACCTCCACTTGCATGATTCAG
The DNA here is from genome assembly GCA_013403645.1 of Heliconius nattereri. Taxonomy (NCBI): domain Eukaryota; kingdom Metazoa; phylum Arthropoda; class Insecta; order Lepidoptera; family Nymphalidae; genus Heliconius; species Heliconius nattereri. The sequence goes on from JAAIXI010000230.1 coordinate 9,668,338, forward strand.
ATAATGTACCTACTAGTTAATATGGGGCTAAAATTGAGTAGGTATAGGGATATCTACACAAACTCCACGTGATAAAATCTAGAATTCTATCATGATAATAATAGAAATATTCTATCTATATCTATAATGAAAAAACACAAAAGAGACATATTTCGATGCTAGATCAGCTGCTGCAACCACCAACCACCAAGAGAGGAACGTTACGGTTGTAATAGACAAGAACGGTGCGCATATAATTACCAACATGCCAATACGAGAGCCGACCACCGCCACACCACCAGCGTATCAAACGTATTGTATGCTAATCGCGTGCAATATGATGCTTTGTTGCGCATGCGCACGAATCTTGGACCGTAAGATTTACGATGTGAGCCTCACAATATAGAACCGTTGAAGGACGTTGCGCCTCTAAATGGTATCTAATTGTTGCAATTGGCTGAGGAAACTCTTTGTTTTAGAGTTTCGGTAATAGTACGCTTTGGATAATTGCGACGTTAAAGGTTTTGTTTTCTTTTAATCTTTGCTCATATTTGCATTGCTTTACAAAATTTAGATAAAGTTCAGTTAACGTCACAAAGCTTTTGTTTCATTAACACGATGGCTCTAAGGTTATAAATTATAACGTATTTTACGTTTAAGCTTAGAGGATTTTACAGCTTAGCAACAGTTGCTAGTTAAGCGAACACTGCATACAATGCTGAGTTGATTTTACATTGAAGAAGGTAGCTTTAAATAAACAACTGACAAAACAATAGAAAAGTAACTAAAAATGTCTTCAAACTAGAGAATACTAGAAAATGGAGAAGTTCTTCCTTCTTATTCTACAATATTCAGCATCTAAATACATTGTTGACGAAAAAATATAATAATTAATATTTTATGAATTGATGTAAGAAGCTTTAACGGCGTATCTAACTGCGATCGATTACGTTAAGCTGTCACCGGCTATTACCCGCAAAAACAGGATCTTATTATGAAAATTATACGTGGTTATATTATTATATCACAATCTTTTATATAATAAACGAACGTTTTATGTAATTATAATTTGACTTCAACGATTAGACGACATCGCGGGGCCGCTGTGACTAATCTGTGTAATCCGAATGATTGTTGATTCAAATGATTTTATACATTTTTTCTAAACGTGTTATAAATCAGCAAATATTCAACATAAAGAATTGAGTTGTACGAAGTAACTTTTCGCACCATATAAGTATAACAAATCTGAGACATACAAAAATAAAAGCACATTTTAGGTCTTTCGACGTATACGAGCCGTAAATCTTGCAACTTCATTTGCATGGAATATTAAAACGCAGAATTTCAGTTTTTCCGGGAGCTTTTGAGCTTTCTTGGGGAGTATTATAGGGGAGGGCCCTACAATACCACCAAAGAAAGGGAACCTATATACAAATCAAGTGTTCAGAGTTCTACGCCGTATTGTTCCGTTTGTTCGTCTGTCAATTACTCTGTAACGGAAGAGTTTCGTTCATGTCTTTAGACTGACTATATGAGCAAATGCACATATTTTCTGAAACACTTGTTACACGAACGACTCTACTTGTATTGTGTTCACGTGTCAATCGGCAATGTAAGCCACGAATTCTCAATCTGATTCGCCTGTTGTTACACCCATTAATGCTTGTTGTAACATTGTTACGGTATATCTTAAATATTTTGCTTTTACAGCTAAGAAACAAGAAATATTATTATTTTCTCGCGAATGGAATTAAGACAAGTGGGATGCGTACAATAATTGTTTATTACTTATTATTACAAAAATATGCTGCCCGATTCAAATCTGCAATCTTAAAAAAAATAAATGTGCATTGTCTTTTTGGAGGGGATGGAGAATTTAGTGTTGAATCACTCCATTTTTAATTAAATTTACATAAAAATAAAAATATGATAATAGAATTTAAATATAATTAACATTTCGCTATGACAGTAGTTTAACTCCGATTTTGTTATACGTAACAAATAATCTTCAAATTGAGGGCGAATACAGAAATATGCATAAATTATTAAAAAAAAACCACGTAATGGCGTTACGTAAACAATATTCTTTGTATTAAGAATGATATAACACTATGTCGATTGTAATTATCGTGATTATTTAAATTTGAGATTTTGATTGCGATTTTATCTTGTCATCTATTTTTTTACTAATATGGCTGGTAATACTCGTTTCAACATTTTTGTTATTTACAAAATCTTATCGAGGCCTTCATTCAAATATTCAAATGGCATTTTGAAGCATTGCCTGGATGTAAAGACGATGGTTGTGAGTTTGATTTCCACTCGGGAGAAACGTTATTCATTAATATTAACGCAAATACTAATCTATATCATTTCTATACGAGAGTATTTTTTAACTAATTTCTTAAAACAACAGGGAAAATCAGCCTCTAGAGGTTTAGCGAAATGCATATAATATTTAGCCATACAGCCTTATCAGTCCATATATCAATAGAAAGGTTTAATAAGGTTAGCCCCATATTCAATTGTGTTCTGATGACTCGCGATAACCTGCCAGCTAGTTAACCACGGGTCACTGTGTACATGGACGAAGACCTGAATCGCCCTAGACGGTCTAAGAGAAAGTTAAATCTAAAATATTTACAAATTCAGACATTTTCATTTGAAAGGAACATTGGTATTGTCACTTAAAACTAAGTTTGACTTTTGTTAACGCTCACAAAGGTGTAAATTTCTTCAAAGAGAATTATAACCGTATATATAGATATATTTTCTTTCTTTAATTTAAGTACTTCTGTGTGTATTATTTCATCGTTTACTGCGAGCGCGTGCAGTTACTCAATCTGTATCAAATTTTATATCTCTTTATTATCTTAATGTTGGCTAAATAGGGTTAAAAGTATTTTCAGCTTCATGGTTTATCCCGCATATAAGGTAAGTAAAGGGAAGCTTGTGTTAAGATATTTCGTCCCGCACGCACCCTCAAATCTTTGCTATAGGTCTTGATATAGACAAAAAAATATATAGATATATATCCTAGACGTCAACGATGACTATTAAAAAAACATTATATTTTTCACTTATTACGATTATCTATTAAAAACAATAAGTTCACTTTAGAACAAGTAAAACATAAGTAACTAGCGATTTAAGACTTATTACATACCTACCTATTAATCAAAGGCAAGAAGCCGGGTATTACAAGCCGATAACAGCCAAGGCTGTTGACACTGAAATGTTACGTGGCTCTTTGGAAAACATTCGTAAAAACTTTTCATCTTTAGATCGAATACCGATCGAGTTACTGATGGCTGATAGTAATGTAAATAAATTGCTGTAATAAATAATAAGGATTCAAGTTTTTACATTAAAAGATTTATATATGCGTTGTATTAAAAAGTTTAATATATTTTTGTATAAATATAAACAAAATATCATTATTTAGAGCATCGCTATTTTCGGAAAGGCCGTGACACGATTTTTAACATTCATAAAGATAAACTATAGGTAGGTTGCTTACTAACCTTAATATAACTAAGTATAAAAGTTCCAAGATTTCATTGTTAGAAAAATACTACCCTCTAGGTCTTCTCAAAATCTCAAAATTCAATGGCGTACTCCTTCAAATGGTAAAAGGTATATTTTTAAATATTCTTTCAAAGTTATTTCTTTGTAACGATTAGAAATAAAATACGGTGAAGAACCAACTGTATTGTTTTTTTTTTAACATATTATATTTATTTTCTTTATTACAACACGCCACCGCCGCCGCCGGTTTAATTTGTCATATTATGTAGCGCGGCTCACATCCAGCACTTAGCGACGCTCTTTAATTTAATTCGTCACCTCGAACTCAATTTAATATTAGCCTATCATTTTATTGTCAGTATAAGCATCGTACAATATGGATATCTTACATAGATAAATTATAAAATATTCAAATTATGATTAAGGGAAGAAATTGTGTCGGTTTTAAATTGACTCTATATGGGGAAACTAATGCCGCCCTTTGTCTTTCCTTGAGAAGAGATCAAATCTACATCTAGCATATAAATGCTTTAACTATAAAGTTAAACACGCTAAATTAGTTAAATTATATTTAGTTATAACAATTATATATACAGACGATCATCTTTAGGAAACTCAGGAGATTTTTAGGTTATCATATGGAAACCCTAAAATTTTATAAAAGCAGGAGTAACAAGAGTTACCTTAAAAAATCTAAAAATAATTTTTGATAATTATTATTTATCCTTTTTATCACATACTGTATACAAACAGATGTTCCAAAGCAATTTAATTGAATTACTCGCATCAAGTCAATCAAAGGCTGTTATTGCGTTCCCATTGATTTCGTCATATTTAGGGTTGTTACATAAGTCTAGAATATTTCTCATAATTATTTAAAGCAACTGATAACGAATATATTTATTAATAAAATCTTTCATTGGTTGGAATTATAGTGTGCTAATTTTAGAAACATTGTATTGCGCGTAACATTAGGCCGTACAAGTATAAAAAAATATATATATAAGTACATATAAAAACTAAAATATTACGTACATATAAACGTATCCACAAACATTTTTCTATTTGGCGACTATAATTATATTTTAATTTAATATAATTAAAAAAATCGAGAAACTTTTACAAAAAAAATTTGAAAGCCAAATATTTTATGTTCCTGTTTAATTCACAATTGCACTCCAATACTAAACAAGAGTTAAAAATGTCAGGAATGCAATCAGGAAGTCAGCGCTACATCCAATAAGTCCCAATAATGTGTCCTTTCCACGGATATCGTTTAACGAGCTTTCCGCGGCGTTTGTGTTGCGCAAGCGAGCGCCATCTATCGGAAATAGAAAGCTATGTAAATAAAGTCCGAAATGCTCGGCGCCGTCTGGCCCATTCGGTTTCCTCATGCAAATTGTGTAGACTACACTTATCAAATATCTGCCTATTGAATATTCCCATTCCGTATGAACTTTGTTTTATTTGAATTAGTCACTCTATGTATTAGAGATTGTGGCTGATAGTCGCAGCTCGCTGGTCGTAGGTTCCATTTTGACTCATTTGTGTCTTAATATAAACTAGACTAGGTACTAATTTACTTTGCCTAAGTTTGGGTTGAACAGCAATAAAAAGCAATGTACTTTCCTATAGATAAAGTTTACTAGTAAATGGTTGTTGCATAAATGTTAGAAAATAAAAAAACACTTTGTGTAATTATATTTTTTGTCAATCCACACATAAGACATTAAAATACCGAATAAAAATCAAGTTCGTGAAAATACTTTGATTTATCATTAGATTATTTTAAAATTTATTATTATAGCACCCAAAACTGTTGTCGGCATTTGAAATTTACAATTCAGGAAATGTTATGCATTCTTTTACAGGCGACGAAATAAAAACTACATTTTTATACAATTTTCTTAACACAGGAGTATTTTTACGACTGCTAACAGCTTATTTATAAATAGCCCCTTAAATTTGTTAAAAGCTCTAAAAAACTAACCAAAACAAATGTAAATTTTTGTCTCTTCATGTATAACCACAAAAAGACATACTTATAATTTTAGTTTCACAAAGATAAGTGACAGATAGATTTTTTTAGCTGCATGTAAGTGTTTAGTGTTTTTGTAGCAGGCCAGATGCATTTACTATATGTATATAGGTACTTGGTTATAAAATATTGTTTTTACCGATATGTTTATTTAGAATCATTGCCTTTCAAGTGGAACACATATTTATATTAATTTTTTTTCAGCTTCACATTGTATTCCGAAAATAGTATGGTAGCCAGAGAGAATCTAGTATTAAGAGACTCCGTTCTTCACAGTTACTCCAAATTCAGGATACTGTATTGAAAGGCGAAACTCAAGCCGCAGTATATCTAATAAACATGAAGTAGAATTTCCACAATCATGCACAATAACAGCGTCCTATTGCATCCACGTTTATATAAGTAGGTAGTAAACCAATAACTCATATATACATATATCCAACTAATCACTTTTTTCAATTCTTCTCCTACATACCATAGAAAGTAGAGAAAATATAAAGATCATTCGCACTCAATTCTTCAATATCTCCATTATTTCAAAGTCTTGTGAAGAGTGGAAGAACCTACCACAGTGCTTTCTTACCTCTAAGCGAGGAACGAACCACTAAAGCAAGCAATAAATATAAGCAAGTCTCAGCAGAGACTCGAGCAGAAATCGAACCAAGAAGTATCACAACAAAATCAAACAATTCTCAATCAGTGCACTATAACCTCAGTAATAAGATGGCAACATCGAAAACGCATGCGCAGATTGTGTGAACGAATTCAAGGAAAATGCACTCAATGCGAGTTGTTACATAAGGGATTATGCACTCGGAAACACCCTTCAAGTATTACCAATTAATCACAATGGTATCTCGCAGACGTTGCGGACTTTATTGTGCAACTCAATTCACCGGAGCTTAGTTGAGCTTTTACGTTTAGCAAACAGGTACAGTGGACATGGACGCTGTTTGCATTCTATATACGTTATTGCCGATTGATTTTGATGATGATAATTTCATGGCGTCTGTTAATTCTACGGTTGTACTTTCGATTCCTACTCGAGCGATTGAAATATCATATTTTCATTTCTTCGCTCTGGTGTTAAGGAAAAGAGCGACGCTTGCCGCCACGTAATTGCATTTTTTTGTAATATATTAGGAATAAAAATAAAGTTTGTATATTTTAGCATACATTGTCACATTTTAAGTGTTTTAACAATTACTTAATTTTAGTTTAAAAATATCTACTTTATTATTGTACCGAACGAGTAACAAGTTTAATATGAATATTTTTGTTAAAATATATCAAACACATTAAGATTTAAAAAAACTATAATTAGCTTCACGCACACAGCAGGGTAGGCAGAGGGAACCTAGTGTTAAGACACTCCGTTACCCACTTTCCGCCAAGGAGATTTCTGGAGGCACTGCCAGCTTCGCTTAACAAAATAACTAGATTCAAAGAGAATTTATATATTTAAACATATTATTAATATATAGATACAATATGTCTCAACTTATACCTCAGGAATATTAAAGCATAGCTTGTTAAAACGCTATCAAGATGATTTATTAGTCCTAATGTGTCAGAATAAGACTCAAGCCCGCTTTGGATTTGCTAAGTAACGTTTCATAATAAAATCTACACATTTTTAATTATCTAAAAAAACACGTTTCACGCTCTATATAGTATAGCATGTATGCAAAAACAACCTTGTGTCATAACACTCCGTTCTGAATTCGCGACAAAACATTTTGATCAGCGGAACTGAACGCCGAGCTTTGCCTTTCCAGAACGGGCAATAACACAAATCAAGACAGAAATAATTCATTTCCCCGAATAGAGAACACCCAATCATTACATTTATAGTCAGCCTCTCAATTTTCTCTTTTCCGATATCATAAATGTGGATATCTATGTAAGATAATCTTTACGTATTAATCAAGATTGACGCAGTAGCTGCGTGTTTAAAGCTGCTATCTGATAAATTAGAGGTCCCGCATTCTAACAAGGAAATAAAATTTATAAATAATATTATTTTTTTCGACAAAGCCCTTAAATTAGATTTAAAAAAAAAACTTTACTTTAAATTTATCTACAATTGTCTTTTTTACTAATAACAAACCTTATTGTTTCGTGTGGCCACGGTCTTAGCTGTAATTGGTAAAAACAACAATAATGTAATAAAAAACTAATTTTCCTCAAAAAAATTTCATTACGCTATTTCCTCCATAATCATTTCCTTAGTAATTGTCATTTATAACAATTGTACATACGTAAAAGCTAATATTACTGGCATCATCGTCATTAAACAGTTAACAAAATTGCCAAATAGATACGGGGCCGGGTCCGTTGCTGATAGAATGAATCACATACGGAAATTAAAGAGGGCTTTGGAAACCTATCCAATATTTTACATTCAATAATTGTATTCAATTTTGTATTGGTAAATAATCTCTTTCGCCTAATGTGTCAAAATATATTTATTTTAATTTATATTTCCACTTCTTCGCTCTGGTGTCGCAGCATTGAGTTCCGCCACTCAACACTCTAGGCTTCCAGAATTCGGCCGAAAGTGGGGAACGGAGTGTTTTAACACTAAGTTCCTTTTGCCCTGCATTGTTTGCTTTGCACCCTGATGCTGCTACTTGTATGCGGGATACAGAGTGATGCTAGTTCATTTAATTATTTGTCTCTTTTACCAATTTATGAAATTTCTTCAGTTATAAACTTATTTTTTTTTAAAAAACTGTTTTATACTTCAATTTTTTAAATATAAGTACATATTTAAATCACATCATATCTAATTAAAATCACATTTGAGACAAAACAAGGCACAAATGGTCATTAAAACAAAACAAGTTAACAGAAGACCGCTGTATTTTCTCTTGCTATTCAAATGTTTGAAGACAGACAAGACCCACAGTGGACAATTCAACTAAACTAATAAACTGAAATGGCAAAAGCGTTTATTTCCATACAGCTCTAAGGCTGTGAGGTACAAATGTCATTTAAAAGATTTTAGAGTGACATGTAATTGAATTCCGACATCTAGTACATTTGAGAGAATGACATGTGAAATGGATAGGGGGTACTGTAAGGGATATAATCACAATTCAAGACATAGCGTTCGAAGTTGTATGAGAAGACGTAAACCAAACGGGCGCTACTGCATTACAGATAAAGTAAATAATTTGACCAATGAAATTTAGTATGTAAAATAGTGTTTTCTAGCGGTAATAATATATATACATATAGCACCTTTAGAATTATATTTACCTAATAAAAAAAACGGAATTTAGAGAAAGAAAAAACATACTTATATAGATAAATAAATCAACAATTAATTTAAATATCATTTACTACTGTATCATCTAAAATGATTTTGTAAGACTAATTTTTGTACAAAAATGTTATTTTTATTTGACGTTTCCCAAAATTTGATATTTTTAAAAGGTCACTATAATTCTAAATTGAGTATTGTTAATTTTTATAGACATATTTAACGGTAGGATTTTTATTTGTACTTACATTCCTTTGTACATGACAACAAATAGTTACGTATTGACAATTCCGTTCAATTCCTTAGAAATTAGCGAGTGAAACCCGGTGCTCAATTAGTGACTTAATCCGCAGACGTTTGTAGAATTGTTATCGCGAAAGGGCATTCTAATTAAAATTTGATTCGTGTGAGGAATGTGTTTCGTAATCAACTTTAGAATACAGAGGGTTCTATAAAAAGAAATATCTTATTTCATATCTTACAAATACAATATATAGGAAGATAATTAAGAAAAATATTATTATCACAAGTTTTTTGTAAGTACCTATTCTAAATAAAACAGCATACCTTTCACTGTATTCATTAGTTAATAATTATTTAATTGTAAAAGCTCTAAATAAAGCGCTAAATAAGCTCTAAATATCGTAAACACCTGTAGAAAAGCTGACTCTAGCATGTATTAACAAGAACACTATACCATTTCTCGGGAACTACGACTCCCACGCCACATGCACGCATTGCGCAACAATAGTTTGGCGAAAGGTAAATGTGAGACTTATCTCATCAGATCACTTAATTTCCTTGATAAATTTAGATAATATTACTTAAACGGAGTAAATATATATGAGAGTAGAGATTACAAAGAAACAAAATGAATACTAAAAGATATATTTAATATCTTTTAGTATTCATTTTGTTTCTACATTTACATTTAAATGAAGTTTTTCTCTGAATTGATGTACTCGTACACCAAATAAAATATAATCTTTGTTTTTTTATAATATTAAAGACTCCGTTCTCCATTGAAACACCTCCGTTTCCCACTTTCCATTGCATGCTTGAGGCTTTCTGAGTTAAATTGCGGAACTCAAATAGTATTTTTTTTCATTTCTTCGAGTGGGAATCGAACTTACAACAGCCAATTACAATAGAACACTTGTGCCACGACGTTCATTTAGTATGTTTTAATTTCAAATAATGCCGTATTAGTACCTACAGACGGTAATGCAAATCAACTTGTCATTTAACATTAATAGATGGAAGACAAAGTGCTTTTACTTTGTCTTATTACATGAAATTGACGAAATTATAAGTTCCTGTTTTAATTATTTATTTATCACACAATTTATCTAACATATTACACAGACAATTGTTTCTCACATTCGTGAATGAATCTTCAAGTGTGAGATTTTTTACACAAATAACTATGGTTTTTACTTCATAACTTCATCTCATAAAAATAGTTAGCAAAAATATATTTGTAACAACGTCTATTCTCGGTAAGAGCTGCATTCCGAACGCAGCATCTTTGAGTTAGCTTGTAAAAGCTTTTTGTACGTTATAATAAACGTTCGCCAGTAATTTACTACGACAATAATAACAAAATTTAATTGTAATCTTTAAAAACGTGCAATTAACCATTCACTTTCACGAAATATATTAGAAACCTTGACTTGACATTTGAAATTAATACGAAAACAATAAAAAAATGTATGAAATTTGCATCTTAATGACTGTAGTATATTAAAAAATAATTTAGATTTAATAAGATTTCTCAAGATGTATCATCTCCATCACAAAGATTGAAATAGTTATGCAAATAACAGTTTTACCGTCGGTTACGCAAGGAGTCGTTTTCCACGCACGCTAGAAAGCTCCTTAAGAAAGTCATATAATAAATAGATTTATAAGGAAATTGAATTAACCATATTGTTAGAGACCGGTCGTAATAGTTAAATTTTATGAACACCGCGCCTCGACCGCGGGTATCGATTACGTCTTAATAAGGAAAGTGGAAACCGTGGAACTATAGGGAAGAATTTGCTAATCCTGTTAAAATAAATTATATAATATGGATAATCAGTTTTCAGTTTCGCAGTGGTGTCGAGATAAAACGCGGCGTTGAGTTCCGCCACTCAACACAGAGCGGAGTGGTTTAACACTAAGCTCCGTTTGCCTACCCTACTCCTTGCGAGTTTACAGCGTAATACAAATATGTACTGGTACTTCTTTTATTTAGGATATCCGTAATATTTTATCATAATTATGTATTATAAGTATAATTATTTATTATATGTATATTTATATATTTATTGGATGTATATGTATGTATATTTTACTTCTGCACACCTGCATACTTATTATCCCACATGACAAGGTTGGCTGGGAGAGAATGCTTTTAGCCCGCCTTTTGTACATTGTTTTTTTTGTAATTTTGTGCAATAAAGTATATATAAATAAATAAATACGTTCAATAAAAGCTATTACTTAATACTAAAACGCAATCATACAAACAGAACTCTATTTCTAAATTTATTACACAACATTTTTAAAAAATCCAATAAACTAAAATATAATTAATACTTTAATATTAAATTATTAATTCTAATGACGACGACAAAGCTCATGCAATTAGATTTTATACATGATAAATACATAAATTATAGATATTCAATATTTATCAGTATTATAAGCGAAAGTTGACTGTCGCTTTCTAGTACGAAACTAAATGTGTGAAACATCGAACTGATTTGAACAAGTGTCCCGTGGGCGGGATTCATAATTGGTATCCTCGTAATTATTCTTCTTATTTTTTATCTTTTAACGTTAAATATTAGTTACAGTTTCTTCCAATTCTTGAAGTCGTGGAACTGTAGGAAAGTTGTGACTAAAAACGCGATGGTTCTGGATTCAATAACGACTCGGGGCAAAGATGACCACTTTTTTTGAAACAAAAAAACACCACATTTATACATGTAATAAAATGTTATAAAACATAAACGAAATTAAAAGCATGTAAAAACAATTTTAAATAACGTCAACATTAATGTAATATAGCATGTCATAGAAAAACAAGCTGCTTCATAGTGACCATATATTCCATATCCATTCCATAGATACTAAGGTATTATTAGCAGCAGTTATAAAATTTACTTATATAATAATAATAATAATTGTATCAAACAGTATGTTCTCACGCAAAAACTTTTCAAAGGAGTTCCAAGTAATATTGCTCGCTTTAGAAATGTTTTATGTATTAGACACTCATTCATTATGCGCTCTATTCAACTTGCTTAGAAGTAAACATTTCCATATAGAAACTTGTAGTTTGGGTTAATACTAATTGAATTTAACTGTTACTTCACCGAATGTAAAGAAATTTAATTAATTTAACAAAGTTAAATGTGAATTCAATCTGTGTTAAATTCTATAATAGGCAGAGAAAAACAGAGAGAACATAGTGTCAAGATTCTCCATTCTCCGCTTGCCGCCCGAATTCTTGACTACGTATTTATTACACTAAATAAAAGTTTGTAAAAAATGTCAAATGTCAAGCAACTGAAATTTAATTTCAAAGCCAAAAAATATGTTATTTATTAATAAACTTATTTTACCCTTCGGGGTGGCCATCCATTCTAATAAATGATAAATATTTAGAAATTCATTTTAATAAATAAACATGTTATAAAAGAATATAAGACCGGGTGGTCTTATATTCTTTTTCACTTTTCATCAAAATTCCAGACATTGTGTGTTGAGTTGCGAAACTCAACGCTGCATTTTGCCGCGCATAGCAAGAAAATCAAAATAACAACATTCAATAAATCCTTTAGGTAAAGTAGTGAAACGGTTACGACGGAAAATACGGAAAATAGAAAGCTCTAAAGCTAGAAATTAAATTAGATCTTTACATAGATATTTATACCGACCTTTGCTACCTAATTAATTGATAACTTCCCGACGTTATTATTTCTTGTTATTAAATGCATTTAATGTAACTTCAATACTTGTTAGGTATATTGAAACTATTGATACTAAATTATATTTTATTACCATCTAATTATTGTACATTTACCTATAGCTATAAATATGTAAATTTAAAAAAATAAATAATCAGCTTCACGCTATACCCTATCCCGCACACAGAAGGGTAGAGAAAAGGAAACTAGTGTAAAACAGTCCGTTCCCCGATTTTCACCGAATTTTTCGAGGTATTGCGTGTTGAGTGACAGGTTCGATCCCCACTCGAAGGAATAAATTTTTATTTATTAATATTTTAATTTCTTCACTCTAGCACCAAGGCGAAAATCGGAAATTGGGCAGCGGAGTGTCTTAACACTAGGATTCCTCTACCAACCCTACTATATACGGGATACAGCGCGAAGCTTCAAACATAATAAGCTACTACTATTCTTTATAATTTATTATATAACAATTTTTAATTTTACATTGTATTCAAACATAATACATCATTATACAACACGCCGTTTATAATTATTACAGTACGTACATTCATAACGAAAGCAATCATCACCTCGGACCGCCGCGAGGCACCTGCACCACCGCGCCTTGGGCTATATCACACTAATTATCACACGCGAAAGAAAGTCCGCGAACAATACACACCACACCACACTTGTAATATTACGTAGCTTAGACTATAAAAAAAAACGCTTAGACTATAAAAAAAGCCGCTTAGACTATAAAAAAAAGCTACATTAGCTTTACGATTTAACAACTGTGCTCTTTAAACCAACAGCCCAACCTCCTGCTATCAATGTAATTAAAATTATAGTATAGAGACTAGTATAGACGAATAATTAAAACTTTCGAGTGCCATTATATGATTCTTTCATTAACTATTAACGTATCAACAGTCAATGGAAATATAAAGTAAAAGCAATTGTATAGTCGAGAGTGTGAGTTTTCGTATATAATTTGTATTGATACTTTAAGGCGATATTTTTGCTTAGTTCTTTTTCATTTCATCGTACATTACAGATCATTGAACTTGAGATGTGGGTACATATTGTATTTTTATTATAGTCTCAAGCACCGCCACTTGGGAAACTTACTTTCGCGTTGATAAATTATGATAGATTTTATTATTGGAAGAAAATAATAAAACTAATATTGTAATGTTTCAATTTTAATAAATTTAGTCTATAAGGACTAGAAAAAGAAATATTTAGCCTATTTTACATCATTCAACTTCATTTAGGTGACATAACATATTAAGTTTTGTTTTAGCTGTTCCAAAATATATTTAAAAAAGTATTTAACAATTTAAAAAACGTATCCAGGCATTTTGTATTAGCGGAACTCAACGCCACGGTTTAAATAGTCCAGATTGTAATTAAAATCCACAATACAATCAAAGAAAACGCAATTACAAGTACATCTACTGTGCCTACTCGCCTTATTATTTATGGTAAAGCACTCCGCTCGTGAGTGTCCATTACACACCATTAAATAGCAAATTGAACAATAACACACCGTCACTACATTAGAATGTAACTCCAAGGGAGAAATTGGTCCCATTCGAGTGGAACTTTCATAATATTAATAATAAACTATGTACATGTCGAGTTTCTCGTTACAATAAATGAGATAAGTTACACAATTGATTTTAAATAGTTTTTTCAAAAAAGTCAATTAATAATATTTTTTCTTAGAGTAAGGCCACAAGGATACGTATATATAGTATTCTTACATATATACTAAGCTTATTTATTTTAGATTTTTTTTATTTTTTCTTTAGGGTGTGATATATAAAAATATAGTTTGTACTGTCTTAGCTTCATGCTGGGAACCTACAATTTAGAGACTCTCCGTTCCCATTAAGTACTTGTATATCCCACTTTTCGCTGAGGTCTGGACACATTGCGTATTCAGTGGCGGAACTTAACACCGCCAAAAGTTATACCATTTTTATCAGATTCAAACTTGCATTTTTCTTAAGTTACGTATTTAAAAGATTATTTTAAATCACTGCTCTTCCACCTTAACATCAAAAAAAAATGTAACACCACGCTTCATTACCGACAAATAATTAAATACAAAAAAAAGCTCATGTACCAAAAAATGTTGTACATTTCGGTCGCGTCTGCAAAATTACAAGTAAATGAAGATACTTTTAATGACGTATAATCAAATTGGATGTTTACGATGATCGATGGCTGTAGCGGCAGGTCGGGTGAGAACAGGTTTTACGGCGCGTAACCACCGCATCGTAAATCACAGCTTACGATATCGTAAAAACCGGGCAATAAAGCACTAAGGAAAGTCCTCGATTGCACCCGTTTACAACGTTTACTGAAACTAGGATAACTACTGTGCAAATTGCTAGTTTGCTGCTTGAAGTCTGTGGGGATTTTTTAAGGAATATCTTATATAAACTCATTTGGAGCATATAAAGAAGAAATGTAAATATATGGTAATAGACCTTATTATTGTTTAAAAGGAAACAAATAATGATAAATATACATTGGTCTTCTAGATGGAACAAGTGTTTATTCACCGCCCAAAAACACTCTACACATTCATTGATTACTTATAGAAAATATTAAAACTTTCCTAAATAAAAATACTAATAGTTTGCTATTATACAAGTGAAAAATTATTCTGAGATAAAAAAATCTCAAATGTTGTCTTGTCCAATAGGTTATTTTGTTATAAACACTGCAGCTTTTTGAGGTTCCCAAAATATTTATTGCCCGATACGAAATTCGAACTGACAAATACCACTGCAAATATCCAACATTATTAAAATAAACCTATAAAAACTGTGGTAGAAACATAAAACGACTGTTTAGTCGAAGGCTATATCAAATTAACATGGCAAATACTAAAAGGTACACTTTACGAGCGTCGTCTCAGTGTTCAATTATGGGTATTAAAATGATCCGCTGAGAAATTCTGTCCCCCTGCAATAAAATCTCGACCGTGACTTAACAGTTTAAAGACTTTCGTTAAATAGTTTTATTACTTAGAAACTGTTCGAGTCGATGCTAATTGACGTTAATGTTTATAGAAATTATAAAAAATGTGTACGTACGACCGAATGAATGCTATGCTAGAGAAATATTTACCAATTTTTAAATATATTTTTATATTGTAAATGTTTAGGAAATGCAATGCATGGCATATGCAATTAACTTTCCATCTTCATCCTTAGCAGTACTGAAAAATATTTAAATTATAAAAAAAATATCTACCCAAAAGCTTCAAGCAAAACCTTTGCTCATATTATCGCAACTGTCCCTACATAACAAGCTTTAGAACTAACAAAATCATTTTAGCTATAGTATACAAAAAAAAACAAAGATATAACACTTAGATGCAAAATATATTTTTCTCTTGTTCATTACATGTACAAAGGCTGAGATGAAAGTGATTGAGTTCGCTTTCTTCGGACGCACGTTACGTCTGTCCAGTATAATTGACAGTTGCTGAGCTTTTAGAATGCTTTTAATTTTTTCAAATTTCACCCGCATTTGGAAGATAATACATACTTTCGCACCGAATTGGCAGGTGTTGAACATTTAATTGTGGTACACAAAGCTTTTTAATCTGATAAGCGATATGGTTTCTTTTTCATACTTTCGTAAACTTATCGCGTAAATATCGAGTCTGTCCGCAGCTGAAACTACGCTGCGTAGAAATGCTGAAATTTGAGATACAGATTCCTTTGGAACTTTAAAGGAAGATTCCAGAAATTCTTACAGAAGTTTAAGTTTTACAGCCCACGAAACGACATTGTGGGCGAACAAAGGTGTCATTAACGATTAAAGAGTATTACCATTAGATATGATTAAAATTTATAAAATTAATTGGAAATGTCTATAATTAATCACAAATTAGCTCTAATAAACGTATAATCCATATAAAAACCAACCGATGACACAGGTGCGTTTGAATGCACACGCAGCGGAAACGCACAAGGGCGCGGTGCTCACCCGATTGTGACCCGCCACGCCACGACGCCCGCGCCCCCCGCACCGCCCGCGCCCTCCTCGCCGCCCGCGCCCTGACCGACCGACGACACGCAGTGTATTGACACTGTGACATACATACATATTGACGTAATATATGTATACATAGAATTTTATGTAGAAATTGTATGTGCAATTATATAGATAGATTAGTTTGTTGTTCCTAATTAATTTTGACTTTTATTTGTATTTCAAACCCATTCTCTTTCAGCAGAGATAAGAAAATAATAAAATAAGATTTTTTATGTACAATTTGGTCTAAAATTATTTAAAATAAAAGTTGATAAAAAATAAATAAAAGCTTAGAGAAAAAAACGTATAGACAAATTGATATCTTGGTTTTCTACAATATCATTTTGAATAAGTAATCAAATATCCGTCGTCACCTTTTTTTCGTAATACAAACAAACAAATTTCCATAATTGTATATGAAAACTATTAAAATTAACAATAGGTACACACAAAAATTAGGTAATAACAATTTCACATATACATATAGATACCACGGTGAAGGGAGCAAAACGGAAGCGCTAGGGCTGCGCGAGACGCGCCCGCGCAGCTCAGGCCACCGCGGTTTATTGACATTGTGACATACATTATTTTTATTATACCGTGAATGTGTGTCACTGACATCTACTACATCTTAGATAGAGTATCAAAATTTTTGAATAAAAAACTTTACGACTTCATTTAAGATTCGGCAAAAGGAAGGAATACAGCGGGATAAAATAATGATAAAATTACAACAAAAAATAATAACTTTTTATATTAACACAGATTGTCGGTTCCAATTTCAATTGGGATAATATTAATATTTTGCTGCTTACCTTACCAAAACACATATATTTTTTGTTAGATACACTTACATTCATATATAAAGAGACGTTTAAAATAGTTTAGATCAGTTCACGTTGGAACATTATATTTTAATGAATGAAATTCATATAGTAAATATTCAATTATACGATTATGATCAAAAGTATAAAAATATTTTCGCCTTCGACGATTGCATCGAAGTCCAAAAAGTTTTGATGATTATCTCTGTAATTGTACCGAGATAATCACACTATGCTTAATGTTAAAACATTCCGTTCCCAAGTTTTGCTCAATTTTGTCTGCTCGTCCAATTTTATCGCCAATAATTTAGCGCTAATGTCTTGTTAGTAGAGCAAAAAAACTTAATATAAATCATTCCGTCAAATTGTAATCGAACCCACACCTATCGCGGGAGCTATACACTGTACCGCTGCACCACGACGGGTCCAAAAAACGTAAATTATCAATAAACATTAACATCTTAAATATTTATTAATGCAATGGTGCGAAAAAAGATAATATCCGAGATATCCATCAGAATTCGCGTGTGCCATTAACCCAGATCACCTGAGCACTGGATTCCGCGAGTGAGAGTCATAATGTTTACAATAAACTTGGAAAGCCATTCTCCATTTAAAAAGCCGGCGGAGAGGATGGCATTTTTAAATGGGGTGCGATTTCCGTTGTTTACTATTAAAGACACTTAAGACGCGATTGAAGACGACAGGTACCTACCTACCTACCTGTAAGCGCTTTACGATCGTAGAAAAGAAAATATTTAGATATATCTTGACGACACACGTCATGTATAGGAATTGGGATGTGCAGGTTCAAATATTAATTTATTTAATAAAATAATATAATTATTACCAAAATGCTGACTCCGTTTGTAAACAGACATGCAGTTGTAGGTTCGATGCCCACTCATTTTCTCGGTATGATAGAACTCGAGATTTGAAATCCGCCATTCTAGCACCTAAATATTAAATAAAACAGAATGAAAATATGCAATCAGTTGATTACGCGTAAACAATAGTTATAGAGTCAGTATTCAGAGGTAGTAAGTAAGTAGCAATAAACCTCACGAGACAATGCCACAGGTGTGAAGAGAGCAAGTCGCCCGACCGATCATTTGGGCAACCGGTCAGTGGGTTGCCACTTGCAAACCGTGAATGAAAGAGGCCGGTCAATTAACATACAATGTAAGAATATAATAATTTTACTTTTTTTCTTGTCAGAATATCCATTTTAATCTGTCAGTTATAATACTTCTAAGAATGAACATATACAACTAGCGTATATTATGTTCATTGAAATATTCATAAATTTAAGATCTATCCATCTTAGTTAATTATACTGAATTACTTAAAGTCAACCCTACTAAATATGAATTATAGTAGAACGCAAAAACAAATTAGCTAGCCGTCGTTGGACACAATAATTACATATCCGTTGTGAAGCCTACAAGCACCTCTCACCGCAACGAGGCCTTTAATTTGTTCAAAAAATTCTACATCAAAATTTCTCACGGTTTAATTTTTATAGGAACGATTTAATTTGACACGGATGGTTTGAGACGAGACTTAAAGGATTTTTTCCCTTTCATTTTAGATTCTAATAACTAGAAAAACAACGATAAAAAGCAATAGCCGTGAAGTTTGCTCTAATGATAATCTATCCTTACCCTAATAGGTTTTATTAAGTAAACGTGACTCTTCTATATGTTATAGTCATTAAATTTCATAAATAAAACTACTGCCTCGACTCATATTATGTTGTTTGTAGAGTTAAACGTTCTAAATATTCTGTATAGAAATACGAAACTTCAGGTTTTTCCCTAATTTTTATATTTACGTATACTTCAATTTTCTCTGTGTATTTTATCACTTTTAGGTCATATTAACTACACCGAGACTGCGTACGACCAGTAAAAACACCACAATTGTGCCATCCTAGCAATATAAACAATGGTTTCCCCAAAATGTGTACATAATTATGAAACAAGCTAAATAACTCCAAATTTTCTTATTCTCGTGTGCTAAGTGCAACAGCAGAATCAAAAAGAGAAAACCATGAGAAATTATATTTAATTATACAAATTCCCGTCATGACGCGGGTAATATAACAAAATTATATAATCAGCGATTAAAAATGTTGATAGCCAAATTAGGTGTAAGTCATATCCGGATAATTTAAATAAAAGCTAAGATACCGTACTTGGTGATGAAGCATTTATTTCTCTTTATCTCGAAATAATTATAAACTCGACATTTCACTGAATGGGCGTCTCCAGCTTTCCTCAGTGTATATTTTGTTAGGATTTTCTAACAAGCATCTAACGTTGAAGCTGTTATTATTCAATTAATAATTTCAATGATAATAACAGTACTGTTTCTTCTATAATAAATATCATTGAAATTTATAAGAACTTTTGAAATTACTACATTTATATTTTATAAATTAAGCCTTCAGTTTACGTTTTCTATACTTAAAATCAAGTAAATACAACTAAACACGTATATTTAAAAAATATATTATATATAATTTAAAAAATATCATAAATATTAAAAATAATACTTTACAAAATTTCTTGTAAGTTTTTTTAAATATCTTTTTAAAAAGTTCTATAAAATAATTACTAATAGTCACATGTGACTTTTCTATAAAATCAAAGTTTAACAACTATCTCACGGGATTTCACATTACTTTCTACGGATATAGTTTGACTGATTTATTAACGTTTTGCCAAAAACCAGTTAATTATATTAATTTAACACGAAATTTTCATTGTATAGTGCCTTGAACATCAACAGTATAATATAGTTGATAAAAAAAAACAAAAATAAAAGAATTACTTTAATTACAATTAAATTATATTTACATACCTCCCATATACCACTTATATCACTTTTTACTAAATATTTTTCTTTTCAATACAAATGTAGGTATATTGTATATTCATGGATTCTCAGATATTTTTTCTAATAATATGTCTGTACTTATTATTCTTTTTGATTATTTAAGCTTATATTTTCTTACTACTTCTATTGAAAACTGAAAAAAATATATTTAATATTCTTATAGTTTAAGCAGGCGTACCCGCGTCCGGGTCCACTAGTATTGTTTATTCATGGATATCTATAGAACAAAGAATCTATTTGACTAATTGGCTAATCATAATGGAGACAAGGACAAAAACACCTGCAAATTAATTACATCAGCTGCCACACATCTTGCGTGCATTCCTCTCGAGCACCTGCCTATCGCAAAAACGGTAATCAGGCAGCGTATGATGGCGCTGATGGTATTACGTCCGTTATGCGACAAGTGCCCGTAGAGTGGAGACTCCGCCGACCACCCACAACCTTGCCTATATTAGACATTCTAGTATACCAGGAAATAAGATAAATTCCGTCATCATACTCTATCGATCTACAGTATTTTTTTTTGTATTTGAGATAAATCAGGATTATCTAGGCAATAAAGTAATATATCACTAGCTCCATTATATCGTGCGTATTTTACAATAATATCGAGTGGCATCACTCTATATTTTATAGAATATATATTTATATATGTAGATACTTTGATGATAAGTTGAGCGGCGTTGAATTCCGTCTACAATTCCGTCTCGAATTAAGACGGGATCCGGCGAACAGAGCATTTTGATACCCCAGGTTCAGGCCAACCCTGTTATATTCTAAATAAAGCATGAACCTATAATTGTAAAGATATGTTACGTATAAATTTTTCGTCAGTACAATAATTCAGATTATTTCATCCAGTGGGATCTACAAGTCCCACAATCATCACATGCAACGATACAATTGCCAACATAACAAAAGAAAAGTTAATAACATATGCTACAGGTGTAAGCAATTTAACTAATGGACTAATTAGCAGAAGTTACAACAAGGTCGTATAATAAATGCGACAAAACAAAACACAAATGCAACGTAAGTAAGAAGCTATGTGACTAAGCGACATGCATTGCCTAATAGGCAAAGATAAAGATAAAGATAATTATTTAAGATGCATCAAGCGGTAACGTTCCCACGTTTCGCGAACTGGCGATAAACTCCGAACAGACAAAGGAGCGAAAACAGATGCCTTAGACGATAAGGGGACAGTATCGGCGACAGAGTCGATAGAAAGCGCATTCTGTCTTCAGTGTCGCCGATGCTTATAAGACTAGGTTTAAAGTGATAATAGATGTTAGCGAGAGAAATTTCGCTAATAATAAACTCTAGATTTCCGATAGGATGTTTCAGAACGGGTTGCTGATGGATGATTGCGAACAACAAATTGAGCTACTTAAAAGGAATTGTGGAATGTAAAATTTACAACGGTAGTCACTAAATCTTTTTGCATTTTTTTTTAAAAGAAATTGCTATTTAATTAACATAATGTGTGTAATAAAATAGAACTTTAGATCAATGAAAATTTGCAATTCATCTAAATCCCGTTGCCAATGTATTAAAATGATTTTATAGTTTATGCATGTATCAGCTTATGTGTTATATTTAATAATAGTTTTTGTATCGCTGACGCTAGTGATGTCAACATCTTAAATAAAAAACATTTCCTATTAGTGACTATGAAATTCATAAGACGTTTCAAATTATCATAAGCTACTAACCGATCAGTAACGTATTTTAACGGTCGCTCGACCGGTTCTCGCCAATCAAAGATGAATCGCTGTATCAACAAATGTGACCGGTTTTTTTTTAAATAAAAAACAGAAATAGTTCAAAGCAATTACTAAATACTAATGCTAATATAAAAAAGAATATTAGATTGTTGTTTTTTTAAATCATCTGGTCAATTAAAGCTTGGAGTTAGGTTACGCTATGCAAAACTATAAATATCTCGTAATTTAATAATAATTTACCTACCTTTCGCGGAAGGTCCCTAGAGTAAATTTTTTATAATGTCATAATCCATTTTAACTGTGATTATGAGGAAAATAAACGATAAGAAATGTCTTTCCCATTACGTTATCGATCGATAAAACTCAACGATGTTACAGATTATAATAGAGATTGTACTACCTTCCGCAAAACGACGAGCGGAATAAGTAATGTGAGATTAATTCTTAGCACAAAAACTGTAGTTATTTTCACACCAGTAATCACAGCGCAATCTGAAATGAAGCAAGAAATAAATACAACAATTTATACTCTTTTCATTATGAAAGTATAAATTATAATTTTTATTACTACAAAATACAACTTTTTTTTGAGAAAAAAAATAACCCACATTATACAAAACGCTAGCTAAACAGCGGCGTTACGTTTACATTTTATTACAGAACACTTTTCCGCGGAAATGTGAATAATAGAGGAAATGTAGCGGTCGATTGGTCACACGATCTCGGACAGTTGTAATTTTCACGTGAACCCCCGCGTCACCGCAAAACTAACCACGGAAGAGATTATTCATCTTTCATCGTGGTCTCGTTAACGTGACGACTTCTTAACTTAACAATATGTGAATTTTTCTCGGCAATATACAATTACTAACGTATTAATTACGTTTTAAGTTAATATTTGCATCGTAAATGATATTTAGAATATTCGTTTATTTCACTGAATCACAGTCGATGCCAATAGTAGTTCTCAATCTCTGAAGAGATATCAATATTTTCAGTCAGCCATAAAACAAGAGAGTAGAGTAAGAGCAAGGGCGCGTCAGCAACCGTTAGATAAGTTATGTGCGTGGCCCCGAGCTGGGATTCTGTGCCGTTGCTGTTCCAAGGTCCCCATTTATGTGAATGGGCGTGATGAAATTGATACAGCGCTTTTTAGATTTACGAGCGTAGGGTTCTTTCATGGGTGCAACGTGCATTTTCTATGTTTTCTAGGATATGTGCAAACCAGGTAAATTTTACGTATAGAAAAAAACTAATTTTATTTAAAAAAAGAAAAAATATATTTAAGTGCATTTTCTAATTGACTAGTTCGGCGCTCCATACTCTCTGGCTCTCTTACTAGGTGTAAAGCGTGATGCCTAGTCGGCTCTATCATAAATATACTTTTATATTGCAAACATTATATTACAATAGTTTTTTTTCTTATATTTCCTACAACGTTGTCCACGAGTGCCACGCTGAATTCCATCGAGTTCGCTGTCTTCGCGCGCGCCAGATCATCCTCCATGAAATCTATAAACAACAAGCGCAAGTGCCTTATCTTATGATCAGATTTGCCACCAAACCTTTGATGTTGCCGACTGATATCCGACGCAACGCTAATTTATCGACCCAATATAGCCATATCGCCAATTTTATGAAGCGTCAATGGTCTTCTAGACTTGAAAAATAAACAAAAACTTGTGGATAATTAATGTTTTATAGCAGTTATATTTTTTTATATCTATTTATTGAAGATATTGGATAAATAAAAAACTACTATCATTAATGTGTTTGTAGCATAATCAAAACTGCTCATCATCAGAAATAATTTACAATTTACAAAAATGTAATTCCTTGCACACATATTCACACACGATCATTGTCATAACATAGCGTGTGTTAAGTCACTTAGTCTAAGAGTACGATGAACTTTCGCGCACCAATAAAAAGCGAGCGGCTGGCCTTGACCGTGCGCAGGCGCATGGCATCGTAGAGGCGGCGGCGCGGCAGCAATTACGCAAATGCTGGTCCTACCACATATTATTGATTTAAATATCGATCACCGAAATATATTATATATATATATGTAATTTTAATCGTTTTTGATCAAATTATATTAGTTTGTACAATTGAAAATATTTTGTTTCCACAGTTTTTTATTAATAAGCGTATTCATTGTCAAAATCACAAAAACGATGTTAATCGTACTCCACAAACAGCTAATTCAGAACAAGGTCAAAAATTATCTCAAGGAGTTGGGAGCGGACAATGGACCACCATTCGAACGAAGCGCGGACCGTGGGAGTGATCTTTGAGACACTTAGACAAATGTACAATAGTAAAACCAAAGTATCTACACGTAACAACATTATGTATATATTTGAAAAACAGCCGTAGATCTTAACAATTAGGCGGTAAAGATCAAATTGGCATGATAAATCATAAATCAGCTACAAATATTATTTAGTAGATGTTAGATTCTGAGATACCAAAAACGGTATTCGTGTATATAAAACCATTTGGATAAACTGAATAGGTGTGACAAATGTTACAATCTTTTATTCGCTTGTTTTAGACGGTGGTAATAATTTTGTGGTAAAATGCGAGAGAGTGAATTTCATGTCAGTCGTTTGTCATGGGTCACCAATATGGGAACGAATAAGTAATGGCATTTTGGGTGTTCTTTTCCCGTCTTATACAATAAAAAGTAAAAATCTAGATATATTTCTATAGAAAAATTACTTTCTTTTCCAATTCGAGTAACTGTTACTAAGATTACTAGTTGTAACTTGGGAACTTATTAGAAGTTTTATCATCTCATAACGGTTGTTCTAACACTGTATTTGCTACGAGCTTTATCATAACTCGTATTATACGACCGTCACAGCACATAAACATTAATAAGTAAAATTATTTAACTACGTTAATTTCCAAATCACTAAAACAACAATGTATTTACAAGTTTTACATACTAGAGAATATATTCTTTTATTAAATATATATAAGAAAAAAATGTATTTTAAAATAGGTATTCTTTTAGGTAACTAATGAAAATAAAGTTGCATATGAAAATAATTAAGGTTAAATAGTAAATATTTCTTAACTAAAACACATTTCAATGTAATATCTCCAATTATTTTCACCTTAAAAACTATATAGCCTGCATGAAAATGGCTCTATAATGTTGAAAATTATTAGATACTGCATTGAAGTAATAAATAAAGGGCTCGGACATTGCCAAGTATGTATGTACTAGTACGTGCCTGGGGCGTTTACGCTGGAGAGTTAGTGACGCCAAACAACATAAGTTGTAGCCTGTTAAATATAATGAGTAAGCTTATCAACGATCTTGCGGATTCTACCGCTATCGCACTTTTCTATGGCTATATACTTCTTTTTTCCATATTCTACCTAAACTAGATAGATCTAGTGTCTCGGGACACACCGTTACTGGTTTTCCATCCATTTTCGAGACATTGCGTGGTGGAACTCAACGCCGCCCCTTGTCTTGTTGTACCAGAGACAGGAAATCAAAACAGTTAATTTCCTCCAGTAGGATTCAAACCCACATTCATCGCGTATACAGCCGGACATATTTACTTACATACAACAGAAATATTTAAATGTTATTTATTTTTTGCTTTAAATAACGCAAGTGTTGTAGAGACTCACCGTGCTTTCCAAAAATCTATAACTGTTCTTTAACTTTCACTGTTCATGTGAGTATATAAATATTATGATAATGTTGGCTGAATGTGTATTGATATTTTTCTTTAGATTAAAATGAGAATTACTTAACATATTTATGTTCGCATATGTTCTATAATGTATGTATGTATAATTCTAATTTAAAATTATTGATAATATATTATTATTTTCTTAAATAGAACATTGAAACATTATTACACTGATAGGTTTTAAACCTATACAATTCTTATTAAATAAATATAATTATAATTATCATTATTTTTTGTTCTGACTGTATAAATAAATAGCCAACAATAATAACACGTCATAACAATTAATAATAATCTATGAAGTGTAAAACCATAGGTAAAAATAAAATAAGAAATAAAATAAGAAATAAAATAAATCTATGATTAATCCAAGCAATAATGCTTAATTAATTAGTATTAATTAATTAAGCATTATTGAAATGTGCAAAATATTGTAAATAGTTGCGACTGGGGGGGGGCTGTGGATTCGATACGCACCCTGCTTTGGTAGACATAGTGCTTCATTAAATTCCTTCACTCAACGTTTCTCATTTTAAGTTTTTAAACATAAAAATTAAAATTTTAATTTCATCGTAACTGCACCCTCATAGTATTTATCCATTAACAATAAGCATTAACTATTATGTCATTGTTTAATGAAGTCATAAAATCAAAAAGTTATTAACTTAATTAAGTCGTACTTAACTCTACAATAAACTATAAATACATGATTATCTTTTATATAAAAAAAGGCCTAATAAAAGCCCTCTGCTGAAAGCTAGAAAAATATAAATGAAGAACTCGCAGAACAAAGTTCGAATCAAAATCAAACGACTTTAATTTAACATTGACCACAGGTGGCCAAGATCAGAAAACCTCTAAGTATCCATCAAGAGAAGCACTTTAACATTCTAAGCACATAAAAAAACATATAAAACCATCGACGACAACAAATTGTCTTTAAACATATTATAAGTCAGCCCTTGAAATTCCTATGCAACCGTCCAAAAACCCTACCACCAGCAATTTAAACATCATTAAGAACGGACAGTCAGTGGAACAGAGCTACTAAATTATCTTACGAATTAAATACTTGAAACTTTAGAGTTAAAGGAGCAGTGTATTTAGAATTTTCTCACGAGCTCGCGGTTTTGCTGAACGACGCTGTTATATTTTGCAGTAGATACTTCGGTCGATATGTTTTCTGCCTGCCTGATTTAAATAATATAAACATATATTTCATAATATATTTTATATTTTTTCATTTTAAAAGGGCAGTAGATATAATGTTTCACATCTTTCCCAGTGCACCGTTCTATTTTCGAAACATTGCGTGTTTTTTAGCAGAGCTGAACACCGCGTTTTGTGTTGTTACCGCAGAGTAATGAAAATAAGTAATTCTCCCCAAATAGGGAACGAACGCACAACCTTCGATTTTACATTTATAAGATTTTTTGGGTAATACAGGCTATTAATTGACAAGCTTCCATTATATAGATACTCGTAGATATATTAGACGTTACTGGAGATTGTAAAATATAGTAAAAAATAATTGTTCCATGCAAAGTCACATTTGCAATGCAACAAAAAAGAACTATATTAATGAGATTTTTTAAACAAGTGTCCATTGTTCTGCAGGAAGCTATTTGAATGAGGATACGGCCCGTAACGGATATTAACGTTACATAATTTATTTGGAGATCACCAATCACAATGTCAAATGGACGAAACTGATAACGAAAACAAAAGAATTATGCAGTACGAAAACGAAGAAGCAGAGAGCGGACTCGTTTACAGTGAGTTGAACAACCAATCAATAACTGTAAGGAAGATTGGGCGATGACTTGATGACTTTAAGAAATGAAGACTATGATCCTAGGCAGAGGGACTTCAGTGTTAAAACACTCCACTGCCCACGTTCCGCCGAAGTTTAAAATGAAAAATTTGTAATAGGTGGACCAAAAACTATATTAAATCTATATGTTCCTCTGATTCACAGACCTAGCGCGTGTTAAGATTATCGGGTGAGAATATGATGAAAAACTACCCCTGTATAATAATTGCATTTGATATATACAATAATATATATATATACATATATATGCAATTATATAAAAATAGTGTCAAAATTCGATAACTTATCTAAACGTATCATATCAAATATAAAAAATACTTAACTGATTTCTCGCAAGCAACTAGATTATAACGTTAAAAGCAAATCAAATAATTATTGACATATCTCTAATAGCGTGAAGACCAAACATTGCATTTAGTAAGTTTATAAGGCTTGTGTGCCAGAGCTAATGCACAAACCAGTTGTGAACTAGGCGACGAAGGTAACAACGTCATTTATCTAATTTATAAATTAATAAATAAAAGCTTTTTTTTTCATCTTCATGCTGTATTCCACATATAACATGGTAGGTAAAGGAAATGTAGGGTTAAGATCCTCCGTTCTCTACTCACCGCCCAATTTTAGCGGCGGAACTCAACGCTGCGTTGTCTTGTTACCAGTGCAAGAAATTGAGAATAATTCGCTCGCTCGAGTGGTAGATTTCCAACGTCGCGAAAAAAAGCTTACTTTACTAACAGTAAATTTGAAAAGGTTAACTTACGCAGCAAGAAAACACGGCTGTTTTTAAATTTAATTAAATCTTCGAAATAAATTACAAAACAACTTTACTAGAATGTAATTTAATGACTTATGTCATTTGTCCAATAAATTAAGAAACAGCGATAACTTAAAGCTTTAAATCGGCTCCAAACCGATTTTTTCGCATGATGAATATCTTCACTATTTACTACTTATTGAAGGTAACTGGAATTACAAATATCTATATATTTATGCTATGTATAATAATAAATTATTTATCTTGGCAAAAAGCCCAAACGAAAATGTAGTTAAACTTAGAAATAATCGATTTACTTTCGCCCGAACAATTCTTATCGGAAAAAGTAACCGAGCGGGTGCTTAGTTGTATTGTTTCCTTTGCAAGGTTCCTGCCCCGCTGAATACGCTGCCACTTTATATAGACTGCAGCAGACTTGTTGGAATGTTGCAAGTTATGTTCATCTTAATTCGGTTGGATTACATTTCATTCACCGCAAACTGTGATTGAACTCTGATTGCGCGTATCCTTGAGAACTAGTTGCAATAAGGACTCTTCGTCTTAAGGACAGTGAGTTATCTAAGATCTGATCATTAAATTGAAATGTCGCAAGTGTTTCTTTTTAAATTAGTAAACAATGATTTATAATAATTCATTAACGGTATTAATCTATTATTTTCCTAAATAAAAACTAAAAAATATAGTTATGTATATATTTTTGACTGTCCTTACTTTTGTCATAAAGGTTTCATGTAAAAAGAAATTATAGAAGATGAAATGAAAAAAGAAATAAAAAAAACCAATAAAAATTAGAAACGTCAACCAAGTTTTCGTCCTTCTTTTCCTTAATGTAAACACATTAAATAATAACACATTCAAAAAATGGTAAAATTGCAAGATCACGTTCATCGCCCATCAATATTCCAAAAAAGTCCGCGACGCTTACTTTCTACTGTCAATCTAATTAATATATAAAGTAATTTCAATTATAATTTTAGGCTACCTACTGTATTTTTTTTTAAATGAGAAGGCTTTACTTTCGAAATTAACAAATACTTAATAGTTAACTCTTTACAACTCTCTCCATATTGAAAATGAACGGTGGTCATTGACAGAAACGATTAAATCTTAACTGAATATTAATTTTAATTTAAGCGTAGCGTTCGAATATTTTATGCTTTGTTTTACTGAATTAAAAACAATATACCGCCGAATTGCCGAATTTTCTTTCTGCGTATAGATTAGCGGATCTCAACACCCCGCTTTGCCTCGTTACAAAAATATTAAATATTTCATTCCTCCGAACAAGAATCAAACACACGTGTTTAACGTATGGAATTAAAATACGTATCAGCCGTCCTGGAGATATGAGGTAATAAAGAATATTACATACATACAAGATACACGCGAAATACATAACCCTTTCTTAGCAGTCGGGAAAAAAATTATGGTATCATTTTAAAATTTAAAACATAGTGTATGCAGGCATAAATTCTACTCTCGCTATTAACGTCATTTAAACAAACACGTACTAGTTTAAAGCTGACGTTAAATTTCTCTAGGTGATTGTAAGACCTAATTTATTTAGAAATATTTCTTCATATTTAGGTACAAATTATATTAAGGCGTCAATTTTCATTAAATCCCGCTTTGTTTTACAGCTTCCAAAATCAATCTAAGCTTATCGTGAAAAATTATTTATGTAAATTCCTGCAAATGACAAAACTAGTAAATAAATCTCGTTATCTTCATTTAACAACAAATCTACTGCACCTAATAAATGTCATAGTAAAAATTAAAATGTTAGTAAAAGTGTAATAAACAACTTGTAATCCTTTCTCAAGATTAGATGGCGCAAACACGATGTCCTCTGATAACGTAATTAGGTCATATTCATCACCAAGCCCAAAAACTTCACCTAAATTATATCTAATCTTCTTATTTAAACAAAAAATCATTAATGTTATGAATGCTAATGTAAGTTTGTATGGTATATTTTCCAGCGTAAATCATTTAATCTATCATGAAATTTTCTTCTTAAGAGTAATAATAATACTTTTACAGAAACTTTTAAAAATGTATATTGACGAAAACACGGACGTAACTGCAAAGCTAATCTATCTATATATATAAAATCGAAAGGTCACTCACTCATCACGAAATTTCAGAAACTACGTGTGCTAGGAATCTGAAATTTTGCATAGGAGTTACTTATGGAACGTAGATGCTCGGTAAGACGGGAATTTGTAATATTCGACTTCTAAGGTGTTTATTTGGGGTTGAAAGTTTATATGAAACTTCGTTACTACAAATGCTAGGAGTCTCAAATTTTACATAGGACGGAGGTACTCATGGAGACAGAAATTAATAATAAAGTAGTTCACGCAGGCGAAGCCGTGGGCGGGCTGCTAGTATAATATAAGCACACCCACTAACATGTCCATATAAAAGAATCGACATTATACCTATATTTGCACAGTTCCGCCTTGCATATCCATATTTGCAAACGACCTATCTTGTCAAAATCTTTTGACAGATGTTCAAAAGGAATGGTATTATTTTTGCGAAACAAAGACCTACCGACACGCATACTATGAAATATGAAATATGAATACAAATGTTATACTATATTTACCTGGTGTTCCGTCTTGACTTTTTCTCTGCTGCTGTCATCTGAAACAAAAAAAAATATTTCAATGTTTCATTCCACATTTTTTTAATTATTTGAAATGAACATTCCGGTAAATGACTTCGTAGACAGTCATCATTTACCAAAATGTATTTATTATGTGTGTCAATTTAACTACTTTTAAATGTAGAATATTTATAAACGTCTATTATCAGTTGTCTTCATATATATAAACGATCAATTTGCATATTCCTGGACTTGCACAACTGATATACCTAACAAAATTGCAAAAAATTACTTATTCTGTTACATTTCGATTTGTAACTTAATTTTAGCTATTGTTCACGGTAAATTTACCTTCAAATAATATATTGTATTATATTCAATATTGATACAGTAAGTGTGTTACACTCTGGTAACCAGACAGTTTGCAGATTCCGTTGTAGGTCTTTTCTTCCTCCGAGGTTGGTGACCCGCCAGGTACGCAATTTAGCACATCGTCTACTGAGAGGTGCAATATACACATGGTGTGTATTAAAGGGAGAATTGTTATTATTACTACTTTGAGACATAACGCGAAGCTAAACTTTTGGAGCAGCGTTGTGCTTCGCCATACATCACACATTGTTATAACGCAAGATTTCCTCTGATTATTTTTCTATATACCTATGACAAAATTGTAAATCTAAAAAGTATCACCTACACCTATTTCATCATAAAATTAAAAACAAACACACGGTTAAGAACGATAGAAGTATCGTTTCGTTTTTAAAACATACTTAGTTCTGAAAACAACCGAACAAGTTTTTATAAATCGAAAAGACAAAACATTTAAGGGACATTTAAATCGAAAAAGTCCTTTAAAAAAACATGGCAAATACAGAAAAGCCATTATTCACAGTATACAAATACGTACAGTGGGTTTGTTTAGTGACACTACATTCGCAAAGTGCGTTCACCCCCCGGGCGTGACATAACCATCCCAGCATAACGTTACATATAGGTAGGCACATTACGGTTTTGAACAAAAACGTCTCATTATAGTAAAAAAATATCAAAATTGTCAAAAAGACAAGTAAATTTAATCATATGTATTCGCTAATATTGCATAGTATATTATAATTTGAATTTAAATCACTAAAATTATTTTAACACTAAATCGTTATTTTTTTTCTTTCGTATCTCGAACACTGGTTGAGTTCGTCGTGACGTAGTGATAGAGCATCTTGCTATATAACCGACAGTTATGGGTTCGATTCTCACTGAGAAGAATGAATTATTTCTGGTAAGATGACAAAGCTTGAGTTTGATGAGTTCCATCATTCCGAACGCTATGTTTTGGATATTTATACGAACTTATGTGATTAGCGAACATCCCCGAGAGGATATCTAAATAGCAACATATTTCCGCTTATAAAATATTGACAGAAAATGACAATTTATTTTATATATTACTTAATTGGACTACAAGATAGCAAAAAACATAATTTACTTAAATAAAAAAACTGTTACCTATATATAAGAAAAAAACGCGAAGATTACAAGCTTTAAAAATGCATACCATTTAAAAACAAAACAAAAAGTATAAGTATTCTTTCAAGGATGCTCCTCGGTAACGAGCATACACATATTTTACTTTGAACTTTCGCAATGGAAAAATATAAAAAATATATATACTATACCATTGTTTGTGCAAAGTGCTGTATTCAAACTATTTCAAGTCCAGTAAAAACTGATGTTAACAATAAAAATTACAAAGTAAACGTAACTCCATTTGCCTTTGTCAGACATTCCGCAGAATCAATATTGATGAACTTAAATTCATTATTATAAGGAAAAACACATTATGAAAGTTGTGCTTTACTTCTTTTTACTCGACTGCGCGACGCAAAAGAAAGTAATGTATCTATCAGCCTATATAAGTATGTTTGTGTGTGCATATGTATGTTTTTTAAAAAGCGTTGTAGACACAAGGGTGTGACTGTAACGCGACGATTGTGGGT
This sequence comes from Heliconius nattereri, assembly GCA_013403645.1. NCBI lineage: Eukaryota > Metazoa > Arthropoda > Insecta > Lepidoptera > Nymphalidae > Heliconius > Heliconius nattereri. The sequence goes on from JAAIXI010000230.1 coordinate 9,701,554, forward strand.
TCAATTCCCACACGAGGAAGTGAAATATTTATTTACGTTTATATTACCATTTCCTCGCTCTTGTGTCAAGGCAAAGCGCGGCGTTAAGTTCTGCCACTCAACACGCAAACTATAAATTACACTAACTATTACTTACAACCACAATATATTTAATTAAAGATTTTTATCAACCCATACTACTTACTGTACGACAATGAATAACGCGAATGTCGCTGTAAGAGAACAATACCGAGTCCGATTTATTTATTTCACATGTGATTTAATGTTTGCAACCAGCGTTTATGGTATCTGTGGCGACCTGTGGTATCTGGTGTGCTGTGGGCAACTCGGCGAGTTATGGGTGGTAATTATAGACTGTATGGTGCCGACGCGCTTTTAATATGGATTGGAGTCAATTAAGCCTAGTTGGACTACTTTTATATAATGAAAGTAACATAAATTTTATTATATTATTAAAGTGTAATAATTTAACGTATTGCAAGTGAAATATAAAGATAAAAAATACATTGATAAATGTATATATACATACAATTTAAGCGAATGAATAATAATATTATCAGGTAATATAATTAAAATACATTTCCGTTCTGTTTCCAAAAATGTAGGTATTAATTTAAGAAATTATATTATCCATCCTTACCTATATTATAAATTTGAAAGTAACTTCGTCTGTCTGTCTGTCCTTTACACAATCAGGGCCAAACCGCTAATTTAATTGTGATAAAATACTCATATAGAGGTACTTGAGGGTCTCGCGATGAACATAGGATACGTTTTTTTCTCATATTTGTAATATTATCGTTATATACCATTATATTAAAATACTTATTAATTTGACATGCAATTTATTCTGCCATGTCCGCTACCGTCGCTATGCGACCGTTGCTAAGCAACGATTTGCAAAGTTTTTTGTTAGAAAACATCACCCAAAATGAGCTTGCTTAACGCATCTGTCTATTGAAAATTGAAAATAATTTCATAAATATATTTAATAAATATTCGTATAGTTCAAGCGGGCGTAGCCGCGTTCGGGTCCACTAGTATTATTATAAAATAATTTAGACAAAACTGCACAACTACTAAGATATATCCATTCCTATATTATAAATTCGAAAGTAACTCTGTCTGTCTGTCTGTCTTTTACGCAATCAGGGCCAAAACGCTAATTTAATTGTGATAAAATACTCATATAGAGGTACTTGAGGGTCTCGGGATGAACATAGGATACGTTTTTTTCTCATATTTGTACTTTTTTTTCTCATATTTGTAATATTTTCGATATATACCAATATATTAAAATATTTATTAATTTGACATGCAATTTATTACGCCATGTTTATAACAACCGCCGTTGCTAAGCAACGATTTGAAAAGTTTGTTGTTAGAAAACGTCACTCAAAATGAGCTTGCTTAACGTATATCTATTGAAAACTGAAAATAATTTCATAAATAAATTTAATAATTCGTATAGTTCAAGCGGACGTAGCCGCGTTCGGTTCAACTGGTATAAAATAAATATAAAAATCACTTCTATATTAAAATTTCCTTGTCAACTTAAAGATAAAATCAATAACATTGAAGATCAAAACAATCGCAGCCGACACTCATCTTATAAAGTGTGTTAACACTCTGCCAGAGTAAACTCTTCTCTTATCACTAGTTCAATTTAAACAGCTCAATGCAAACCACCTTGATGATAACGTATCTCTAACAATTTACATATTATATGCATTTGCAATTTTCGTGCAAATAGCGGCAAAATTACTAGATTAGGTTAGTTCACCCGAAAAAATATGAACAAACTATTAGATAAGTTAATATGAACGTTTAATTTAATCTTAATTAAACTTGACATAAATAAGTGTAATGGTGCCTCAATAAAGTAATAAGTGGACAAACTAGTTTATCTGAACGAGTATCTTACTCGTACTTGATAACATGTAGATGAGTTATTTTAATTTTCTCTTATTTTCACACTCTACGATGTACCCCGTAGGCAGTAGGGGTAGGAAACCTGTGGACCTAGTGTTAAGACACTCGATTCCCAATATTAATAGTCAATCGTCAATCAATAATCACACATTCCATCGAATTCTGGAGGCATTGCGTATTTTTTGTGGCGAAACTCCACGTTGCGCTTTTGCGCCGTTACCAGAGTTATTACCGTTATTACCGTTTATATTATAGTATCAGAATATAATACACATTTGACATTAAAAAATTAAAGAAAATATAAAATATATACGACTTAAGAACTTCCATAAACATATATAATGGTGTAGTATTTCGGCTAGACGTAGCTCGGTATTTGGCAAAACAAACGTAAGAAACAATACAGGGCCATTGTTTTGGTACTCGCGTTTCACTAATTCACGTGATCCTGACATTCAATCTCCAAACTAAACCTAAGTGTATTTGAATTATTGAACAAATTTTATTTTGACCACTTTAAATTTTAGTTAAGCAGTATCACGATGTATATATATATAAATAGCCATTATATATGTAAATATAGAACATGCCCAAAGATCATGTCTACTGCGAAACTCCGAACCTGCTCTTTTTCCACAAATATAAAATAAAAATTTAAGAAAATACTAAAAAAAAAAACAAAAATAAAATATAATTACTAAACAAAAGCTGTAAACTCTGAAATAATTCACGATTGAATTTCAACATTCGACCCAATTCCGCCCCGATGGTGTTGATAAGATAGCACTTTACGTGTTTGCTCTGAGGGCGGACGTGCAAGGCCGAGTTCACCTTGCTACTAGTTTACTATAGATTTTTTATATTACCCATAAAAACAGTTTAATTAAAATGAAAATTATATGAATATGGTTTTATTTAATATAGAGTTAAGAACTATAAAAGCCTTTTCATTTTCCTCATTTAGCAAAAGCAAGAAGAACTTAAACTCAAGATAGATAATTATATAATTTAATAAATTGGTCTTTTACAAATGGAAAACGAGGAAATATTAATAAATATGCAAAACTAGAATAAAACACATGTCTTTATCTTTCCTTATCACTTTCACATGAAGTAGCGGATAAAACGTAACAGACGAACTAGCTAGATAAAATCTGAATACAAGTGCAAAAATATTATTTTCTTCTCTGCCTTTACGTCACGACTCTTTCCGACTAATAGTTAACTATTATCATTTAATTATATATCATTAAATATTAAACATATTAGGAAACAGCTATAGATTGCAAGCAATATTACATTAGGAATGATAAATGTTCGTAGTACAGAAATAATCTACAACAAGTGAGTTATAAACAAAACAGAAATCCCAACTGCATAAGCTAACTTAATTTATCCAGGAGCATACGCGCCATCAAGACTAATCCAACGATGTATTGAATATTATAAAATTCTTAACCTTTTAAAAAATATCCCGCGAATTTTTTATTCCTTTGCGTTGGTTATAAGATAAATTTTTATTATTTCAAAATCAAACCACCATTAGAAATAGGTGCTTCAAAAGTCATTGTTGAAATACTAACCGAAACAAAAGGTCTCCTGTGAAAAATAGATAACATAAAAAACTAAATACTAGATTCACACAAAAAAAATAAAAAAGATATTATTATTAATTCATCGACATAATAATATGTAAACACTGACTAATATGACGTTTCAAAAGCGGTAGCAGCAGAAGCTTCGAAAGTTATAAGTGCTAGAGATGTGACAGGCGATGGCCGACGCGACGGTAGGTATATGCTGCCTGGGGCGCGGGCTTTCTAGCCATCTAGACTCTAGAGGAAAGCTGTGCTTAAATTGCACTACCGGTGTTTTCTAGTCAAAAATGTAGGCATGATATTTTCTTTTAATATCCTATAAGCATGTAAAAGTATTTATTATTATGTATATAAATTAATAATTTCAGTTTTATTACATTTTAAGATAATATTCAATGAATATTGTAATATTGACGTTGTGAACAAGTGCCACACGATCGTCCAAACTCAAATCCATAAATATTTTCTTTTATTGGATGGCGAAGTAATTTTCACTAAATATTTTTTGTAAAATGCAGAAAAGCATTTATTACTCTATACTTTTGAAAGTCTGAATAGACTGAATAATTACATATACATATTATTTCCGGGCAATTAAAAGCCTTAAATTAAAGTTTCTACTCCTTTCTCATCTTTTCTCGCTAACTATATTATCTAAACAAAATACAAGTAAATATTACAAAGACTAATGATTTTGTAATAAAAATTGATTTGCAATAGCATGTTGTACATCAGCGGTGGCGTCCACTCCATTTGCCATTACGTTAACAAGAGGTTGGAATAAGTCACGAAAAACTGGCGCCAGAGGCGTTCGTGTGCGCGGTACAATTTCCTAAGTTAAGTTTGTGAAATTTTACATTACTTTCATAATCGATACTAACACACAAAGGAAAATTGGAATTATTTGTTTATAATCCAGTCGAGTCTTACTTACCTCTGTAGAGTGTTAAATGAAAAGTGTTTAATAAGAGGAACATTAAGTGTAAAACATATGAATTACTAAAACGGGCCTAATAATGGCCTCCTTATAATATGATAATAATATTTTTCGCCTACAGGTAATGGCGATGACATACTCGTATAATAACAATGATTGCCTAAATCACAAAAACAAACGAAAAACGTTGTGATATGTGTTGCATATCTTTATGTGGATTAAGACAAATAATAGGTTTCTATATATATATATATATATATTCAGTATAGTCAATATATTCATATTATGTAAATTATATTTAAGTGATATAGAAACAAACTGCATATCACCGCTGTTGATAACCTTTTGCCTCATTAAGTATTTATTTCCTATATATGACAATAATACATAATACTAAAAATAACAAGCGCTAAATACAAAGACAGGGTTAAATCTTATATGTAGGTCAGAGGTCCTTTGAGTATTAAAGGTCAAGTTTATTCATAGATCGTGAGGGACAAAGTCTTATTTTAGTAAATATATTTGTATAATATATGTAAGTGATGATGATTGTAGGGAACAGAGTGTCTTAACACCAGGTTCCCTCTGCCTACCCTGCTGTGTGCGGAATACAGCGGGATACAACCAACTGTAAAAAATGTAAAATTAAATAAAACCATAAGTGTTATAGTATTTACTCCAGAAAAGAAGTAAAGGAGTAGAAATAGAAAGCTTAAATACAACATCACGCTTTCACCCCCATGGCAGGATCAGCAGAGCCTAGTGTAAAAACACTCCGTTCCCCAATTTCCATTCAATATTCGAGACACTGTATCAGTTTAATGTCGGCTAAACAACGCTACTATTTGCCTACCAGGACGGGACATAGAACCCACGAGCATCGCGTTTACAATCAAAACTCTCTCCCACAACGCCAGGACGACCTGTTTTTAGAAAATTAGAAATGTTAACAATTGTATAGAGAAGCAATCATAGCCGGCACTAGAGCAGCACTCAAAATTAATCCAGTCTATATGACTGTCGTTCACTCGGCGCTATCTTCAAGCTTTTCACATCGTTGATAAGATATCAGTACAGATTACACAACTAACACTGTTTTAATATTGTATATAAGTAATGAGTTGTATGAAATGACATTTTAATGAGAGCAATAATAACATTGCAATGGTATATATGCTCTACACATTTATAGTTAAAAATATTTATTATTGAAACCATTGTATCATTAGATTTTTGTTATCAAAAATATTTAAAATTTCTAGGTATTGGAAGAAAACATGAAAAAAAAAACACAACTTTTTTTCAAAATTGTAGAAAAAAATATATACTTACATTGATTTAGGAGATTCTAGAGCATATGCCTTGAAGAATTCTATGTATTCATTAATTTAATAAACCATTTCAATATAATTCAATAAATTCAAATATTCAAAAGAAAGGCAAATAAACAAAGTACCTATTTTAATTTATCATACAACGTTTGACGAGCTCGGTGATATCATTCCAGAAATACTATCTATAGACCGGTCTTATTTATAGTAAGTAATTATCAATTTCACACGATAAATGAATGCTCTTTCATATTAGATATGACATTGGTCATATAATATCAGCACATATTTACAAATCTAAAAAAAGAAACATACAGTTGAATAAAATAAACACTATACCTTTTTTGAAGTCGGATAACAAATAAAAGTAAGTATATCTTAATTTTTTAGATAGAATAGAATTGAGTAGGTTGGAGGGCGCCTTTGCTAACTGGCAAACGGCTTACAGAAAATAAAAAAGGATCAAATATACGAATAGTTTTAATAAATATTATGTTTTACTTACTACACATGCATATGTGGAGTGAAACGACTAGTTAATTTTATATTCTGTTATATCCGACTAAAAGGCTTATTTATTTTTATTTTATTTATTTATATCTTAATTTTGAAATTGGCATCGACGCGTTGTGCAACGCGACTGTTCAAAAAATATGATATCTGGTATCTTTAACCAGAGCGAGAAAATTAAAATATTAAATACGAATTTTAAAATTACGAGAAGCAGGATTCAAACCTACAAAAGTCGCGTTTGAAGTATATGCAGTTTATTACGACGAGGTAGATTTTAGTAGGTTATTGAAACATGTTTTGATTTTCTTGTACACTTTACCTGTCATGTAAACTTCACACTACTTTCACAATTTACTTTTTTGGTTAACATACGTACATGTATTTAAATTTTGAAATTAACTCACCGATCATAGGTTATCGTTTATCTGTGCCTTAGATGACGATGTCATTATTTCGGCCATTGAAATGTTTCATATCAAAATATTTTGTTGTTTTAACCTTCATTGTTATATACAATAAATTTAAGATTTAGTTATATAACTATATTATTAATAAACTATTATTGATAGAACTAGACGGCAAGGCTCCATCGCGACGCTGTTAAAGTAGTTTTATGTTTAACCATTATTACTATAGCACGTAAGCGTACGTAGCAAGCAAACCTAATAAAAATTCCAACTTTCTTATAAAAATCAACGAAATAAACGTTTATTGGGGTCCTTCAATTGGAAAATAAATATCAATTATTCCATAAAATTAAATAATCACCACCAAAAACACTCGTCTTAAAAGTACACGCTGAAAACGCTGAAGTAACTCAATAAAAACATTACATGTTAATATTATTGTTTACATCATTACTTTAAACCGTTTTATTATGAAATAAAAATAAATTTATCGAATCGATTTTGATAAGACACAACTTCAATAACAGTAAAAGAGCTTGCGGCAGTGCGTGAAAGCGAGATCGCTGCGAATAGGCATCACGACACGAATCGGCGTATCTACATTGTATTCCATAGAAAAAACCGCTAAATAACTTATAATAACCGTTTAGAAAGTATTATTAGCATTAGCGAGGTCAAGAGTTCGCAGGCCGCAGGGTACGAGCTGCCGTGTGACGTCCACTGGTCATCTTGAAACAAAAATCATTTTGCACCCGAATTTAGCTGCGCATGTTTATGATATGTTATGTTATTTTAAATTAATAAGGCCGTCGTGGTATAGGGGCACCAGCGCTGTAAGCACGAGGATTATGGGTTCTATTCCTTCTGGTAGTTTCAAGAACTTCGACCCTGCCATTCGCGAAAAGAGGTGAAGCTGCTCTTTTTAATATGAATTATTAAACGTTGGTGGTGCGGGAGGAACATATCTGTTTTACATATACTACCTTAAATCATAAATCAGTCCCTGTTTTCACAACCCTGCAATTTTTTTTTCAATGAGATAGGAAACTGAGAACCTCATTAGTAGAGAAAAATGAATAACTTCTTGTTACAAATGACTTTTGTATAGTATAACATAAACTTTGTATGGAAGAACATAAACTTAAAGCTCCCATTGTTTTATTGCTCTAAGTATTGCCAAATGCAATCTAGAAAGTTCAGTTATAAAACCATAACCAAACGAGGGTACTTTTGATCAATTTAGCCCATTGCTTCGAAAGGCAAGTCCATAATTTGTGATAAGGCATTTGTGTTTGGACAATAGAACATAAAAAAATGAAACTTATAATTTTGTTTAGATCATCCAACTTACTTTAATCATATGATGACCAATTTCAATGTAAATCACCGCCTCGGAGAAACGGAGAATATGAAATTGCTAGAAACAACTCACGACCATGAAACGAGAGCAAATAAGAAAAGCACCAAAGATTTAAAAAGGAAAAACGTAATCAAACGAATAAGTGAAAATACAGTAATATACATTCGTCGGATGTCTTCAATTGCAATCATTAAGATATAAGATAAATCAACTGGAGTTAACTTTGATTCCCGACGAGAACAAAGCGAGTAGAAAGTTTAATACTTCAAAATTACCGATGAACATTTTGATACTCTAGAATATTTTTATTGCGCGTTAATTATGGATTGTCTCTTTAAGCCACAGGTGGCGCATTGGCACGAGTATTGAAAACGGTGGTAGAGTGTTCAAACTTTACAATATTCTTACTATAGGGTCTTTGAATGAGATAGACAAGATGTGTTGTTAATTTTCGCCAATTAGCTTCTCGCCAAAAAGAATACGAAAGGAAATGGAGTGATTAATAAATTCTCACATATTTAAACTCTATTTGCTGCTCTTTTTTTATTTTTACGTCGTTACATCGTTGATCGTATTACAATATAAATTTAACAAGTAAGATATTTTCTTTGTTCTTTACGGGAATCAAAAATGACTGAGACAGATAAAACGAAAGAAATAATTCTTAACACTTTAATGAAAGAAAGAAATAAATTCTAAAACCTGTTCTAATACATACGTATTTTTACAAAATTGAAGTAATTTGAAATGTTCTGTATGCCTAGATATCAGGTTTTCTAAATATACGCTCATAACTGAATCGAGCAAAAAATGAGATTAGTCGGGCAATGCGATGTATGTCTACGAATATAAAAATGTAGTAAAAAATATTTATAGCACAAAATCTTCCTTAAATATTATTTTTGGATATTAAAATGTATTTTGATTATTACGTATAATACAGTTCTCTCGGTTACGGCTTCAATTTTTATTCGAATTCCACGTTAAGATGATTTTCAAGGACAATTGTAGACTACCACATAACATTCATAGACTAAAAATAGAAATACATTTGGGAAAGAATGTCATATTGTAACAACTTCATTGAAGTCGTACGATTTAAATTCTAAATCATTGTAGAAATTTCTTAATTGACAGGTATATCAATTTGACCTAGACAGAAGCCAAGATCACCATTACAACGTCCACATCAAAAAGCTTTCTATCTAATTGTTATCTAACGGCAAGAAGATTCTTTATCGGTACAAAAAAAAGTTACTGCCATTAATTACTTTAATAAGCTACAAAAAATGTGTTTTCAAAAAAAATATTTAATTCGGCGAAGATACATGCAAAGATTAACTACGCAACCATTTGATAAAGTAGAAATAAAAAAAATGGCGGGTGGTTGTTTTAATAAAAATTAATCTTTCTTTTTTTTTTAGTTTCATGCTGTACTCCAAACAGCAGGGTAGCCAGGAGGAACTTAGTGTTAAGATACTTCGTTCCCCATTTTCTGTCGAGTTCTTGTGGCATTGCGTGTTGTGTGGCGGACTCAACGCCGTTCAACGCCGCGCTTACTTTTGGCACCAGAGCGAAGAAATGAAAATATTAAATATTTCATTTCTCCAAGTAGGAATTGCACCCACACACCCCCACACCTATCGCATTTACAGTCACACGCGTGAAATACACGGCGTAGAACGCTAAAATTGGTATATAGGTTCTGTGAGGAGTCTTTACTCCTCAGTTCTACTTAGTCCTCACTAAGAGAGGAATTTCCGAAATTGCAACGGGAATAGAACAAATTGGATTTTAAGTTTTAAAATCCACGCAAAGAGCCTGTAGCCTACCGGCTGCAATTTGATATAGATAATAATTTATAGAATACCAACTTTCATCAGTACAAAACTGGCTCACGACAATCCTATATTTATGCAAAAACCTTAATGGCGTCAAATTTTACTTTCATGCACATACGCCTAATTAAAAGCTCTTGTTACACCATTTAACGAAGTTGCTTTTGAAAGTTTACCAAGCACCTACTGCAGAACTGACCTGAACTTATTACTCTTATGTGGAACGCGTAACTGTATTTATATCAATTTTCAAAATATATATTAAAAAGTAATTATGTCGAACTGTTATATTTTGAAAACTTTATCGAAAATTTTGAACTGAATTTATTTTTTATTTTAATGATCTGCGAAAGGAATTAAAAATGCATTATACTTTAAAGGTAGGTACTTATGAAGTCCCTTTAAATGGTCCCATTTTGTTATATCTCACAATTAATGCTAATGACCGGAATCTTATTAACAATATTGTATTGCTTTTGTAAATTAGCTCAATATTAAATATAATTTTAATATATCCATTTAATTAACAAAGTATAATTACTATATGAGTGGTTAAATAATACTGTTATTTTAAACTTATACAACTAACTTAACGGTCGCGTGCTTGTGCCTGGTTGTGAGTTAAATTTGAACATTAGAGTCAATTTGTTAAATCTATTGTGGCATATTATAAAACACTTCGTGCGCAGTGCGGTACAATTTTTACTAATATTCAATTAGCGTGATAGTCGTAAATTCGATTTTAGCGGAGAAATATCCAAGTGGCAGAAAAAAGGGCGACGTACCTACGTAATTGTTAGATACATGTACAAAACGGAGATAACATTTTATCGTTTTTATTGTTGTTTTTGTAATTTTTGTAATTTTATTTTTGTTATGCTAAGATTTATAAACTGTATATATAAACTGACTTTGAGTTGAGAACAGTTTATAATACTGTATTTATAAACTGTTCTCAACTCAAAGTTCGATCTAGAAAACGATCTTGAGATGCCGTTTAAGGTCATTTAACACTCGTGTTTCAAATGATAAGTAGAACTAAAAAAATAATGGAAGAAATCATTAATTAACATTTCGACAATAGTTTTTTTTTTAATAAAATTGACATATAAAAGTAAACAATTAGATTAATATGTAATCAAATCTGCGTTCACAACAGCCCAAAATGGTTTTTTTTTACATAAAGTATGTATAATTGTAGTAGTTTTCTTATAATAAATGTTAATTCTTAATGAAACTAAGTGCATAGAAAATACACTAAAACTATAGATATATTACAATTTGAATATTTTAACAGCATTTTCGAGCTCTTTTCACGCAGCTTTTTGCTTTTTATAGGCAGAAATGTCCTGGTGTATCCATTTTACCCACACATTATGCTTTAAGTGGTGGAACTAAACGCCGCATTGAAAGAGATGTTAGATATTAATTCCTAGTCTTGATAGTCAAGGGTCAGGGAGTACCTACAGAGCATATAGCAGTGTAATATTTACGACTCAGCACGGGTATAATGGCGGTCGGGGTGGCAGCTCATGACGCGGAACGCCCTTGCGAAAGTTCCCATGGGAGCGAGTGCCTTTGTTACACCATCACGTATTATTTATAGTAACAAAATTATATTTGTTAAAATAAAATCTATGGAGTTTTAATATTATATTTTATTATGAATTTTTAATAAATTTCAGGTTCTAGTTAAGTATGAAGACTCCGAGGAAATTAGATCACTCACATTTTGACCCAAAATTTTCTCGTTATCAATTGGCACAAGCGTGCGACTATAAACAGGTAGATTCAATTCTCACATGAGAAACTGAAATATTTAATACTATAAATATTAGTGCATTAGAAATTCACATCAAGCATAATATTATATTCTACACAATTAGTAAGGAATAATAAAATTGTACAACAATTAGAATAGCATTAGCCCAAATCAAAACAAACGCTTAGCGACATTGACATTGAGGCGTTACGGCGCTGCGCTGGTGGGTTTCGTAATTACAACGCCACCTGACCCTGACGTTCGATTACTTGCTTTATTACCAAAAAAATATAAATCTTACGAATAAATTGTCAATTTTTTTTTCAGAATACTATAAAAATATTTTTTTAACAGGTGTTAATTGTACAAAAATATTAATAAGTATGTAATAAGTTCTTTACTTTTTGTCCCATAAATCTGCATTCTCGCCATTTTGAGAAATTGTATCCTGGGTGGTGGAATATGATAACATAGAATTAATATCTAATTTTATTCACTTTGCCGTAATTTATTTAGTAGGGTCTAGGGTAAGTCAGAAAGAATTCTGATCACTGTAAAATGTCCATAAGAATTTTCCGCGCTCATATCCTCCACAATTATAATAACATTATAGGAGAACGAAGTACCTAATAATTAGAAGTTCGTTATGTAGAAGAGAGATCCAAGTTAATAATTTTAATTTAAGCGCGTCGCGATTATGTATTTAAGGAAAAATAGGTAATAAGTAGTAAATTATTTAGATATATCCATGTTGAAATTTACATCATAAATCTTTTTTATGATGATGATGGAAAAGTGAGTGGTAAGAGAGATTGGGGAGACCTCGGTTGTTCTTCGAAAACACAGTATCAAAGATACTGGATGAAGGTCACGTAAAAAGCATGAGGACCCCCCGAAGGGCATGTATGAAAAGGTTGATGACAGTGGACGAGTCGAAAGAGGTATGTAGAGACCGTAGCGTTTGGCGCTCCTTTCTCTCTGACTACCCCGCTAAGAATAAAGCGTGAAGTTAAGTTAAGTTACTTAGAAATATACATCCACTTAAAAACAATGCAAATATTTCCCCTAATAAACACAGCTATGTCCCAATACCATGCCGGCGTCAATTAAAAATCTTACAAAGGCGAAAAATCGTTACAACTTATTAAATAATAAACGTACGCAAGAGAACCACTCGAACATAACGGTTTCAGTCCCATGAACACATAGTAAGCCGACAGAAGGCTTATCTGGGAGACAAGACGACGCGCGACGCTCCATTGATTAGCTAGCTAGTACTAGCAACATCTCTATGAAAGTAACTCAAGTTGATTTAAAACTAAGTTAATTGGGGCTTACGTCGATCGACAAGATATTGCCATTATTGGGAATGCACTTCGGTGTCTTTCAAGTCTTCCCGAGAGACAGTTATTTTGACAGGTATCTTTAGAGCACAATTAATTTGAATATGTAACGGAGCCGACGAGCCATGTATTTCCGAGCGCGTCTCAATTTATGTGATTCTATAATTAGATTTACAAAAAGCTTTCATAGCTGATTCTAAATGTTTTAATAAAAGCTTCTAAATAATACTGTCTGTGTAGGTATGTATTAATAAACGGAAATTTGCTTATTTATTTCTTTTTAGCTTCACGCTGTATCGCATGTGGCAGGGTAAGCCTGGTGTTTAGAAACTTAGCTTCTTACTTTCACCGAATTTTGGGGGCAACGCGTGTTGAGTGGCGGAACTGAACGCCGCGCTTTGCCTCAGCACAAGAGCGTCGAGTGGGAATCGAACACAAAACCTGTCACGTTAATAGTCATACGCTTGAGCCACTTCTGGCATTACTTATTTTATTTATAAATAGAAAAAGACCCCTCGATAGAGCAATACAACCATGCTTGACTATATACCATATTAATGAATTCAAATCTGACTATTTATTAAATACCTTTGTAAACAACATTTCTAACATAATAAAAAAACTGAAACACTATCAATTTCTTTCTTTACACTTAAATACTAAAATACATGGCAATATTAAAAAAGTTAAACTGATAAGTCCATTTTTCAAGCGTGTTTGTTTAATTCTATTGTTAAATATTAAGCTCAGTTCTTCTACGTCACGCAAGAAAAGGCAAGTCGGGCACCATCCGACGCGACGGTCAGTGGATTACAGTACAGGCGCTTGTAACAGTGACGTAACGGTCGGCTTAAACCTGAGCGACATTGATCCCAAATCTGAACTTCAAATTTAACGGAAGACCAATCACGGTAATTGGTAAATGGCAAATGAATCTTCCATTTACTTGGTATTGGTCTAAAATTGGGCAAAAAATTGAATACAAGTTTAAATACTGCGGTTCATTGCACCTGTGGAGGGTGCTTATTTGTCGTTCAGTTTCTTTTATAATTCCCATAAGAGAAATTATACATTTTTACACCGAATATCGAAAATATCGATTTAAAACAAAATAGTACTGTACTTCAACGCGTCATCTTTCCATTATAATATACGAATTGTCGCAAAATATGGCATACGTTTATTTAAAAGACTATACTAAAACATTTTTAAAGTAAATCCAAGGTTAATTACAGCATCAGCACAGTGACAACCCCTCTTACGTAACATACCTCCCGCGCACTCAGATACAGCCGTTAACGACCGTTCGGTGTTTGCTTGACATTGACATTATAATGAATGGCCATTGAGCAGCTGACTCACTCCACTGATGATAAACTTAGTTTAAAGAGAGAAATTGCAAATACTTCTAACGCCTTTCACTGATATATTTTTTATGGTTTTGTTAACATTTTCTAGTACTAATATATTATGTACATACTTTGAAGGTTCTCTGGGGTAAGCCGTATTATTGATTTCTTCAGTCACGCCAGGTCATTAAGAATTGCAGTCGTAACGCTTGGCGCGCTTCCAATATATCCTTGTTGGCTGACCTTCTTTCCGCATCTGAGTCCTGAGCCAATTTCACAAAGCCTTAACGTCAAATGGGAGTCACAAAAATTGTCAAGTACGTGTCCGTTTTATTCTTAATAGTTCTCCTTTAAAGGAAGTAATTATATATATTTTAAGACATTTATTATATTTGAAATGCAGACAAGCTGCTTGTATGACATTTAGCGAAACTCAACGCTGGACTCTGTTGCACGAAATATTATTTGATGACATTAGCTCTTAATAACTAAGCAAAAGAATCTAAATATAGATAATACCGAAAAAGCTATCCTATAAAATGAAATATTTATTAACTTTACGATACAATCTAATAAATTACTTGTATCACAATATCTCGTATGCGTTAGCTAGAACAACAGTATCACGTTTCGTATCTAGTAAACGTGTCGAAGAAGTAGTTAGAGTATACCTTATTAAAAACGACTCAGTCAGACTCAGTTTCATACAGGACACATATTATACGGATCTATGGGCAATTCCTGCGTCCACTTAGATGCGGAGTATCTAAATAAATGCTCTTTTTTAACCGACTTCTGTAAGAAAAGGATATTATCAATTCGACTGTATGTTTTTTGTATTAATTAGTCATTTTTTAAATTAAGTATTTTTTTATCTATATTTCCTTGCGAAACAAGCATAGCGAAGATTGTATTGAGAAATAAAGATTAAGTGCCTAAAGTATACTTATCCTTATACTATGTAAAAACTTATTAACTAACTCAACTGACTTCAGTTTATCTATTGGTTGTATTTTAGTGTCAATTATGAAGAATACAATACCTACAGCATTTCTTCGCACCCGAGACCACGTTTTTGCGGTCGCGGCTGGTTAACGCTTCGTGCTGCTACGGCTACGAGCGCCTCGTGACGTGCAAACCGCATCTTGTTCACGTCTATTTTAAATATTACACTTTATATTGACTGCTCCTTTTTCTTGTTTAGTTTCATACATGACTTCTTTAGCTAGATAAGCGAAGAGGACGTAGAGCCGTAGACGTATACCCTCTTTCCTCTTATGTCCTCCTAGTATGTATTGTCCTCTTATGTTCCCACCATCACCACTGTGTTTTAAAGATCAGTCTAGGGTTTTCTTTTTCATATTTAATAATTTACAATTTCAAACTATTTTGCAATATTTTCTATTATTGAACACACGTGTCAGTTTAAGGTGATACGACCTTCACTAAACTAACAATAAACATTAACAATTTCAACTTATATATTTCTTAATAAAAACAAAACCTTTTCAACATGTAAGTATCATGCATGAACAAACATAGACGCTTGCGCATATCACATATCAAAGTGTCCGCCCACCTCGCAGCCCTGCAAGGCCGCGGGCCTACGCCCCGGTTAGAAAGGAAGCTATTGTAATGCTCTGAATCACGAGCAACGGCGTCAGTGGGACTGCGCGGGAGCAAGTAATGTCAAGACAACTTGGTCTCCGAAGTCAATCGAAATCCATTTATTAAAGAAGTTCTTCGATACATTTTTTCAATTCAATTCAATTCAAAATATTCTTTATTCATATAGGCAATTATTATAAGCACTTTTGAATCGTCGAATGAACATATGAACAAAAAACTACCACCGGCTCGGAAGGCAGTTCTGCTGAGAAGAGCCGGCAAGAAACTCAACAGTTGCTCTTTTCAAAATCAATGGTACAATCTATTACATTAGCTGGCAGCTATCCTGCATTACATTCAATAGACATTAATTCCATACATGTTTATCCTCTAAATATTCTTGAACAGTGTAATACGCTTTACTTGTTAGAATTTTTTTTACAGATATTTTAAATTTTGGCAAACTAAGAATACACCGCGGATTTATTAACTTTTTGGAGGCGAAAACTTGGTGTAACAAGCTTACCTTTATTTCTCGTTCCTATCGTATGACTGTCACTATGTTTGCTATGACAATGTATATTTTGTCAGAAAAAGAGAATGTTATAATATACAAATTGGGAAGCAACTGTAATAATACCTGCATCTTTGAAAACATCTCGCATTGAACGATCTGTCAACGAAAATGCAAATTTTGTTTGAGTGGAAAGCAAAAGCAAGACATGTTATGTTAAATAATAAACTAATCAATAGCACCTTAATGAAACACGTAGATTTTTTTAAGTTTATACATATTTCTTAAAGTCTACCATAAGACACTCATGATTCTGGATGGTACACAATAATAAAGACGACTAAAGCAATAAGTACCTATAATATATCACTAGTATACCTATAATAGTTATCTATAATTATTTACAATATAATATTTCAAATTATTCATTCACATATGTTTTTATGTATGAAATAAAAACAGACGAGCGCTGTTATATCCAATGATAGGCGTAAAGTCTGTTATTACCTACCATATCATATTTATAACTTAAACTAGTGGACCCGAACGCGACTACGCTCGCTTGAACTATACGAATATTTATTAAATATATTTCTGAAATTATTTTCAGTTTTCAATAGAGAGATGCGTTAAGCAAGCTCATTTTGGGTGACGTTTTCTAACAACACACTTTGCAAATCGTTGCTTAGCAACGGTCGCGACGGCTGTTATTAACATGGCGGAATAAATTGCATGTCAAATTAATAAGTATTTTAATATATTGGTATATCGAAAATATTACAAATATGAGAAAAAAAAGTTTCCTATGTTCATCCCGAGATCCTCAAGTATATCTGTATGAGTATTTTATCATAATTAAATTAGCGGTTTGGCCCTGATTGCGTAAAAGACAGACAGACAGACAGAGTTACTTTCGAATTTATAATATAGGTATGGATACTAAATGCCACGTACAGCTGATGAAAACTGAATTAATCATGTTTAATTTTAGCGTACTATTAAAAAACACGAAAAAAAGATAAGTATATACTGGTATCTGGAATTTAAATAAGAAAAATGGTCTAAATTTAAAATTGTAGACTCTAAAACAAGGTCTGCCTAGTTCGCCAAATGACCACGTGGGTTTTATCCAACGTAAGCAATATATGAACTTTAGAAACACGTAGTGTGTTTTAAAATTTAATTTATACTTAGTATTAAAATAATGATTAAAAATTATTATTTAATATATATTAAAAGTCAAAGCCGAAATACGAATAAGATGTGTTACTGATGCAGAATTCTCATGTAAATATAATTTAATGATAATAGCATATTGCACAATAATTGCAAAATACCTACGAGTATATCTGCAATATATTAAATAACGTGATGGCGGCGAACTTTGTCCTTGCATTTTATTATGTACACAATTCACGTGTTATGCTGTTAATCAAATTTAATATACCTTTAAAAAATCTTAAATTTTCTAATTTATATGTGCTTCTTTATTTTAAGCTAAGCCAATAAATTCAGCTGTATTACTTTTAACTTACGGCATTAAACAATAATACAGGACATTCCTTGGTTTTCAAATAAAGATGTTAGGTTTCTACCGAACATAAAGTCTAGATAACAGAAATAAAAATAAAAGTAAATAAAAGAGAGAATATTTCATCGATCGCGCGTCGATCCGTCAACGCCTGTTAACTGTCAACGCGGTAGAATTGATCTCAATTCGTCGATTTTATAAAAGAAAGTGAGGCGTTGAGATGGCGCCACTCTACACACAATATATCAAATTCAGAAAAGAAAAGAGAGGAATGTCTTAACACTAGGTTTTCTCTTCCTACCCTTCCTACCCTCCTTATAGAAGACAAAGTTTAAGCGGAATAAGAGGCGGAACCTGATAATCTTCATAACCTAACATCCTAAATAAAAATAGTATTCCTTTGATAAAACTCACATGATTCAGAAGCTGCCGTCGTCTTATCTCCAATATCAATGACGTAAGCGATAAGACAAATCAATCCAAATCTCTTCCGAGATAATGGTATACAAATAAATATGTTAGAAAACTCTAGACTTTTTCTAAACGCATATATCATGTAAAATTTCATCAATAAAAAAATAATAATTTGATTAACTTGCAAATTTTAAAAAATACGTGAAATTACATATTTTAAACACCGTTAGAGATTTGTAAAATTTTGCATACTTAAGTATGAATTAGAGATTAGGTACTCGCAAAAGTTGAGAGGTGTTTGTTATGTAGATTTATTCAGATGATAGTTTTATTTTATAGTATACATTTACATTGTCTAGAAAAACACGTTATAATAGTTTTAAGCTGCAAATTCATATCAATTTGGTTGTGTCTTATTTTACTTAAGTCAGCTTTACAACTTTCCCCCATAGCGGAGTTGATAGAGAGAACTCCTTCAAGATGCACCGTTTACCACTGGCCGCCCGAATCATAGATACTGCCGGGCTTAGTCTTACCAGACCGGAAAAATAAAAATAATGGGTTTTTAACGGAATTTGAGAACGGGTTCGTGATGTTTGAACGGGTTTTCATCATACCCACAGACCACAACCAGTCATTTACAACTAAACACTATCCCAAAGTTCCACTATGACTATACTTATCGTTATACTAATAAACTTAACTGCATATGACATAATAGTTTTTTCTATACAACAGATCACCATTTAGTTATCAAGCCTTAAATAGATGTTTAACATAATATGATATTCAAATTCCAATTCAAAATATTCTTTATTCAAATAAACATAAACTATAAAAGCACTTTTGAATCGTCGAATGTACATGTCAACAAAAAGCTACCACCGGTTCGGAAGGCAGTTCTGCTGAGAAGAGCCGGCAANTTTCAATGAACACGTTCACGTTTAAGAAATACCTTTATTAAAGATAAACATAATGTACGTGGCCAGGGAACGCGGCCGTAATCTGTATGCGTTTAGTTACGCAACTAACAATTTCCTCAAATCATCTATTAGAACAGGTTGTCTTTTAACGTTACGAGAACCCGGAGGCAGCACGAGACATCCCCGCTAGTTAAGATAAGTGTACAACATTATTACAAAATGTAATTTTAATAACTGATTAATGATATTATTTCATTTATTGTACTGAGCGCAATAAAATCGATAATTCACAATGAAAATATCATTTGTCGGACCAAATTATAGACTTGGGTCTTGGAGCAAGAAAGGCGACCATTAAAATCGTTTTGGTATTTAGAGTTCCTTCGCTAGCGGGCTTTTCTTTTTTTCTTTAGATTAACAATATATTTTATATATATTTTAAATAATAGATTTAATTACACATGTTTAAGAGCTACAATTGAACTTGTAACTGTTTCAATTTCCCTTGTATAGAATCCTGAATTTTTAATATATTATATATTCACATCACAGAGCAAAAGTCACTCGCATCAACCACCAGCGACACGGAAGTACAAATGTACAAGGTGAGTTTTAAATTTATGTTTTGTGGTCATAATCTCATATAAAATTAAAAATTACAATCAGCTTATTAAATAGTTAATTAATTATTAAAATTCTGACGTCTTCGTTTCGTTGGCACGAGTCAAACTGGAAATTCCTAATAAACGTACTATAAGTTGGTAATAAACAGAGATCTTTCTCTCTATTTTACCAAGCTCTCTGGCTCTCTATATAACCAAGCTCGGAGAGTAGAAGCGAGCGTTAATACATATTTTAAGGGGCCCCTTAATCCAGTTGGGTCACTAGTCCCAGGAACTGTTCTAAACGCCTTACTCTGCAACGCGATAATGGGACCAGCTACCGCACGGTGAATGCATAAAATAATAAAAAGGTTCTTCTATTATTTCTTTACTTCCATTCCGTTATAGGAGTCAAAACAATAACTCAATGACTCCCTCTTCACTCCGTCTTCTAGTACTGTGTAACGATAAATGCATATTTTAATTTATCATAAAAATAAATTTGTATTATTGAACTTATTTAATATTTACAATTCTCATCGTTCGGTCAATCCACTGAACCGGATCCGAGAGCTTTATATAACAACGCGGTACACAATAATGAGATTTTTATATAAATTGATGAGCAACGCGCAGCCAAATTATAATGATTTATGATTGGAATGATAACAGTGACATTTTTACGAGTATTGCGCCAAGCACGCGGGTTGAGCGCCTTGCTCTACGAGTACGAGTATATACGTTAATGATTTACTTTTACATTATTGCTTAAATTGGACGCTTTGTGCTGGCGGTGGGTATATGTATAGAAAGTATGAAGTAATGAGACATCATTTGAAATCACGAAATCACTTGTCTGTTTCGAAAGATCTCACATTCGATTCTATTAAATACAAATACTCTATAATATAAATTATCTCAAATACATAACATGAAGCGGCCCGCTCGCGGCTTCGCCTGCGTGAACTACGTTCGTATTAATTTCTGTCTCAATGAGTACCTACGTCATATAAGTGACGTCCATGCTAAATTTGAGACTCCTAGCATTTGTAGTAACGAAGTTTCATACAAAACTTTCAACTCCAAAAACAACCCCTTAGATATCCATCCCATCGAATATTGCAAATTCCCGTCTTAGTGTACACCTACTTCCTATAACTTCCTGGAAGGGCTTCGTCTTCTTCCTGGCATTAATCCCGGCTATTACCAGGGTCTGCCTTCCTACTCAACCAACTCCACTTTGCACGGATTTTTATGGAAGGGCTATGGACTAATAACTATTGTGCTTAGCGAGTTACGAAGCTACTGTACCTACATACTTCGATGGCGTGAAATATTTATTTGTAATGAGATCTTATCACTACGTGTATTACGTTACAGGCACAAATCATATCTTATTGTTAATATAACGTATAAGTTGGCACGGATAAGGGGAATCCGATTGTCTAATTAATCCACTCGACGGCCGCAAGCCGAGGTTCGAGTCCCGCAGGGGGCTCCCTTACAGTCGTCGACTTCCTCACAGGCAGCCACTTAGTGCTTGCATTTTTTCAGGGAGAGAGTACCCTCTTCCCTACCCAATCAGTGTCACTGTAAAAGCCAATAGGGCTAACCTCATGTAAAAGCATTAACCTCATGTTCGAAAAAAAGAACGTATAAGTTGATGAACGAAGATGATGATTTTCGCAAAATCCAAGCGTACACGGATAAGATAGTTTTTTCTCAGATCTATAATGATTAAAATAATGAAATTACAGATTTATTTTATGTTTTTAATTTAGGCATAAAAAAGTTAAGCTATGAAATATATCTATTTATTAACAGTAAAGTATCAACTTTATAAATACTTAGTATAGAAAACTAAATGCGTAATTCACTAAACACAAAAGCAATATAAACTTTGTCAGTCTCGCACATTTCAAATCAGTCGCGAAAAGTTTTTTTTATCAGTAATGTATAATTAATTTAATTATCTTGAAGGCATTGTACTTCATTTATAAATTTGCGATTTCCCGTCGGTGCGGTGGCGAATCTTATCGAAGCAAAGGTCGTTCAATGAGTGATAACACATACAAAACTATTACGTGTACGTCAAAGATAAGAAAAAAATATTTATAACTATCAATACTAACTAATATATAATATACTTACGGAACGGTTCTAAAATATTCATTTCTAAAGTATTCCAATAAGTATTAGTTAGTTGCAGACAATAGCCCTGTATATAAGGAACCTGGGAATGTAGTGTCAAGGCACTCCATTCTCATTACGACACTTTCGTACTCCACCATCCGCCGAATTTTGGTGGCATTGCGTGTTGAGTGACAGAACTTAGCGCCGCGCTTTTGCCTCGATACCAGAGCGAAGCATAGCGAGTGAAATATTTACAATTTAATTTCCTCTAGTGGGAATCGAACCCACAATCCGCCGCCACACGTTTGTGCCTCTACGCCACGACTAGCCTCAACATAACAAGTATTCACATAAAACACGTATAGATAAATTAATTGGCAAAGGTGTAGAGTCGCGTGCCGCCGCCGGTCTAAGAATGTGGCGTGCACCCGGCGTGCCGCCATGCGGTACAGGCGAGCCGATAATGTGCTTACTTATTACACATTATTATGAAAATAATTGAACATCTTTAGTTTAAAAGATCTAGGTTAAGTAAAGTAAATTGTAAAACGTGTAAGTAGAAGCGTGAGGAGCCCCGGGGGACATATTATATGAAGCGATGATGATGACAGTGGACGAGGCCAAAAGATATGCAGACACCGCAGCATCTGTTTGACTCCGTTCTCTCCGTACTCCTCAAGGTAAAAAGAGAGAATCAAAAAATATATAAAGACTTTCAATGTGCAATGTAGAATTTATATATTTTATAGGTGCTTCCATACATAACTTTAAAAAGGTATATTATCAAAACTAAAATAAGGTTAAAAATTTAATAAAACGTAGCAAACGAAAATAATTTCCATGGTAAATAAAGGTGAAATAACTCACCAGATACGGCGCGGCGATATGTTAGTAAGTTGGCGAGGAAGTGATAATTGGCAAAGATGTCCCGTATAGGGGTACACTAACTACTGTAACGGTGGCTCGTAAATTCTATAAATTACACTGTTTCTTTTTATAGACGTAACAAACGTAAGACATAGTATATTGAAAGAGGAAAATTGAGAAAATGCAGAAATAATATACCTACCGGCTAATTAATTGAGACCATCGTGCAATGGTTGCAGGTTGGATTCCCAGTCAGGGGAATCAGTTATTTATTATTTTTAACAAGATAAGTCGTGGTACTAGCACTTAACACGTCTGTCGTTATATACAGCGTGAAGCAAAAAAATACACTGGTTTTAAAGCCAATTAAATATTAATATATGTTTATGTGTGTCTATTTACGTACTATTAGCTTAGCAAATACTTTTACCAGCAGCTAATTATAATTCTAATTTATGTTGATTGACTCTTACTTTGTTTAGACTCGCACAGCTCCTTATATGCAAAATAAGTAATATAACAAAAGTAAAAGTAACTATTTCACTTTGTCTAGTACTATTTTACAGCTATGCCTTAGCTACAAGATATTAAGTTGGAATGGAACTGTATCGCCAAGGAAAAAGATGGTTTTTATTATTCGATGAATTAATGCGATGTAGTTTCAACAGATATAAAATATTTTTTGTTATTAAAAGCAAAGAATGATCTATTTCAAAAAAACCTAAACTTTTTTAAACTAAGAATTTCACAAAAAACAAACCTAAACAGTATCCATTATAAAACAATGGACGACAATATACGTTAAAACATCATTACATTCTGTATATATGATGTAACAAATAACAAACAAAACGAGCCATTAGAGGAGGAAGTATATCATTTATCTCCCGGAAGTCGTACAGGCTGCAGTCTACGCGAGGATATCGATCGCGTGGCCTTGAAGCCAGGACCCACCCCACAGCCAGCTCGACGCCATACTAAGTTCATACTTGGTAATGTTCGGCACACGTGTTTCAATTTTAACTATTTTGATAAATAAGTATATTCTGTATTGTTTCATTCTGGATTTAGGCATAGAATATCTATTGTTAGAACTATCCGTTCATATTTTTTCTTATAATTTAAGAAATTGCGTACCTTTAAAACAAACTCGATGCCACTGACTTTAATTTGCCTTTTTTTAAGGGTTGAACAAAAAGAATGCACTGCCATTAACCAACCGCATACATTTAGAATCATTTAGGTTTCATTAACTACAATATTATTTATTTAAAGAAATACACAAACATAACATGTATGTTAATACTTACATATTATGTTTGTATGTTTCTTATTAAATTATAACATTAAAAATATATAATTCTTTTCTTTCAATGCTAAGTGCTATGCAATGCTAACTAAGCTGATTACTACGACGGAGGTTGCGTGTTCACGATCTGTGTGAAGTAAATTAACAAGCCTGTAATGCAGTATTGGTACGTCTGGTAAAAACATGTGTATGTTATATATTTATTTATACTAGGGTGCTGAGGGAACTAACACATATGTATTAATGCTAAGATTGGCCAAGATCGAGTAAGTAAACTTTTTTTTAAGATTAAAATTGAGTAATAAAACAATTTAAACGATTCATACATTTTATAAGTATTAAAAGTATTTATTAAAAAAAAATGCAAATAAAAACATATTAGCCTTTTCATTAGTCATCCATCCATAGTGTCGTAATAATTCGTCACAACGATAAACGTTACAGCTGAGATATAAAAATAAATAAAATACGTTAAATAACCACGGAAACGAAAAAACGAATACACGTTAAATAACCGTTTTTTTTTTAAAGATTTATGAATAAAATACATGCAAATATACTTTGTTTTGTTTGTATCTTGTTACCGTGAAACTTGTTAGCTGCGAGCGACGATGTTTATTGTAATTAGGTACATAAATTAAAATTCATTTTAAATGTACGAAATCAGGTAGACGATAAAGAACGTAGGAAATGGAGAACGGAGTGTTTTAACTCTAGGTTCTTTTTGTGTATCTTATGTAAGCGAGAGATGTGTAAGGTATTGTAAAGATGTTCAATAAATTATATATAGAATATAGCATAGCATATTATACAGAAAACTATTCTTCACTATTATGATAGGTCAGGGGCACAAGACTGTAAACGCGACAGGCGATGTGGGTTCAATTCCAAGAAATGAAATATTTGATATTTTCATTATATCTCTTTGATGCCGAGGAAAAAGCGCGGAGTGCCTCTAAAATTTTGCAAAATTTTGAATGATTTATTTCCCATACAACTCATACACTTATTATAATTCTACAGACGATGTAGTGTAGTAGCAGTTGCTGAAATATAAAAGCAGGATTTTATATGGACTCTTCTTTATTGAGTTGGTCTTGTTTAATTTAAACTTACTGTCTTTATTTAAGTATAAGAACGAAATAATTTTATACTCTACGTATATTTTGTAGAACTTATTTACTAAAATACAAAATAAAATATCTCCTACATCCAACTAACATGTAATTGTATCGAACAAAGAAAATATAGAACAAAAGCTTGTGTAAACAATAGTAGCCTTTAGGCGGCCATTATATCAGCCGTAATTTAAAGGTTGACTTACCAAAGAAGAAATATATATATATATATATTCAGAAGTTAGTAGGTTTAAATTTGTGAAATCTTTAACCTAATTACGTTATTACCATATAAAATTTAAGAAACATGATAGCTTACCGAGTCGACCAAGTATAGAAGAGATTTAGAAGCTAGGCGAACAATCTACACGAGTCATCTCATTTTGCCTCATCTTCACCATTTAGAGGAAGTTGTGGGCGAAGTTGTCATTTCAACTAATATAAATTAAAAATTTTTTATAATTTTCCTTAAAGTTTAAAATCTAAAAACATTCTAATGAAATAGAATAAGCTTCAAATACTTTTCGTATAAAAATTATATGTATAAAAAAACATATAAACATTACCATTGAATGAAGAGTCGAATACTTGCAAGCGTTACTAGACTACCTGGCTTGGTCTATTCCGAGAAGCACGTACGTTCGACAGGACAGGTTCAACAATATATTGAAAAGGTATACAGAATCTGTAACTGGTTTAAAACCTATAAATACACAAAAAAAAAGAGAGCGCAGCCCATTGTCATCGGTTTTTTTAACGGAAGCCGTTCTTAAAAAGGCAATTTTGTTTATGGACCGCACGTAAAAGATATTTCTTTATGTAAATCAATTTTATTTGCCATCATCAAAGATGCCGAAACTTTTCAAATTCTAGTGAAATGGACTTATTATTTATAATATATATATAGATTTTATTTGTACATTTTTGGTAGCGACAAACGACATAAGAATGTCTATAAATAAATAAGTGAGATACTTATAAATATTCGTTTATTTAAATTCTACCGTTAACTTCAAAAAAATCAAAACAGATAACAGAATAACGAGACATGCATGATGTGCATATGCATCCGTACAGCTAGCGCAACACAGGTAGGTAGGTACCTGTTACAATGAATAATTACGAAATGCACTTTGCACACGAGCGTACGTCGCGTTCGAACTATTTCCATGCGTAACGCTCATTCAGAGTTCGTCAACTCGCGATTCAAATTCAAATGTATAGGAAAGTTAATATTACTTAGTTATTAACAGACATCAGTTTTATTATATTTTTTATATATAATCTGTGGTTAAGTATTAAGAAAAAAACTAAGCAGAATCGTGTAAATGTAAAGCGAAGGTTGTGGGTTCAATTCCCACTCACCCACCATGAATTATTACGTGATCATGTTTTACGCTCTAGTATCGAGGCAAAAAGCGCGGCGTTAAGTTCCGCCACTCAACACGCAAATCTTCGAGAATTGGAGGGTCGTAACACTAAGTTAGGTTAACACTTAATGCGGGATACAACGTGAAGGCGAAAAAAAAAGAAAAGAGATCACTAAGAAATGGCTAAATTAAACTCAACATAGTGTCATAAATTTTATATAGGTATAAGTTATAGATAGATACATTCTTATAAAATAGTTACTAATAATAATAACCACTTGTTCTAACTAATATTAAACACTAGAAAGAATGATTTTAAAGAGAAAAAATGCAAAAACAGCATACACTATTATCTTCATTTTAAATGACAGCGTGAACTTGGGGTGAACTACAAATGTCACCACAGTGTTAAAAACAAATGTTTTTACCACCTTATAATATAATTAATTAAGGTTCTCGCGAGTAAACGTGTGAATAATGAAAGAAAACAAAGGACTGAAACGCATAACAACTGCGACAGCGACGGAAGTGACATTGAAAAGCAGGTCACTGATAACCTAGCATTTAATTGTTTTCATTAAAAAATCTTATAGCAAGCATTAGTGGGCTGACTCGTTTATCCAATGACAAGCTGTTTACTGAACTATTATAGTATAGATTTTTTTTTATTTATAGCAAGGCATATTTTTTGTTTTATTTTATATCCCTTTTATTATCGCCGTTAATATTTCTATTGAAATGTGTATATTCTTTTATATAATTACACTTAAATATTTAGCGCTCTCATCCAAAATAATACAAATATAAATGATTAGTTAAAAAAAACCACGCTTTCAACAGTACACATTAATAAGACTGAAAGAATATTATGAGCACAAATTTAATAATTTTAGTAGATATCTGTGTAAAGTTCCATACGTCATCTTCGAATTCCATTATCAGACCATCTCGAAGCTACCATAACATTATACTGTCATTTAATCTATATATATAAAAGGACTTGTCCTCACTGACTGAGGTAAGATGTTTACTTTCGTAATCTGGACATCCACTAAGAAGGGATTTTAAAAAATTTTAACCCTAAAGTGGTGAAATAGGGGTTGAAAATTTGTATGGAAAAAAATTTAAATCAGCACCAATTTTTATAAAATTTGAAATTTAGATTTTTAAAAGTATTTAATGGAACACGTGTTTCATCGTTTTCTAGAATTCTCCTCCTAAGGGTGCAAATAAGGGGTTGAAAGCTTGTATAGAAAATCTTTAAATGGCCACCGTTTTTTAAAAAATTTGAAACTTAGACTCTTAAAAATATTTCATTGAACATATGTTTCATGGTTTATTAGAATTCACCCCTAAGGGTCCAAATAAGCAAGCGAAGCTGCGCGCGCCCACTAGTCTACATATAATTGCCAAGGTACAACATTTGCAGTGCGCGTAATTCAGATTCTTAGATCTTATTACATACGTAGCATCTCGACCATATAAATATAAATCGTGTAAATAATATTTATAAATACTATGGAGTTAATATTACAGAAACCATGGAGAGCCAGGTCAAACTCTAGTCTAGCCAACACCAAAGAAAACAACAGCGTAAATCACAACCAGTGTCGTCTGTCGCGTTACATTTCACAAGGCAGCCGACTAATAAATTCATTTAGCGGCAAATAGGTCAGCACACAATAAAATGCATATAAAGCTGTTGGACCGGTCGAATTGCATTCGTAAATAATAACCGATGGCGAGATGGAGACGTCAGCAGGGATCGGTGTCACACTCCTAGATACATAGAAATGCGACACCAACGTTTATTGGAAATGCGTCCTACTATTTTAGCAAATGGATTTAATAGTACTTTCATCTCGGCTTTATAGTATTATTTGCTCACTTTCTATGTTATAATTGAATTGGCATTGATGGTTTCAATATAAGAAAAATACAAAGGTTCGACTTGAATGTGATTGTAATAAACATTTTGATGTTATGTAATATTTTTTTTTTTCAGGAAGTAATCATATCGAGATGGGTCTGTGCGGAAGTTGCACATTTTTACTTTATTGGTGTAGCTAAAGACAGTTTACGGCAGTATTTTTATACTGACTGCACCATACGATTAAATTAGAATAAGGAAGTGTGTAGTGGAACATTGTAGCTTGAATTTTTTTACAAAAGGGGTTATTGCTTATTTGTACCAAATAATATTTGAGTAAAAATTAATACAATTAAAGTTAAAATAAGTATCGAGACGCTTTTTGAATATTGCCCGCATTTATTAGATAAGCTAAACACAAAGCCAAATACCAAATTATTATGGACGCCTCATTCTCCAACTCCTACCTATTTTTTTTTAAAAGGTTCTCTAATATTTTTTTTTCTCCTGAATAAGATTCGAAGTGCCCACGATCGTTAAATGTAGGCTTACCATACGTCCATAATGTAGGCTCATCACTGTCCCGGCGTCCCGGTCAAACTTGTCAAATAAAGTATTAATTGTACTTTGTCTCTTTTTCCTTTGAATAAAAAATATATTCACATTTATTAATATGTTTTCAATTCATAATAATTTTGATTGCATTTCAAATACTAAGCGAAACAAATTAAGCGAAAAGCAAAATAAAAATGAGCCTCTTTCTCTTCTGCGTCCCGGTTTGGCTCTTCGTAATTATGGTAAGCCTAGTTAAATGTTTACTAAATAAATAACTAGTAGTAAAAATATCAATACAGCTATTTGTTACTATTTAAAAATTAATTTTGTAATACCTACAGCCAATCTTAAGTCTGTTAATTTTCATTAAGCGACAAAGGACAATTTTAGTGGTAAAAACTTTAGATAGCTTATCACAAGGTCGTTAAAAGCCGTCACCAGATAAATATTGCTTATTAAGCGAAACAACGAAATGTAGTAATTCGATATACATATCATGTACCTACGATCACACGCAAAACAATAAATGTTAGGCAACAGATTAAAAATAAATGTCAATGTTATCAATATTAATAAAGATGTTTCATTATTAGTTGAGTAAAATAAATTACATAACGAAAATTAATATTTCAAAATTTATTTAAAATTTAGAAAATTTGTCGCTAAAATCGCATATCATAATTACGTTGTATCATCGTATTAAATGTTCGATAAAAATTGACATTACTCGTGTGTCCCTACGTGGCCGATAACGTGAATTTGGTACGCATGTATAAAATTAGATGGACGTATACTAAAAAGGTTATTTTATATAAAAATATTACGATCAGCACACACGTTTCCTGTGCTACAAAATATTACTAGTTGGTGGCTGTTTTAGTCTCAGAATTTTCCAGTGAATCCACTTCTGGACTATGTAATGAATGACTTAATATCATTGTTACGAACTGTTTTATAATACGCTAATATACCTACATAATATTTTTATCGTTTCATAATTGCTTTCTTTTTACGTTATTCTCTGGGCAATTTACGATATACATCGATAAGCAGACAATCGTAACATTATTACAATACATTGGGAGTTTGGACTAAGTAAACGTTACTGACCTCCTGTATGCAGCAGCGTGCTAGAGTGCACAGTGCCGTCCTTGTGGAGCAGGACGTGACCTAGCTCCGTGGGTAAATAGTAAGCATTCCCCTCGTCCAAACATTTCTGGTAGCAGCGCGAGGCCTGGTAGAAGAGGGCCCACGCGTGCTCCTCGCTAATATTAGAGTTGAAGGCCTGGAGTATCTGCTGCAGCGTGAGGCAGTCGGCGGCGTCCAGCGCGACCTCGGTCCCGCCGGGCGCCCCGCTCGCTTCCTTGCGCATCATCGCGCTACCCCGCCGCCCCCGGGCCCATCATCGAATCACACCACTTACAAATATACAAAATATCACTGCACCGGTGAAAACTGTCAATTTTTTACACTAAAATGTAACGGCGAAACAATTTTTTTGCCCAAAATCATAACAAAACGCGTGTACTGTCAACTACACCCCGAAACGTCACTGTCAACGTTGAGTGAAGTGGGTGGTGTAATATTTCTCCGTGTTTTCGCGAGAGCGCGTGCGCGGGTCCGCAGCGGGCGCCACAGTCACATGTACTCTTATCGGCGGCTCGGGCCGAACTAGCGAAGCGAGAGCGACTTGGCACTTCGCGGTGCCTACTCGCTGGCAATCACCACCTAAAGCTACCGGCAGGAACCTTCTGTTAAGGCTTCGAAATAAACTGGCTGAAATAAATCCATATCATATTATTTATTGTTAAACATATCGAGATCCCAAACTCCAAACATTAAACAACAATCTATTAATGAACGAAGTAAACAACAAAATATTGGTATTTTTTTACGGACTTGTTAATTTTATTTATTGTTTACTAAACAAACATTAAGCTTCCGTAATGAGTTTTCAATGATAAACCAGAAATTATCGATTAGTGATATGTGTTTTAATCCTTTTTAAAAGCCTCATTTATTTTGAATCTTAAAAGTATTAAGCAGATTCAATAGGTCATATGTGTTCCAATAACCTCTATGTAACACTTGCAGTTGTACCTACGCTCTGGAACCTGAATTAATAGAAGAAAGCTCTGGAAACCTACTTAACAAATAAATAAAGTCTCCGCTTCCATATCAATAAGCACAATTATATAAACATATTAAAAAATGTACATTAAAAAATAATAAAATATCTACATTACACATAAAACATGCCAAGTAAAACACTAGATTCTTTAACTTCAGCCAACGCCACTAAAAATCAAATATGTAAAGATAAAAACAAAAAAATTTATCACAATAAATATATTATGTGAGGCAGTGGGGAAGAGCAAAAACAAGAGTGCGACTGTAAACGCGACGGTTATGACTTCGATTCCCACTCGGGGAAATTAAATATATTCATTTCCCCGTGCGCAAAGCGCGGCGTCAAATTCTTCTACTCAACAGGCAATGCCATGACAATTCGGAGAAAAGTGAGGAATGAAAGTGTCTTAACGGGAACACTCCGTCACATTAGTTATAAATACTTAAAATTCTTGCAATATTATCTTTGATTAAAATGATCCTACTAGGCTTAATCAAGTTCAACTATATGTAGATATAAAAATTCTTTATGTACTTAATCTTATCTTATGTTTGTAATAGAAAAAAACTACTACAGTAGAATCAAAAGATTAGCGTTAATTTTTTTATTAACTTTCCTGCACTATTATCTACCATTTTAAATAAATATACTTACTACTTTATTTATTTACCAAATATAAAAATATATATTTAATACATTTATTAAATAATTTTGAACGTCATATAAGTAAATAAAAAAAGAGCGAAGTATTATTATTTATTTTAATTCCTATGCTCTGGCAACATGACAAAGAGCCAGGTTGAGTTCCGCGACTTAATGTCTTAAAAATTGGGTGGAAGGTAGGTTATGGAATGTCTTAACACTAAGTCCCCTCTGCCTACTCTGTTAATGCGGGATACAGCGGGAACCTAAGAAAATCTCGAATGCGAGTAGGATTCATCCATTAAGGGTTCCGTACCAAATTCATAATTGTAAGTCAACGGGAAGTACGCAGAACCTTGGGCACGGAGTGTTCTAACTGGATGTTTTTTATTGCTTAGAAACAGATATAGGAACATGAAAATAATAATTGTAATCTTCGACGTAATAAAATAGTTGCATAGGCATTCAAGACATAAATACATAATGCGATATGACCGCAAAAGTGATACCGCGGAAATAATAAACCACGAAAAGGAATAAGACGATCGATGTTGTGTGATACAGTTAAATCTCTCTCCGTCCCAAACCAGTTTTGATCATTGATAAGCCAACAACATTTAAAACAAAACACTTGCACTTAAATTATTATTTTTTATAAATTACTTGTAAAAGAGGCAGATAAGCTTTTTCAGTGTTTTAAGGGTATACATATTATCTTAAATTACTTTACATTATCTATATATATATATATATATATATATATATATATATATATATATATATATATATATATATATATAAAAGGACTTGTCCTCACTGACTGAGGTAAGACGTTTCTACGCACAGCCTTAACCGCTGTGCGTAGAAACGTGAAATTTGAACAGTTGTTTAATTTTATATTCTGGACATCCACTAAGAAGGGATTTTGAAAAATTTTAACTCTGAAGGGATGAAATACGGATTGAAAGTTTGTATGTTTTTTTTTTAAATCGGCACCGATACTTATAAAATTTGAAATTTACATTTTTAAAAGTATTTAATTGAACACATGTTTCATCGTTTTCTAGAATTCTCCCTCTAAGGGTGCAAATAAGGAGTTGAAAGTTTGTATAGGCTTTTTTTAAATCAGCACCAATTTTTATAAAATTTGAAATTCAGAGTCTTAAAAGTATTTAATTGAACACATGTTTCATGGTTTTGTAGAATTCTTCCCCTAAGGGTGCAAATAAGGGGTTGAAAGTTTGTATACATTTTTTTTTAAATGGGCACCAACTTTTATAAAATTTGAAATTCTGACTTTTAAAAGTATTTAATTGAACTATGTTTCATGGTTTATTCACCCCTAAGCGAAGCTGCGCGCGTCTACTAGTATATTACATAACGTGTAAACTCCATATTACGTCTCTGAACGGACTGTGCTTGTTTCTTTGTTATTGATATTTTAATAACGAATAATAATTAAAATATTAAATGTTTTCATTTCTTCACTTCACTTCTTCATTACCAGAATAACAAATCAAAACGCGGCGTTCAGTCCCGCTCCTCAACACACAAAGCACAAAGCCTCCAGAAGCCTTCGTGAACCCCGAAGCGTGAAAATGGGGAACCAATTGTTTTAGCACTAGGTTTCCCCTGTATACCATGCTGTGTGCGTGATACAAAGTGAATCTAAAAAAAATATTAAGTAATACACTCTGGTTTCATACGATAATGAATAAATCTAAGGTTCAAGTGCAATTCTTAGGTAGTGTTCTTTTAACAACTTGACACGTGGCAGTAGGTACACGTACGTATTCGTCTTTAGAATAAAATACTTCTATGACTTAATTCAGGAACATTAAATTGACTTTCACGCAGGATAGCTATCTTTTTATTGGACTATGATACTGAAAAGAGCAACTGTTGAGTTTTTTGCCAGCCCCTGTTAGATGAACTATCTTCCAGCGACGATTTAAAAGTACCTAGCTGCTTGTACATTTTTATTAATACTTTATGATCTTTTTTAATTGCATTCTCAGTTTTGTAATTTTATTTTGTAG
This sequence comes from Heliconius nattereri, assembly GCA_013403645.1. Lineage (NCBI taxonomy): Eukaryota > Metazoa > Arthropoda > Insecta > Lepidoptera > Nymphalidae > Heliconius > Heliconius nattereri. Next base: position 9,735,550 of record JAAIXI010000230.1, read on the forward strand.
TCTTTTTTTTTCTGTAACAATCATTTTGTGCTTATAAAAAGCAATCGTATTAACGTAGTCTGTCATTCATTCATTCTGTGACATGTAATGTATAGATTAAAAGTAGTTAAGTAAATTTTCCTCGACCTCGGAATCGATCCTACGATCGATCGGCCACTCTTGCCACTGGACTGAAACGAGGTCAATATTGCAAGGCTCACAACGGAACACTGCTCAAGATATATTTTATGATATTGAATTACTAGAATAATATAAATAATACAATTTTAATTTGGTTAAACTTTCGAGTCAATAAAAGTAAATTGGGACCTATTCGACGACTAGTCCAAAGGCAATATAAATTCAACGGAGAATTTTTAAATGTTGTTGATAATCTCTTCCATAAAATAAGTTAATTTAAAAGAAAATAATCAGTCATGCCCATACAAACAATAAAAATAACAATGTAATGTGTACCTATTTACTTTTAGATAATGCTAATGTGTTAAGAAAATAAGCGTAAATTCACTTCGAGTCTTTCATTGTGAATTATGATTGAAAACTAAATGGATTAAATTTTACAACTTATAAACACTTCTACTGTTCTAACAGTACTGTATGTAGAAGTAATTAAGAAAAAACCTTTACACGAACAAATCTGTTCAAAACTAAATTCAAAGCTAATATTAATAAATGATAATTCATTCCCCCGAGTGAGAACCGAACCCACGATTACACGCTTGTGCTCCTGGGCCACGGCAGCTTCAACAAGTACCTATATTCTTCTATACTTATAACTATACTTATAAAATTAGTGAAGCTTATAAAATTAGTGTATATTTTTAAATTTTTAAATTTTTTTTGTTTAAATTAGTTTATACTTATAAAATTAGTGAAGCTAGTTTGGTATGATTAATACCAAACTAGCTTCACTAATTTTTACTGTTTCCTCGCGATTATTAGAAAGCGGTGCGCTTCGCTGTGGGCGCGAGTGCGCGGAGCATCGAACACCATCCTGAGCACGTTGGCTGACCGATGGGACTCCCCATTGCTTAGTCGCTGGGCAAATCTTCATGCTCCAGCTACTAGCTATAGTCAATAGTGTAGGAGTCTCAACGGAAGCCAGTTTTTGTTTGTATATGTGTGTGTTTATGTGTGTATTAACATAGGGTAAGTTTTAATTGTTACTAACAAGTGGACTAATGTCTTAATTAAATAAATTTATTATTATTATTATTATTACTAATATAACTATCTATATATTACAATAAACAAAGAAATGCACTGTAGATCATCTGTGACATTAAATGTACTACGTAAGGTGCTGCATTCCTGTGGATGGCATGTGAAGATAATCCATAGAACAAAAACTGTACATAACTATACGCCATCAGCTGTTTCATTCAATTAGACAGCAACTGCAAGGTTGTCGCGAGCGCGAGACAGAATGAATAGTGTTTTTGCTGACATCTGTCGTCTTGGAACTTTAATATCTTACAGTTTATACAAAAATTATGCAAATAACTTACTAAAATGTGTTGTTGTTTATAGCTTCAACTAGAATAAACGAAAAAAAATATTATGAAAAATTATAATCAGCTTCACGCTTTATCCCCCACACAGCAGGGTAGGCAGAATAAACCTAGTGATAAGGTATTCAGTTCCTCACTTTCCGCCGTATACATTCGATCATTACTATTTCTGAATAAATAGATGCCGTTATGGCAGTTGTAATAAATTTGAAAACACAACTTGAATGCAAATAATGGGTGTAGGTTCAATTCCTAGGATAAGAAATAAGATTTGAAGAATAAGAGTCGTTGATATTTTTATAACATTATACTGATTATTTAGGACATTTATTTGTTTTTGGCAGGAGAATATGAAAATATGTCATAATAATGAACTTCACAATACAATAAATTTGTTAAATAAAAATTTGTTTCACAAATTTTATTATTTTAAAAATCTATGGTGATGTTTTCGGATAAAAGTAAACTAAACATTTTCAAAACTCAAATTCAGTTTTCATCCAATATTAATATAAATTAGGGTATTTAAATGATACACAAATATCATTTGCAATATTTATTTAATTTCAATACAGTACTTATCATAATAAATTTATACCAGTCTCTAAAATACTTCCTTCGGGCCAATGCACCTTAAATTTAAAAAATCTTCACTTACAACACTTTTATTGGATAATATAATATACATATTGCTAAAATTATCAAGTAAGGCATGAATAACCATATCTTATACTTAGGAATGTGTAAAATTAATTAAAACACTAGCTCGTTTGACAAATATCTAAGTCACCTATAATAATAATTTTAATCAAAAATGTTAATGAAATATCATTGAAGTTCAATAAACCTGTTTTAAAAAACTGGTATATTTAAAATTAAAATTTGCATGAATTGGAAAGAATATTTGTCTACTATGAATTTATTCTATGGAATTTCACAACAGTATAGATTCTATTTAAAAGGAGTAAAAATAATTAACTATAATAAGAAGATTACTAAAGCATGTATAAATATATTAATACTTGAATTAAACGTTGACTCTGGATCATAAAACATCAATATAATAAAGTCAATACTAATATTAAATAATAAAAGTATGCTAAGAATAAAAGTAAGTAAGTCATATCTGACATTCAATATATTTCCCACAAAACGCATTTTTTTTAGTTATATAGATTTATTCTGAAACTATGCGTATTTAAATTACATAGAATTACATTAATATTGATAATTATTTTTGTATATATTTAATATCGCTTTTGTTCCTTTTTAACACTACTAATTTATAAATAATAATAAAATATGTATTACTTAATGAATGTATCGCGTGTTTAATGATAAAGAAGTAACTTAATTATTTCTATTTTCAAATTTCTTTTAAAATTCATATTTCATTAATTTTTTAGCCTGCATTCCATATGGCATATAATAATTTTTGTATAAACGCAAAATTAAAAATTTTCACTTGACAAAGCAATTTCAGTGTTACTATAATTTTTTATTAAACATACAACCTAATTAAATTCCAACATAAAATTTGCCTACTATATTATTTCTTCTTTAAACTCCACAATGGATCCAAAAAGTTGAGAGGATCTTTCATATCACCACTTTTAAGTCCGGGAGCTTGTTTCATTTCTTCAAAGGATTCTTTGGAAAATTTAGTTTTGCTTGAAGTCGTTGGTATTGCGGGGGAAGGAGTGACTGGGGGTAAAATGGAAGCACCACTCGCTACTGACACCGCTTCGCCGTTGAAATTTGTTGTACCTGCAATAATCAAATGAATGACTTTTTTTGCTTCACTTTGTCGTTATAGCAGAGTAGAGTAGTTGTCGCATATAGCAGAGTAGACAAATCACAAAAGGAACTTGATTAAGACTCAATGAAATGAAAATAACTGATTTAAGTGAGGTATCAGATGAAAGAGCTCTGGCTAATAAGTTAAGCCTGAATTTCAGAAAAAGCTTTAGACCTCCATGAGCCCGACTCGGGCTTTTTTTACATACCAGAACAAAGCACTCCTTGCACGTAATAAAGAACAGTTCGGTATGCGTCTGCCAAGTATTTCGTATCTTCTACAACATTTGTCCGGTGCTTATATAAGTTGATGCAAGCAGCGTCCAACATGTCTGTGAATATAGATTGCATTTATTTTTTGTTGCCAGATCTTTTTTAATCTTGTAAATTATAACCATTTTTTTCGAATATACTGAAAAGATGGGTAATTATATAACGAAATATTAAATTATAAGAGAATGTTAAATTTTTTTTATGTTTGACATTTACAAATAAAAAAGAGCTAATTTAGGTACTACTTTTTCGAATATGCGAATAATCTCAATGCAAAAATCAATCGGACATTAAGAAGTGGCTAAAATTTAACTTGTAAACCACATCGAAACATACGTACAAGTCAAATTTAATAAAAGCTTTAAAAAAACCTTTCTAATCTATTAACCGTGGAAGTCGATGTTATACTACGTTAATGGTTTCTATTGTACCTACTATCATAATTACCTCTAGCACTTAGAATACATCACTTATACACTTTTAGTTATATTCATTTGATCACGTAATTTAAATGCGTATACAAATACGCACTTCACACTTTTCTATTTTACTTACGAAGGTAAAATAGAAAAGTATTCCAACTGTCGCAATACTACTGGCACACTCACCCGTGAGGCGCAGGTCCCCGGCGCGCACCTGGCACAACGCTAGCAGTAGCAACGCGAGCACAGCGCTGCGGCCCGCGCCACGCGCACACTGCACGCAAGCGCCCGCCAGTTGGTTGCTGACGCGCCCCGTGTACGTCGCGCACAGCACGGCGTCTGCCAGCAGCACTAGCGGTGGGCACACCACCCTGTGTGGGATACAATGTTGTTAATACTGTTTATTACCGGGCAATTTAACGACTGTAACATTCACTTATATTTTATCATTTTTTTTTTTTGGTTTACAAATTGTCAATTACGATAAAATTCTATCAGTAGGGTTAAAAATATTCTTTACTTATACAAAATTATCTTATTTCATATTTACATATTAAACTCATTATATATATTCACAATAAGATTAACTATTAAAATAAAAAAAATAAAACAAAAAACTCATCTGCTTAAAAATAGATTCTCAATTAAAAAAAACAACTCACTTAGCAGGATACACGTTGATCTGGTAGTGCAGCACTTTTAACATGTTCTTTCCTTGCGCAATAGTGATGTGTCGCTCCGTCCAGTGAACAGTGCACGTCACTTCATCGAGAGTCACCCGCAATCCCGAAGAGAGTTCCAGACACTGTCCTTTCGCCGTTGGCCAGTAAGCTTTACCTTGCATCTAGGATTTGGACATAATTATACATTATAATATAATGATGTACAAAATGTCACTATGGAGTAAATGTTGGTTGTGAGTTCAAGCTCTGTTAAAATCTCATGTCTATATATCCTTCAATACTACTATATATAATATTTATATGTATACTAATATTTTAAAACAACTAGTTTAGTAGTAGTTTAGAATTGAGAAAATGTTTTTGTAAAGAGCCCATTGTTTTATCAGGGAAGGCTATGAGCTATATTAATTGCCCAAAGGGTGTGCGCAGGAGGACGTGCGCATTGTCGTACAAATGTAGAGAAAAGAAGCATAGCAAATAAAAAGTTATTGCAAAAAATCGCTAATCAGATCACACACGTGGATATCAGATCACATGTGTGGATGTGAGATATCATGTATCGTACATACCTCTATTTCACTCAACAAACAGACAATGCAAGCAATCTTGTTCTCCAACATTGCCTTCCAAAAAATAGTGTATTCGGCTTCGTCTGGACATTTTGATATCACTAAAGGTACGCACCAAGAAGCCAATTGCTAAAAAGACATATTGTACATAATTAAACATATGCAATAAAAATTAAATAGCATTTTTATTTTACTCAGACAATTTCTTTTGTCAATATTCATAGTTCTACGTAGATTTATTAACTTTTCAAAAAATGTTTAAAAAAATTAAGGCGAAGAAGAAAAAATATCCGACCGTGAACAAAATGTTAAGCTAGCTTCTTTTGTTTGTTAAATGTAGGTGTATTAAGGTAACATAAGTTACCTTGTAATACCGTAGCATTTGGAGCTCCGTTCCCTGTGACTACCCCGCTAGGGATAAAGCGTAAAGATATGTATGTATGTATGTATGTACGTACCTTGTAATACGACGCATTTATATACGCATCGGGATCAGACTTGAGAGTCAGTCGAGAATCGTCATAAGGGACCACTTCAGCCACTATATTGCCGGAGGAATGCTGCATCGCTTTGTTTTTAGATCTGCTCATGTTTTCTTTTGCCTAAAATATGTATTAAGAGATATTATATTAAATTTATTTCAACAAGGACAGAAGAGCTGATAATCTTCAAACAGTTAAACATATTTGCCTGAATCGACTAAAACTCTAACTTTAATTCATTTCCCAAACAAAAAAAACTGAATCAAAATAGGTTCTTACTGAATCAATATAGGATGAACCTATTGTTATACAGATACACACATGCACTTTTAAACACATACACACACACGTTAAAGTCAAAGTCAAATAATTTATACATGCGAGGTTAAAAATGGCAATAAATAAAATGTTATTGGTTTTGTAATTATTAGTTTTTTTTTAAATGAGTATTATTATTTGAAAAGAAACTAACTAACCTGTACATCTTGGAAGATCTTCCATTTAGCATCTAAAACAGTTATGCCGCTTGGTGTTCTATTAGTCAACGAATCTGTTAGTTTTTGCAGATTCTTAACTTCCTGCGTGAATTGATTCAAGAGACTTGGATCAGAAAATATCTCTTTTTTCGCCGGTCTTTCTATAATTTCAGGTTTTGGCACTTGTTTGACTGGCTCCAATTTTGGTACCGTAGGCTTAACAATGGCTTTTTCGGATATTTGTGGTACTTTTATTTCGGGCATAAGTGGTTTTTGTTCTACGGAGAAGTCAATGTCGGATAAAAGATCAAAGGTCGACAGTTCTTTATTATCTTCTTTGGTTAAAGTTTTGGATTCTGGAATCTCTTTTCGAGTATTTTCGATGGGAGTTTCAATTGCTTTTTGGTCTTTTTGCTCAATTTCTTTTGGTTGACTGTTTTGATCGACTGTAGTATAAGATGGATAATTTTGATTGCTTCCAATATTCGACTGACTCGACAAAATATTTTCTTGATAGTTTTGATTTAAGTTTACATTTGATTTATTCTGATTAACTGCAATGCTTGTTACATAATTTGATTGAGAAATTGAGGGGTTGTTTGCATATGTATTTTGGTCCGCGACATTTTCTTTTGCATTTGTAACTGGAAAGGAAAAAATAAATAAAACTAAAATCTTTTCTTGTTTTAAAACGTTTATTCCCATAAATATCACAATTTTCTAACTACAGACTCTATTAGAGGAACATTAGAACAAATTAATATACCAGATTTATTTACGTTAGTATTTACAACAAACTCTTACCTTGGTTGCTTGAATATGTAACACTTGAGTCATGAATCTGTCCAGACTGCATGTAAGTGGAATTGTTCATATTGGCCCCATAATTAGTTGTGGTTTCTACAGATTGGGTGGCTATTGGTATTTCATTTGCCTGATTCGTCGCTGTCAGGTATCCATATGGTAAATTATAGTATGTGGCATTATTATCAGCGGGCATTTGAGGAATTTCAGAAGGAGATTGAACTGTTTCACAGGCGCCAGCGCTTGTATACGTTCCGGAAGCACTCCAATTTTGATCTTTTCCAGATTGCTCCACATTTCCATAATTAGAGTACGTATTTTGCGACCCATAGTTGTAGTCGTAATTGCCGCTAGTAGCATTAAACGTATAGCCAGGATGATTTTGGTACATTTGTCCATAGTTAGTTTGTTCTGTGTATTGAGTATTTTGTGGAAATTTCTGATCAGGATAACTTATCGGATTTTGCGGATTTAAATGCTGGTAAATGGGAACGTTTGAAGACAATGCTTCACCTTTCGCGTGAGATTTTATAGGCTTGTCTAAAGCATCTAATTGGGATAGGTTCGGATCTGGCACATTGTATGTTTGCCCTGCACTAAATGCTTGTGAATTAGTAGTTGTAGTAGTGAAGGCGAGACCATCTGCACTTGTATATACATAGCCTTGAGATACACTATCATATGCAAGTGAATACGGATATTGTTGGTCAGTACTGTACCCAGCTGCTGCCGGGATCGCGCTCATATTTGGGATAGATGTAGGCATGGAATTAGGGATAGAACTCGGGATGGAGTGTGGGATATTTTGTATAGGATTAGAGAAATTCATGGATTGCGGTTCATTTGATATCGGAGTGTTGGTCATTGAATACGCCATGTTAGGATTTTGAAATTGATTACCGATATTTTGAACAGGATTTGGCATATTTTGCATAGGATTGGATATATTCTGTATCGGACTTTGCATATTTTGTATGGGACTCGGAAAATTTTGCACGGAAGTTTGCAAAGCCGAAGCTCCAGCTTGCATGGAATTTGGAATATTTTGGGAGGGATTTTGCATATTTTGCATTGGATTCACAACGTTTTGCATGGGAGGACCTCCAGCTTGCATTAAATTTGAATTATTTTGGTTGGGGTTTTGCATATTTTGGATGGGATTCGAAACATTTTGCATAGCAGGAACACCAGGTTGCATGGAATTTGGAATATTTTGAATTGGGTTCTGCATATTCTGCATAGAATTTGGTACAGAGTAAGGTACATTTGGCTGATACATATTTTGTCCTTGGCTTACATTAGTTTGGTCATATTGTTGCATTGGATCGCTAGTGTATGGATAATTCATGCTGTTTCCAGGCGGGAGAGGTGACTCTACAAGATTTGTGTTAGAGTTTTGACCAGCACTGCTGTAAGTCGCCATATTCGGCGTAAAGGCTTGAGGATATTGAACACTATAGTGCGTTTGAGCGTATTCTCCACCATAGTTATTAGTCTGCTCAGGCTTAGCAGAAACGTTCATTTGCGCGAAACTCGCATTAAAATCTTGATTGATTTGGTTAAATTGGGCATTAGGATTCACTTGCCCTTGCATATAATGTTCATTATAGTTACTATACTGATTTTGATTGGGATTTTGAGTCATATTGGGATAAGCACTTGGATTTTGCGAATCGGTGACAGCTGTAGAATTATTTTCTGTGGCGGAATAATAAGGATTGCTGTAAATTTGTGGGTCGGCAATTTGAGTGGAATATTGAGGGGGAGTGTACGAACTGTAACTATAGTTCTCCTCTGGCTTGCTATACTTAGTCATAGGATAAGCGTAGCTAGTCTGTGGGTTGTAAGGGTCAGTATCGGGCGGCGCGTAGGGCGTGTACTGTCGGGAGTAGGGATTCTGCATCATTTGCATTCCTTGCGGCATTACCACGCCGTCGGGCATGGGTTGCGTTAGTTCTGTCGCTGTAAATAGTTTATAATTTCTGTTTTTAACGTAATTTTTTGCCAGTTTCATAATAAACTTTTTCAACCTATTTCTCCATTAAAAATAAGTATTTTTTAATATAATAGTATATTACCTTCTGACCCAACAGGCGCCGGTCTCACTGAAGTGGGATATATCGATTCTGGATAATATGCTTCAGTGGGCGTTTGTTCCGCTGGTACTGTAATTAAGCAGAAAGTTATTATTTATATTTTGTATATTATTTTTCTTTGGTAACAATTACAATAAAATATTAAAAAGGTGATATTATAAACAACTATAAAATAGGTAGTAAAACATTTGATATACACCATTGTTTGTACAATTTGACTATCACTGAAATTATAATTAATCGACTTTCTAATCTTCAGATTCTATGTCCTTAGCTGATTAAATTGACCTCTTCAATTAGAACTAACTAAATAAATAAATACACATACTTACAAACATTTTTGTGTTACTTGTACATTCTTTGAGAATTATAATTATTTTCTGAACATAAAAAGCCTACCTTGCGGTACTTGCGATCTGCCGAGCGATCTATTCTTCATATAAGGTAAATAATCCTTCAGTTTTAGTGTTCCACCGCTAGTAGGGGTAGGAACGCTATCTAGGACTTTTGTAGGAGCCGATGATGTGGATACTGTAGCCGGCGTAGATGTTGGGGCTGGTGAAGACAAGTGAGAAATGTGGATATAAATACATGTATTATAAGCTGTTGTTTAATTTTACATACAATGGCCAAAAGCCTATAACAATATAATTCCGAGTTTTTAAAATTATTTCCGGGTTTAAGAAGCGTACCTCTCTGCGCGTGGCGTTGCTCGTGCGTGTCGCGCTCCTCGCGCTGCACCTGGCACACAGAGCGCGCGCGCGCCGCCAGCGCTGACACGTTATGCGCCAGCTTACGGTAGAATTCCAGCCCCTTCTGCGACTTGCCCAGCAGCTCCGCATGCGTGTCGTACGACGTCGTCAGCGCTGCGCATAGGAAAAAAACTGGTTTGAAAACTTTTGCGACAATTTTTACAATATACACAGCTTGCCACAGCTCGCTACAGGACAGTCATGGCGCAGGGGCACAAAGTGTGACTTTAAAACCCACTAGTTGTATGTGTAACTCTATATTTTTACTTCTTTGTTCTGGTGTCGAGACCAAAGCGCGGCGTTGAGTCTGCCACTCAACACACAATGCCACCAGAAATCGGCGGAAAGAGGGGAACCGAGTGTCTTAACACTAGATTCTCTTTGCTTACACTGCTCTGTGCAGGATACAGCGTGAAGCTGATTTTGAGAACTTTTGAACAATGTTTACTCGGAATAAGAATAATCAAAAGTAAGAAAATTCCTAAAATCAAATCTGTACATCTGTCTACATTTAATCAGGTAAGTTGATATGAGTTATTTTTACATTTAGACATTAACATAAAATAAATAATACAAAATAATCACCATTTATAAGTCCTTCCCGTTTTCGCAGTACATCTGACAGCATACGCCTCGACTCGCCGTACGCAGCATATAGAGACGTCAGCTTGTTGATTATATTCTCTTGGGCGGCTAGATTTTGTTCTATTATTTTTACCTATTGTTCATAGAAAATAAGTCAAAAAAGGAGTCTGTCTAAACTCTCTCTAACGTAAGTCTTCTTTAACTTTAAATTATTGAATTAGACTAAATAATAATGTTCATATTAACTATCCATTCCGACTTATATAATACAAGCGCTTAGTAGTGTACAAGCTCATTGGCCGGTTGGCGGTCGCTGATTATTTAAGAACAAATATCTAACAAATACAATGTAAAACAGACACAAGAAAACACTAGCGTACCGTCGGCGTGTGTTTTTCCAGCTCCTCTTTGAATATGTCTTCGGGCGCGTCGTGCGGGCGCGCGAGCAGCACGGCCGTGACGTCATCGCTGGCGGCGGCGGCACGCAGCTGCTGCATGAGTGCATCCCGCTGACGCTGCATCTCGCGCGCCTTGTTCACCACGTAGCGCATCTCCTTCATTGTCTCGCGGTCTAGACCCTCTGATGACATTAAATATAAATATTTTTGATACATTATTAATTTAAGAACAAATCTTCGCAGGGCGGCCACAACTCGTCGAACATACTATATTTGTCAATATAATGACTATGGAGTCATGGAGACATTATACGTATGACTTTACGTGTTTACATGTATGCCTTTACATTTTTGTAATTATTCTTTTTATTCAATATAACTTTTTTTTCTTTATTTATAATTTTAGGGGATAATTTGAGCTAGTTATTTTTATATATGTAGCTTGTATCTTGTAATAGCTGCAATAATTTTGACAAACTTTTTAACATTTTTTTATTAATATCCAAATGAGCAACATGAATCAATCTACTATTGTGGCATGGTGGTCAAATATCTGACTGTAAATATGATAGTTGTGGGTTATTTCTCAGACAGAAAACGGAGAACATAGTAACTCACAACCTCTTATACTATAAGCGAAATCATTATACAAAAATAAACAACAGCATGAAATTAAAAATAAAAACAAACTCACCAATATTATCAATACTCGGTATTTTACTCTGCAGTATATGCAAGGGCTGTGACAACAATCTCAAATTAGTAATATGCAATGTCATAGCTTTGTGTAACACTTGGTTACTCTCATTGGTGCGGGCGTGCGCCTCTTGATACTTGTGGTATTCACGAGATATCTCCGTTTGAACTATGGAAGGGGGGCGAGGGCCCATTTGCTTTTGGAATTCTTTTTCTTTCATTGTTTCCTCCTAGAAAAGCCCCAATATTACTTATTTAAACTGGAGAGAATTTAATGTACTCAAGAACAACTGGATTGAATTAAAAAAATCTTTCTATGTTGGATAGCTCACTCTATATCTTTCTTATATAGAATCCATAAGCTATATTTTGTTTTGTTAATCATTTCGATGTGACAACCTATACCTTTTACTTTATATTTCTTGTCTGTTAATCATAATAGAAAGATAAGCAATCATTTTATTTTAAACCATTTATATTTGCAACAAAAGTTTTTTAAACTATACATGAATTATCTTTTTTTACATTTGAACAAAAAAATGTACTTTATATCATTCTTGTACCTGTATTAGACTTTTAATTTCATCCAATGAATGCTCCACATCACTTATAATCTCAGCAAGATTGTTCATAGAATCCACTAAAACTGGAATAATTTCCCCTTTAGCATTCATTGCGGCACACCTGTCCACTATTTCTTGAGGAATTCTGTAAATTAAACATATACCTAACATGTAATGTCAATATTCAAAACAATAGGAGCCCGCGTGTAAGACACTTCGGCGGAAAATGGAGACGTCCATTCTCCATTTTCAGCCAATCCCTCAGGCATCGTCCAGCCTCCGGGCATTGCGTTTTGAAGTGGCAGAACTCAACTCCGCGCTATGAATCAAGGTATTGAAGATTATTTGTTTGGAATATTATGTCAAAAAGAAATTCTTAACATCAGATAGTAGATTCATATTCATACACATCTTTCTTAAGAAAAGAAATATGAAAGAATTTATAGAATAGTAACATTTAAATAATATATTTATAAATTCAAGTTTACACTTTATCAGACTACCTAATATCATTTTGTTAATATCAAGTATAATGTGAATGACTGTAAGTAAATATAAAATAGTTTCAACAATCTGATAATGAATTACAAATCTATCTTTTATATCTATGTATGGAGCAATAATATTCCAAAAGACAAAATCACATTCCAAAAACCGGTATTGGAAGTTTAGCCCTACAAATGGTTGTTGTGGGATTTACCTCTAAAATGGAAGACAGTAGAAAACAAGATAAAATATCTTTCTAAAGTGTACAGTTGTCCTGAGACAAAAAATATAATTTTTATACAACTTCAAATTCATAGATCAATTTCTAATAAGATTAATATTGAAGTTGGTCTTCTGACTGAAATCATCTTTGTTCAACAATTCCACTCCATTGTGCATTATCTCATAACTTGTAATATATAGATTAATTAACTTCACCATCCAAACCCACGATAATTATGCAGAAAACATCTCATAAAGTAGAAAAATAATTAAACTTATAGCTTTAAAAAATTTACATACTTTTGATCAGACTCCAAGACATCTAGTTGATCCAATTGTAGAGAAGACATGAATTCTGTCAATTCAGTATTTTTTGCATCAACCTTATTTCCTATATGACGTAATAATTTGGCTTTCTCCTCTGAATACATTGAAGATGCCTCATGAGCCACCATTGGTACTAATCGAGAGAAAATGTCTGGTCCTGCTACCTAAAATCCATAAAATTTTATAAGCACATACATAATATATTTTAGTTTTAAGTATTATTTATTACTGTTTATTTTATTTTAGCTCCATCTACCTTCCTGTTTCAAAATGTAAGCAGAGCTGAACCTAAGGTTTAGACACCTATTTCCTCCCCAGAAATGTGGGTGCAATACACTATGTATGTAAAATATATGCATATTTTAAAATTTACTGTACTAATTTTGATAAACTTAGACTAAAATATTATCTAATTATCACAATTTCATATAAACACATGTCAAACTGATAGCATCCTTTTTTTTAAGCTGTTTTAAAAATAAAGACTACAAAATAGTAGTAATTTATAATAGATTATCATATTATAAAATTAGCATGATTTCATTGCAATTTTCAACTAAAAACTCTAAAAACAAACCTCAGTATCATTGAAATTAATAGCCACAGCGCTAACAAGGCACACAGGTTTCAAATCAGACAGCATATCTTTCTCCGGCACTTCCTCATGATATATGAACTCATTTTCATTTTTTGCAGCTTTCCGTTTTCCTTCCACCACATCATTGGTGAATGTTAAAGCTTCTTGAGTTACTTGAACTGGTTCTATATATTTGGATAGTTTTCTTGCCTCACCCAGCTTGTCGACTGCTTGTTGGTAAAAGGCAACTCTTTCACCCATTTTTTGTTGTTCTTCAGCATGCATGCCTAAAAATTGCATGTAATTATTATACTGTTTTACTCAGGGAAGTCTTTTATAATATTAGTATTTTGTTGTAGACTGATATCTGTCTAATTATTATACACTATACAATTTCTTATTTTTGTTAGTATTAATTTATTTGAATATATACATATAAATGTACATAATAAAAAAAGAGGTGTGGTTTTTAATTAGATCTGTAAGTTTTTTAAATTGTATTTAATTTGCAGAATATATATATTTTTTATAGCTACCTTGATACAAACACACAATACATCCATTATAGGATAATTTAAAAGATAAGTAGCGATGCCAGTAATTGTACAATTTAGTTCCAATGATCTCATGAATGTTGTCCGTGCCAGTGGAAGGACCTAAGTGTGCTAAGGAATTTTTATAAAAGTACATAACTTGAGTTGCCACAGAACCTGGAAAGAATAATTTTAATATGAGACAGTACTTTAAGAAATCAATAGTTTAAAATTATTTACAGTAGTTGTCTATAGATTGGTAACATAACCACTATTTACAGCCACCATGGTCAGTGTTCATATCTGGTGTAGTCTTAGAACCACATACAGGAGAACTTAATCTAACTATGCATATACATTATTAACATAACATAACATAATAATACCTAATATCAAAAAATCAGCTTCATGCTGTTTCCCACACACAGCAGGGTAGGCAGAGGGAAACCAGTGTAAAGACATTCTGTTCCCCACTTTCTGCCGAATTCTGAAGGCATTGCGTGGTGAGTGGCAGAACTCAATGCCACACTTAGCCTCAACACCATAGCGAAGAAAATGGAAATATAAACATAAATAAATATTTCACTTCCTCGAGTGGGAATTGAACCCACAACCGTCATGTTACAGTCAATGATGTTAAATAAATAATTAATCATACCAATTACACTAGGTTTTCTTGTATCTTGTATACTTTTATCTAAAATGCACTCTTGAGCTTGGGCAAAACAAATCTCTTGCAACAGCTTAAGTATATCACTGGATACATCAGCACCTGGTGGCTGTGGGTACTGTTCTCTCAGAAACTGGAAAGCCCATGCGGCGTGTTGGTAATGCTGACATGCTGATTTAAGACTATCTGCAGTAGTTCTAGGTTCCGAGGAACCAAGCTGAGTGTGTAAAGCTCCAATATTATATAGTATACATGCCATTTCAAATTTTATATCAGCTAAAGAACAGCTCATATTGGCATAAAGGTCTTTCCTACAAAAAAGAACTATATTTAAAAAAAAATGTTTGTAAATTATGTCATACAATTATTTAAATAATAGATTCTTTGTCCTTATTTTTTTATATATGTTAAATGTAATACAATTTTATAAATATGACATTTTGCTTTGTATTAATGTTCAATTATCTTATAAGATATTTATATGAAAACTCAAATGATAAGAACAATGAATCATAACTACTCTTGTTTCATCACCAATTAGGTCATAAAAAATCAATACACTTGAGCTAATTTAATTGAAATGCAGATTACCATGCAAAAGTGCAAGCAACGGGTTGGCCTTTTCCCATAGGAAATCGACTTTGTATTGCTCGTAATTGGCAAAAATATCTGTTTATAGAATTAAGTCCTGTCGTGTCAATGGTAGGTCTCACGGCAGCCGACCGTAAGCCCTCCATCTGATGTATTTCGTTTCCATAGCTATCAGGATCTTCTCTGTATGCTTCAGCTATATACTGGAAACAATCAAGTTCTTAGTACACAAAGAAAGCAAAGAAAACTTCTTATCAAAGAGATAACTTACTTGTTTAAGTTTTGGGCCAAAATGCGTATTTTCAGTGCTTATTTTTAGCTCAAAGCTGAGCAAGGGCAGTTTAGGAACTGCTTCCATGTTTTTGGTCTCCTTTTCTGACTAATATAACTATAAGCAGTTGGTTGAAATAAATTTCATCATAAATTGGATTTCTTTAATTGTAATAACAAGCTGTCATTTTTTGTTTGGGTGAATGGTGATCTGTGGAGCGTAGAATGTATAATAATTTATACATTCTACGTTATAGTATTTTAATATTTTATACTTGTCAATTGATGAAAAATAAAAAAAATATATTTCCAGTCATAAAAATTTTTATTACTTTACAGTAGACAAAAAAATATAAATATTAAAGATAATGCCAATTTAGTATTTTTTAAATAAATATACAATTTGCTATATAGATGAAACTAAAATTACGAAACGTATATTTAACTTTGTTGTATTGTATATTGCTGCATATTTTAAGTATACACGACAAGGAACATAATACTGGATTCACGATAAGAGTAATAGTGTTGTACGGACAATTATAATTATTGAAAATTCTCTATAATTTATTTGCTAGTAACTTATTATAATATTGCGCAGAAAAACATATCTACTTGTCACGAATTCATCAGTGAAAACGGCCTATTGCATATATGTTCAATAACAAAAAAATAGGAGATATTTCATTCTCCTAATTTCTTTTCCTTTAGATAATAATTTAAAAACAATATGCAACTATACAATAGATAAATATACAACTCAAAAAAGATTATTATAAAATGTTTTGCCTCGCTTAAAATCAAGCAAAGAAGTATTACTAGATGTTAACAGTAAATAAAGTGTTTAAATCATATAGTAAAGTACGTATTTAAAACTTTTACAATAACTTTATGACCAAGAGTAAAATTTAGCATTTACCAGCAGTCTTTTCTAAATGGCAATAATTAGAAAAAACTGTCAGACTGGCGTCGCCATCAATCGATAATTTGCATGGATTGTGTTTTTCTTGTATGTTTACATACTAAGAGATCTATTTATTTAACTTAATGTATTTAGATCTTTTTCATGTTTTGACGACAAATTTACAAATTCTTTAACAATGAAGTTAAAAAAAGTAAAAGCTGATGCAGAGGTGGGCCTTTTACTAACTGTTTATGAGCAATTCCACTTAATTACATACATTACATTATCATAGCACTTTTATAGTTGAATTGAGAGTTCTGTATTATTTAAAAGTACAAGCCAAATATTCATAATTAATTAAACAGGAACCTGCAGCGCCTTTACCACCACAAGCAGAAATAATTGAAGCTGATTTGTACAAGCGTTCTTATTTTGGACCTGATGTGCCGACTTTAGAATTAGAATGTTGGGAAGAAGAACTTTCAGAAGCACAACTTCAGGCTTACAAAAATGCAGATGAAGAATATAAGAGTATTCAAAGCAAACTTGATGTGATAGTTAAGGATACAGGTGGAGAGATTGTTTATAATGGTGATCAGTTCACTGCTTACCAGTTGCTTGGAAAGTGAGTATTATGATACTTTTTTTGTTGAATATCTTGCTTCATAGCAGACAATTTGAAAATGTAACTATTATGATATAGATATGATATTTAATATAAAAGTATTATAAATTCTATTGTATTAATATGATTTTGTCATGATGTAGTGGGACAGTGTCTAACTAAATGTACAATTTAACAACACAACTTATATATTTATATAGCTATTATATAAAATCATTTTTTCTTTATGCTGTACAAAGATGGCATTAAGTTCTGATGTTTTTCTATTTAAGTGTATTTTGCTTATTAAAATAAAATAAACTGGTTATCTGTAAAGTCAGATTATAGATGATAATTTTACGTGATTACCTCATAAGAAAACATTAATGAAAAATTGTATACCTTTGTTAATATTGAATGCAAAATATTTTGCATAAATTTAAGTAGTTAATAGAAAATTATTATGAACATTTATTTGCACTACACATTTGTGGTCAGCTTTAATTTTTTTTTACTTAAATTATACAGACTATTTACAATGTGTTATTTAATAACAAGTAACAATAAATAGATTTCACAAGCTTATTAGAATTTATTTCTAATCCTGCTGATGAACATTTGTTTTTTTATATGTTTACTAATTTTTTTTTAATTTAAAGGCAACCAGTACTTAAGGATTTAGAAAGGCAGAGTGCTGAAATTATAAGATCTCGTTCCCGTTCACTTTCTATTTGTAAGGATAAAGATAGAGAAACTAAGAGTAGGAGAGGTATGTATTTGTAATTAATAATTTAAATTATAGTTTAATTTAGACATACCATTGTCTGTCTTTGAGATAGAGGATTGCTTGTCATTGGGTTCAGTCCATGCTGGAGGAATTAATTATTGTCATCCTCAATTATTCCTGCTATGCATTAATAACGTTAACACAGTGTGTTGTATTCGGTTCCTTGTAATTGTTCAGAGAGAAAAGAATGGAGTCGGTTAACACTAACTTTTCTCTGCTTACCCTTTCTATATGGATAAAACTAGGTGTGGGAAAAGTGTGAAGCTCAAAAAAATAAATAAAATGAATAATAAATAAAATTTAAAAAAAAATATTGATCTAATAGCCATCATGGCATAGTAGCCCATTGTCTGATTATCAATGCAAAATTTATGGATTGAACAAATGTGAGTTTCAACTTCCATTGAGGGAATTAATTATTTACATCACTCACTCGTAACTAAAAAAAGCGCGTCTTTGACGCCCGCCATGCGATTTTATTCCCCAATTTCTTCAAAAGTGAGGAATGAAATGTCTTAACACATGGTTTCTCTGCTTTCCTTACTATATGCAGAACACAGTATGATGTTATTTATTTAATGCTCATAGGTCGTCCTAGAAAGACTAAGGAAGAGGATAGAGACTACTCACCATCCTCTGATAGAGCTAAGTCACCTGAGAAGAGTCACAAAAAGAAAAAGAAGGACAAAGACAGAAAGAAGGATGACAAAAAGAAAGAAGAGAAAGAGGAAAAAGAAACTAAAACGAAAGATAAAACATTGGCTCCTTCAAGTATATATTATTGTTTTTTCTGTTCTTAATAATCTATTTTGTTTTCTTCTTTTATCTAAGTTTTTTTTAAGTGTTCCAGGTCAAAGTTTGGGGTAGTTATTGGTCAGCATTTGACATTAAACTCAGTGGTAGCTATGAGCCCCACTTAGGAAAATTAACTATTTTCAGTTCCTTACTTTGTGTTTTGAAAGCTAAACACAAAATTAATTGTGCCCTGGGGGTGTAAAGTAGGATAATAGCAAGACAAACAGAATGTATCAACACTAGGAGAGAGAGAGAGGCACAGAGTGTATCCCTTTACCTACCCTGCTATGTGGGAAAAGGTTTAAAGTTTAAAAAACCTAATAATATATATGTAGTATAATAATTTGTATTATTTTTAGATGTTCATAGTGTGGTGACTAATGTTAGACCATCTGAAGTCACTGCTATTGGAGGATTGCTTACCGGTAGTGCCACAAAGACGACTGCAATAGTTGATCTTACTAAGGATGATGGAAATAAAAATGTTGCCGATTCCAGAGAAGTTTCATTTAATAAGTTACAAGGTAATATAGAAGTGTGAATTAAACTTTCTGTTTAGTTTAATATTTTAATGGCAAAAATTATTTATCTGTCATAAATAATTTTTGACATTAAAACAATGTTTGTAACACAATGTGCTTATAATGTGGATAATTTAATATATTACAATTTTACATTATAAAATAAATGTAGACACTTATCCATTGCAATTTGAATTTTATCTAATAAATATAGTAATTAAAATTTTGTTTTTAACTTTAATATGTGATCTGTAAATTGAAAATGTACATATTTTGCATTTGCAAAGTATTCAAATAAAATATTGTTAAATTTAACGACTATTTTTACATGATTCGGAATGAAAATAACTTATTCAATGGCAATAATAGTAATGAATGTCATGCTTAATTTTTAGGCAAAACTTTTCCATCATTAGTAGTAGTGGCACGTCCTTACCTCCGCTCTAAGGAGACTTCACCAACATATGACAGAGCAGCTCTTGACAGCAAAGTGAAATCAGTCCTCATTCATACTTCAGTGAAGTTCACCGAGTGGCTAATACAGCAGGGCTTGGTTAGGTCAGAGCAATGGTGCGCTGTACATGCTGGGAATAAATTGAAGTTGGGTAAGGATTTTTTTTTATTGATTATAATCTAAATTTTTCTTTTCACATATAGTTTTTTTTTATGAGGTCGTCGTGGCGCAGCGACACAAGGGTGTGACTGTAACGCGACGGTTGTGGGTTCGATTCCCACTTGAAAAGATGAAATATTTATTTACATTTATATTTTCATATCTACGCTCTGGTGTCGAGGCAAAAAGTGCGGCGTTGAGTTCTGCCACTCAACGCGCAATACCCCCAGAATTCGGCAGAACGTGGGGAATGCAGTATCTTAACACTAGGTTCCCGCTGCCTACCCTGGTGTGTGCGGGATATGGTGTGGAGCTAATTTCTATTTAATTTTTTACATATCTATAATGTGTTTTGTTCGTTATAATTTCTGAATTTTCATGAAATTCAAATCATCTAAATTCTATATATTTTTATTCCAATAATATTTGGACACAGTAATGAAGGTATTGCATTTATTGTCAAAAATAACTTAAACTTAGGGTAAATAGTGGGATTCTATTATAAATAAAAAACCTATGTTAAGCATAAAGTGTAATTAAATTAATAGTATATTACTTACACTTATGAGATAAATATTTATAATGTATCTATGTCCCGTTCAGGTATGTATTCCGACGTATCAAAATTCCCATACTCAGGAGGCTACGTTTGGATATCAGAATGTTGTCCGACCCGTTTCGTCTCAGTTTTCTCAAGCTCCATATTTGAAGGCGCTACTTTCCCGCCAAGTGTACTACTCAAACTGATATACCACTGGGCCTGTCAAACTAACGTCCAGAATGTAGTACAATGGGTGAAAGTGGATAATTTATATGTAAAAGGCCTGTTTACTTGGTTAAGAGCGATCTGTACGTCAGCCATACATCAGCATATGGGCTTATTAGGGGGTCAGGGAAAGAAAGTGGAAGTGGGTGTTATATCACTGGGTACGACCAGCCATGATGGCACTCAGAGACAAGTGAAGGTTGAGGTGTTGGGGGTTTTGGATCCAGTTGAGAAATTAGTAAGTTTTAAATTGTTTTTTTTTTATAGATATGTTATACTTAGAAATATAATATGAAATTTGTTTGTAGTGTTACTCAAGCTCAGTTTCATTGACTAAAGTGCTTGCACGGTTTACGAGAAGCTGGTTGGACTCTGTTTACTTGTTTTTTTTATTTATTTCTGAATATTTTTTCATTCAGCATGTAAATAGCACTTTACAAAGTATTTTAAAAAAAAACGTTTTATTCTATTTTGTTGATTGGACTTTATTCCATAAGTTTAATGAGTAATTAATAGTTTTCCATAATTAAAGTTACTGAAGTTTATAACAATACAGTGGTGAATTTCTAAGTATTCCCTCTTTCTAATGTACTTATAACAAAATTGGTGAATTGTCATTTTGAATTTTTAACTGGCTTCTTTTATAAATAAAACAAATCGTAATACACATTATTTTACTACCAAATATATTTATAATAACAATTGTTATTCTAGATCCGCCTGCGCGCAGTGGAACCATTAGCAGAATACGAAAAGAACTATAAAAAGCGTTTCCAAAAAATTCTAGAACCACTCACAAACTGGGTTCACCCTTCCTCTATTATAATAACAGATTTGACTGTCGACAAAGGGACCCTAGTGTCAATGGGATTCAAAACCGTGCATCAGTCGTCATCGCATTCAGAACAGACGTCTAAGTACAGTAATGCTAATATAATGGAATATCTGAGGCGTATAGTGCCTAGAATGTTCCAGAACACTCTGTCTTTGCTATCGAGACAGATTATACAACAATTCCTGGATGAATTGGTGTGGAGAGAAAAGTGTGTATTTATTAAATTATAACTATAGTCTATTCATTTGAGCTTGAGACAAAATGTAAACAAAGAAAAAAATTCTAATTTTTATTTCCTGAACAGGGTATTCATGATCAGTAATTTATTGACACAGATTTAAGAAAAGTATATTTGAAAGATCTCGGGGTAATGAATTATTTTCCTTTCCTTGCTCAAATAAGAACACAAAGTGCGGCGTTGACTTCCGCCACATAACATACAATGTCTCAAAACTGGTCGAAAACTGAAGATCAAAGTGTCTTTAAACTAGAAGCTATCCTCTGCCTACCCTACTAAACGCGAGATACATCGCATAGAAAAAAAAATGTACAAAGCTAAAATATATGCTTTTTATACATCAACAATATTCTTAAATAATTTGTAAAAAATTCCACGTAACAAATTAGAGAGATAATAAATAAAATTAACAAATAATTATACAGATATGGCGTCTCCCCTTGGCAAGCCTTCGACAATATTGTACTACACATCTCGGAACAGACGAAGCTCGACGCAAAAGATCCTATTACGATCCGTCTCAATAAAATTGCGGCGAATCCATTCAAAAACTGGAAATATCCTAGCAAGGTATGATTATTATTTTTATATTTTTTTACATCCTGCACATAAGAGAATAGGCAGAGGGCTCATGGCAACCAAATATTCAGACACTCCGTCCCCCATTTCGCATCGATTTTGTAGGCGTGTTGAATGGCGGAACTTAACGGCGCGCTTAGTCTCGTTACCAGAGTGAGGAAATGAAAAAGTATTTCATTCCCTCGAGTCGGAATCAAAAACACAACTTGTCGAGTTTATAGTCATATGTTTGTGTCCCTGCGCCACGACTGGTTTCATTTTAATGAATATATGTTTTTTTTATTGCAACATAATAATAATAATATTCTTTATTGTACACCCATAAGGAAAATAACAATAAGATAGACAACAACAAAAAAAAAAAACGGAAATGTACAAGAGGCGACCTTATCGCTAAAACAGCGATCTCTTCCAGGCAACCTTAAGGCATAGGATAAAAAAGGGAGGAAAAGGGTTGAGGTGTAAACAATAATTATAATCAACATGTAAGCTTAACGCAAATTTTATCACCATTTTAAATTAAAACACAATTCGAACTACTCACTGTGTCACATGTCATAGAGTATGGATAAATATCATGAAATGAAAATGATAGTCCTACGTCTAAACTGTTAAGGAATCATGATAATTTTTTTAGGTATGAAAAGTTTTATCCTATATGCTGCCCCCGTAAAAGGAGTCGCTGCCATCCTGTATAAAGAGTCATTCACATATTTTGCCCATTTTGTTATTTAACTATAAATACATTAATAAAACTAATAACTTACCAGAAAAAGGATCGTGTGGAAGAACCAGAACCGGAAACGCGTAGCAAAAGAGGTAGGAAAAAGAAGGAGCCTTCTCCAGCTCCACCACCGAAGAAGAGAAAGAAAGAAAAGACCGCCTATGTGGAGGAAGACGATGAGGAAGAGGTAAGAAATGTAGTCTTCATTCTTATATTTCGTATGTAGCAGGAATGTCAGAGGAAACCAAGTGTTAAAACACTTTGTTCCCTGATTTCTGCTTAATTTTCGAGACATGACATGTTGAGTGGCGGAACTTAACGCCGTTGCTTGATATTGTGGTTTTGGTCAGTTTTCTATGTTTGTAGTAGCTTTTGAATTTCTTATAAAAATCATAATAGAATCATGGATAAGGTTTTTTTACTATCAGATTTTGGCCAAATGAGAAAGGCTCTGACAAATTTATTATAACAGTATTGTATATTTTGGTATTGTGTTAAGTTAGGTAATATGTGATAACACATGTACACATGTGATTACACATCTACCATATGTAGACACATCCACACATTTGCATATTTGATTACATATCCACACGTGCAATTATACATCCACTTTTTTGATCACAGATCGACATTTATTTATCCACTCATGTTATTATACATTTAAACAAATTACCATACATCCACACCTTTGACCGCAGATTCACACATCCATATTTCTTGAACGGCAAAAAGCAAAAACCTAAATGTCTCAGCACTAGGTTTTCTTAGCCTTTCCCATAAAGCATTAAGCTAAAAATACTTATGACACTAAATATCTTATGACGTACATTGCTGTTACCTTTATATTTATAAAAAGTAATATTTTCCAAAACCGAAATGTCCAGAAGTCGGCCAAAATCCGAAAAACGGAAAATTCAAACACTAGGTTTTTTACTGCTTATCCTATTGTATGTAAAGGGGTTAAAATAAAAAAAATACCTAAATTACTTAATCCCTTGTCTTACATGTACATATATAATAAAAAACGTTTCATACCAGATCCCACTCGCCCTCCGCCGTACAAAGATAAAGCAAGAGAAACAAAAAGAGAAGGAGAGGGAAAAAGACAAAGAAAAGGAAAAAGAAGAAACGCCCAGAAGTCGTCGTAAAGCTGCCCGCTCATACGTAGACGACGACCTCGATGATATACCTCTCAAGAATATTAAAAAGGAAATTAAACCTGAGGAAACTGTCTCTTTGGAAAGATTTTACTTTGGGCAGACAGCTGAAGGGGATGTGGATGATGTTGCTATTGCTGTTGAGGTATGTTTTATTGTTATATGACAATAAAATGGTGGTTGTAGATCGATTTTCGTAAAATAAATGTTTATATTTAAAACTATTATTTTGTACCAACCATAAAGGTCTATGAAAAATGAATAACTTATTTTTAAGTGGTTTGGAAAAAAACGCTTATTAAATCTTCTTCACAAACTTTCACCCATAATATAACTTTGAAACGGCAGGAAATAAAAAAAAGACGTACTATAATTGAGATGTCATTGTACTCATAAAAGAAAAAAATTTAAGTGGCCTGTTCTATTTTACAATTTTCTTTTAATTGTTTAAATTACTACACATGAATATTATTTATTACATGTTTCTCAGTGTCCCATTTGCCACATCGAATTCAACGAGTCTCAACGTCTCACAGAGCATATATTCCGTCACGTCGTTCCTCCCGCAGAAAATGTGGAAAATACAGACACTGAAGACGCCCAGTGCTCTTACTGCTTACAACAATTCCCGACGCGCGGAGAACTGGATCACCATCTCACTCAACACCACCCAGTTGATACTAAGTCAGCAGGGTTGTTTACTTACGCTTGTTTAATTTGTGAGGTAATTGTTGGATTTATTGTATATTTTATTTTATCTTCATGTTATATCTTGGATATACTATGGTAAACAGTAAAGAAAAGACACTGACGTCCAATGCTCCTTTTAAAGCGGTTATACAAAAATAATAGTCCATAGCCATAGATGAAAATAAAATAATTAACATTTATATTGTTCGTCAGGTCCGTTTTGCAGCAGTGCTGACGCTCGCGGCGCACATGCAGAAGACGCACTCGCCGCGCGAGCTGCCGTACGCGTGCGGTGCCTGCGAATACCGCGCCTCCGCGCACCGCGCCGCACGTGACCACGCCGCGCGTGCGCACGCGCGTTCCGACGGACTGCATTGCCCGTATTGTTTGAAGGTATAGCCACTATTTCTTTTGTTTTTTTTCGTTGCTTCATTTTTATTTTATTTTTTTAATATTTGCATAAAAAGTTGTTTTTATTAATTATTTTTTCTTGTACAAAACCTCAATGCAAGTATGTGACAGGCACATTTGGTAGAGATAATCTAGACTAGACTTGAAGCACCCTATTTTCTCATTACCGCTCATTTTTAAACACCTATGAAAGAGGTAGTAAACATGTTGCTGCATTTTGCCCATAAAATAATGTAAACATAATAATGTAAATAGTCATTTAAATAGTTGAAGTTGATTCACCTCGACTGGAAATCGAACTTCCAATCGTTGTGTTTACAATCAAATGCTCAAATAATAATAATTAATGCCTCCAGGTTTTGGCGGGAAGTGGGGAACCGAGTGTCTTAACACTAGGCTACACTACTGTGTGTGGGATACAGCGTGAGGCCGACTTAATTTTTTTGTTTCATAAAAAATTGTAAAACCCAGGTGATCCCGGTATACGCGGACGGACATGAACTCACTGCCAACGTCCTCCTCTACATCGACCATCTGAAGCAGCACCAAGACAAGGAGTTAGAAGTGCGCTGCAACAGATGTGTACTGCGGTTTGTGCATCTTGGTATGTTTATATTATTTATTTACGAGGAATTTTTGAAACATTGTGTGGCGGCGGAAATAAACTTAGCGGAAATAAGCTAGGAGTTGAAATTATTTGACTTTGATGATATTTTTTCCCGCGTGAAAATTGAACCATCCTCTTTTGGTAATTAGCCAATCGCTCTGGGCGCTAAGCCCTACAGAGATACTAACAGTATAAAAATTTGTACTAAATATTTTAAGTAGTTTAATCGAATAAAGAATATTTAGATTTTGAATTATACTTTTTTTATATTTCAGGCCAACTCAAAGAGCATCAAATTCGTGATCATAACAGTCGAGATGATGTGATTCCACTTTGCTCTGAAGAACACTTAATAAACCAACCTAAGGTAACATTAAATATATTTTAATTATTTTAAGATTGTGTATGTGTGATAGTTTTCAGACAATTATATATTATTAGCGATCCAAATGCGGCTTCGCCTGCTTATACTTGTTTAAAATTTTTACATAAATTGTAGGCTTTATGTTATTTAATGGATAACCTATGTTACTGTAAAGTTTCATCTATATATTATGTTCAGAAGTTTTTCATCCTCACAAAAATCATATTTAAAATATAAATTATATATATTATATATTTTAAAATATTCATATTATTTATATTAGTACTTTGTGAATATGTATTTCAGAATTTTAAAAAATATTTTCTCTTTAACCAACCTTAATCCAATCCAAATTCTAGTACTTAATTTCAAAAGAATAATTATTAATCGAATTTTTTACCTTCTCAGAAAAAAGCACGTCCACCAGTGAAGGATTGCGCCAGCCACGCCGTCAGCGAGACGTACGAACAGACAACACTGGTACTGCACGGCGGCGCACTGTGCCGAGAGTGTGACACTCCATTAGATAGTGATAAGCATTTCCTGTAAGTTCGTTTTTATGAGTCTTTTTATGAGACTAAAAAAACTTGATGATTTCTTAGTTTTTTAATCCATCGACAAACGGATATTGTTTAATACTTAGAAGGTAAATTAAAAAGAATGTGTCTTAGAAAATAAATAAAAAACTGAATCTATAGTATTTATCTTTTGAGAAGTAGTACTTTTAAGAAAAAGAACATAATTTTGTTTTTTTTGGATGAATCTTGTAAGTCATTGTTATTTACAGGATGATCATGAACCTTTTTATACATGGCTTTCAGGGGGTCATACTTTGACTTATTGACATATATACTAATAAGATAAACGAAATATTAGTGACGACGTTTTTTTTTATGTTGAATGCAATAAAGAATATTATATGATGTATAAGTAACAAGTATTGTTGTGTGTTTGCTCGTCAGCGGACGCACGGCGTGCAGCAAGTGTCCGTACGCCACGTCGTGCTACCGTGCCATGCTGCGCCACAGCGGTTATTGCGCCGGCGCGCACTCGCTCGAGACCGCGCCGCGCGCCGCGCCCCTTGCCCTCCACTGCGTGTGCGGGTACACCACCGACGTTGGTAAGTGATTTAAGCTATACATCCATACTAAAGATAAAAAAATGATTTTAGAAAACATAACAAAATTTCGATATAAGTTTTAACAAGAGTATAAAAATTTCGATGGAACTTGATTAGAACTTATAGTTTAGTTAGTGGTCACACCGTTTTTACGATCTCCATGAGGCGCGTCCCAGTACGGCCACGTTTAAAGCTTTATACGTTCGCTAAAAACATTGCTAATATTAAAATCCCCAACATGAATACTCATATGGCAGAATATATTTAACTACACAAGTCACACGCCAACACACGCACCCACGTTCATCATACATGTCCTAACAACACTACTATGATGTTCGGTATGAATACTTGTTAACTCTATCAACATAAATATTAATAAGCTTACTCTTTTCTAATTTTTTTATCAATATTTTTTTTCCAATATAGGTTAACTTAACAAAGATTAGCAATAAAGTATATTTAAATATCCTAATTACAAAAAATAAAAAAACTATAAAATGAAATTTATATTCAAAAATTTTCCATCCCAGGTACAGACATGTTGTCCCATTTACTGTTAACGCACCACACAAGTGCATACTCATCGGAACAAGACGCCCGGGCCAACACCGTGAGAGATGATGTACCTGCGACCACAGCGGTACCCACACCTGCTGTCTCGACTACAGAGCCTGTTGATACTGTAAGTGTATTTTAATGTTGTCCAAAATAGTCAAGTTTGTGGAAGCTTTTAATATTTCTATTTTTAAAAAAGTAATTGTACCAATGATTACTTTTAAATTAAGATTACAAAATAGAATATCTATGTATTGTCAATTTTCTCAGAAGCTCTTAAGTAAACTCACCAATCGCTTATAGTTTTGGTTAGGCAGTTAGACAGGTACTACACAGCATAGCTGCATTATTGTTTTTGGTTATTTTATGTTGTATAACCCAAAAAGATTTACTTTAAAGAATGTTGTGACTCTTAAAAAAAAGTATCAATGATAAAGTGAATCATTGCTTATGATTGAATATTTCATACTGAATAATTGTATGAACTGATCCAAAAATGTAAAATTTAACTTCTACAGCCCATGGAGACCATGCCTGCTATAGCGGACTATGCGCCGCCGTCCGTCATCAATACTCAGCTGTCACTTGATGATTTAGCTCCACCATCAGTGCTACAGTCTGATCAGGTATGCTGTTTATAAAGTTTATACTGACTCATCTCAGCGAAACTGCAATTTTAAAAATGAAATTTTAAAAATCAGCTTAATGCTATGTCCCGCAAACAGTAGGGTAGGCATCTAGTGTTAAAACACTCCATTCTCCACTTGGTCACAAAGTTTGGCTGTAAACGCGTCTGGTTGTGGATTCGAACCCCACTTGAGGGAATTAAATATTTACTTTAATTTATATTTCCATTTCTATGCTCTGGTGTCCAGGCGTTGAGTTCTCCGCCACTCAAAACGCAATGCCTCCAGAATTCGGCGGAAAGTGGGGAACAGAGTGCCTTAACATTAGGTTCCCTCTGGCTATCCTACTGTGTGAAGCTGCTTTGTTTTATTTATTTATTTAATTGGAAACAAATATAATATACAGTGTATTTCATCTTTTATACATAGCTGAGTACAGAACACTTATTTTTACATATCACAATATTGACAAGGTCTGGCATAACGGATTGATTTTCAAGCTGCGGCGCTCTGGCTTGCCAGACTGTCTCGTGCGCATCCTGCGGGATTTTCTGTCAAAAAGATACTTCCGCTACAAAGTAGAAGGAACTCTCTCCTCCCCCCGCCTCCTTCGCGCAGGCGTCCCCCAGGGTTCAACCCTCTCTCCTATGTTATACGCGCTGTACACAAGAGACATACCTCGTACCAGGGATGTACACTTGGCTATGTACGCCGATGATACCGCCCTATACACTTCTTCGCGTAACACACGCATAATAGCCGATCGACTTCAGAAAGCGGCCCGCGCACTTGGTGTGTGGTTCCGCCAATGGAGAATCGAGGTTAATCCAGAAAAGAGTAAAGCGATACTCTTCCCTCGCGCTCGTTCAGAGCAAATCTCTACCATCTATCTATTAGATAAAGCCATTCCCTGGGAAAAAGAGGTCAAATATCTAGGTGTCACATTAGACTCTAGACTTTCCTTCAAGCCCCACGTCACGAAAGCTTGCAATAAAGCTAAATTCATTCTTAATAGATTATACTATCTCATTAACAAGCGTAGTAAAATGTCACTTAGAAATAAGCTGACACTATACAAAACTTGTATAAGACCCGTCCTCTCTTATGCTTGTGTAGCGTTCGCGCACACTAAGCTAGATCCCATGCAAAAGGTACAAAATAAATTCTTACGTATCGCATCAGGTTGTCCCTGGTTCGTGCGTAACGTCGACCTACATAGAGACTTTGAACTGGAATCGATTCACGAGCACTGCAAACGCTTAGCGAAGCGCTACTTTGAGCGCGCAGGCTCGCACGCGAATCCCCTCATCGTAAATGCGTGTGATTACATCCCTAGCGCGCTCCCTAGACGTAGACGCCCGCGCAGCGTCCTTTTAGACCCCGATGACGCCATTACTATAGCGAATGCCCCGTATGTAGGTAGGAAACACACTACTCACACACGACACAAACACCGTCGTCGACGGAATCGACGACGAAGTCCAGCTTATTCAACGGCTCGGTCGCGCCTCGGCGCGGTCGGGCCCAGCGGTTAGGGACCGTTAGCTCCCTTAGAGTAGTCTAATTTGTCCCCAGTCGCGACTTCATGTCGCGGCTGGTTTGCTTAGCATAGGTGAAATCCCAGTCCGCTCGACGGCCGCAAGCCGAGGTTCGAGTCCCGCAGGGGGCGCCCTTACAGTCGTCGACATCCTCACAGGCAGCCACTTAGTGCTTGCATTTCTTCAGGGACAGAGTACCCTCTTCCCTACCCAACCGGTGTCGCTGTAAAAGGCAATAAGGCTAACAGCATTATCCACATGCTCGAAAAAAAAAAACATATCACAATCTTTAATCCAAATAGTGACATTTAACACTCTACCCATTATTACCATGTTAAATGCTGCATCAAGTGATTTTATTTATTTTTTTGTATTGCACAAATCTTTGACATTCATCAAAACATTTATTTACAGCATGAGAAAGAGCTACTAAGTGATGCATATGACAGGCCACTTGCCACTCCTCGCCATGAAGATCCACACTATACTCTCGGAGACTTTGAGCCTCTACCACAGGAACCTCCACCACAACCCGATTTTGAACAACTTTAAAAGCTTATATATACATAGAATTTTGTTTTAAACATCTTTGTTATATCTTTACCAGGGTTGAATAGGTGGATTAAGTCAAAGCATTTTTTTTCCCAGTCCTTGGGAAAGCTTGAATTACACAGGTCCAAGATCACATAGGGACCCCTAAGATAATATATAAATAATCATAATTATACTGTAAAGATAACTTTATTCATATTGTGAAGTTTTATTTAAATAACTCCTACTAAAAGTACTAAATACATATGATTAAAAAATTATGTTCATGCAAGTCACGCTATCAACCGCTCTAAGCCAGGTATGGATATATTATAATTCATGACACCAATTATATTAATATAAGGTTAAATATATGTAAAATTTGGCTTATATTTGAAATAAAATTATGTTGCAGTAGCAAACTTGGCTCTGTTCCAACTTTCGTTAAGTCTTGATTTTTAGTAAGTACAGTTATATTTTTTTCTTTTACTCATATGTTATACCTGTATTTTTATTTACAACTTTTATGGTTAGCTAAGTAAGAGCTAACTAGAACACAATTTTTGGGATGATGATGTAAATCATGATGATTTTTTGTTGGAATGGGATGGGTTTCAAACAATACAATTTTTTTTTATTTGAATAAAAAACTAGGATATCAAACTTTCTAAGTTGTAATTTATTTTTACATTTCAATAAAGTAAAACACAAACTTTGTTGTGTAGATATATATGCAATCTTAATGACTTAAGCTACAAAACTCAAACTTAGAAATTATGTATAACATAATATATCTTTTACATGTCCTCTATAATTAATGTTAATAAATGTGATACTTCTATCAAGCTATTTGTCTATTATGTATGACATGTTTATTTTAAGCATTACTCTTAATATTAATGCACATAAATGACTGTTTATTTTATGATGTAGCCAATATAGAAATAAATAAAAATTATTATCACTTTGTTTTTCTTCTTTTCTTCTTAAATGTTAATGTAACTTTATTAGATACCCCATAGTCAGATATGTGTGCATCATCATCATCTAAACACAAACTATCAAAATATAAATAATATGTTCTCCAAATATACTTCCAAGATATTTTTACTACATTTTGCATTCTTCTTTGGTGCAACTCAAAATGCCTTGTAATTGCTTTTTTTAGATTTCTAACTGTCGCATTTTGGGGTACCTGTAAACATTTGTTTACATCTGAATTTTCAGAGAAATTATACAAAAAATAAGTAGACTTCCATATTACTTAGTTTTTCAGATGTCTGAATCGTTGAGTTTATAAATAAACACATTATAACAAGAAACTTTATTTGGTAAATAAATGTAAATAATAAGGCAGACAATAAAAAATATACTTACAATAACTTTCAATGATTCTTCAACATCTCTTGAAACAAAGATAGTTATAGACTGACCATGTTCGACAGCAATCTGTGAAAATGACAATCTATTAAACTTTTTTTCAAATTATTGTTGATAGTTGTTGTAAAGACCAGTTGTGGCGCAGGGATAAGTGTGACTGTAAACGTGACTGATACTTGTTAAGTACGAAATATGTGTTTATATTTATATTTCCATTTATTCGCTTTGGCGGTCTGGTGGTCGAGGCAAAGCGCGGTGTCGAGTTCCGAAACATTGCACACAATGCCTTCAGAATACGGCGGAAAGTGGGGAACAAAGTGTCTTCACACTATGTTCCCCCCGCCTACCTTGCTGTGTGCGCAAGGTGAGCTCAAAATAAAAACTTCATCTTAATAAATAATATACTAATTAAAAAAGTACCAAAGATTCGATTTCTTCTAAAATAATATCTTCCGGTAGGTCAGATAATAATTGATCGTTATTTAAATAGTTTTTAAGAGAGGATTTTGTAATTTCAAGAAGATCTTCGTGTGACAAGGTGGACGCCACTTCAGATATTTTGTCCATTTCATCAGAAATATGCACGTATTTTCAAATTTAAACAAATTATACATACAATACATAACAAAACATTTTTTTTATTATCAACTCAACTATCAAATCAAAATAAAATAAAATTGACAGATATCAACAGTCAATTTTGAAGTATAGAATTTACGTCACAGGTTTGACAGTTCAATCTTAATAGGCGTATACATTTTTAATAAGAATAAGGCAATATATCCAACTCATGGAAATCCCAAATTGTTATCCCTATCCTCAAACCTGGAAAATGTCCTTCAGATTTTAATTCCTATAGACCCATTGCCCTGGCATCTACTATATGTAAGATTGTTGAACGGCTTTTGAAGAATCGACCGGAATGGATAGTGGAAAGTAGGAATATCTTAGCGCCCTCTCAGTTTGGCTTTAGAAAGGGGCTAAGTACTATTGATAGTCTCAGTGTTCTTACTACAGATATTCGACGAGCCTTTGCCAAAGAAGAGTATTTGGTTGGTGTCTTTTTAGATGTGGCATCTGCATATGGTAATGTTCTTCTTCCGGTGCTCAAGCAGAAATTGCGTCAGCTGAGTATTCCGCCTAGGATGTCCCATTACATATGTAATCTGCTGACCGGTAGAGCGGTATCTGTAAGACATCCGCTTCTTACTATGCCTTCCAGACTTGTCTGGAAAGGTCTCCCTCAAGGTTCAGCTTTTAGTCCGCTGTTGTATAACATATACACTCATGACCTTGAATTATCTGTCAATAATTTCTGTAACATCCTTCAGTATGCTGGTGACATCGTCCTCTATTACAGCTCAAATTCTGTGGAGGACATAACTTTTCGTTTTAATACTGCCTTGCACTATCTTAACCAGTGGGTCTCTGAGCATGGCCTGGCATTGTCGGTAGCTAAATGTCAAGCGGTAGTGTTTACAAAAAAGAGAGAAATTCCAAATTTTAAAATTTTGTGTGATAATATTCCCATTCATCTAACAGAAAACGTCAAATTTTTAGGCATACTTAAAACATGATAAACGATTGAACGGAGTTGCTCATGCTGAATATCTCAGCAGGAACTGTGAAAAAGGCATTAATGCTTTGAGAGCTGTGTCTGGAGTGTGGTGGTGCGCACACCCTTATATTGAGAAACTGCTGTACAATGCTATAATTCGCAGTCATATTGACTATGGATTATTTGTGTTAGACCCCTTTAATAAATTATCTATTGAAAAACTATACCGAATACAATATAAATGTCTTCGGATTATGCTAGGTGCGATGAAGTCTACTCCTACCAATGCATTGTGTATATCCTCCACTTCCTATCCGCCGACAATTCCTTTCTGACCGATTTGTGAGTAAAATGTTGCAGCTGTCTTCCCATCCTTTACGGTCTAAGCTATTTAAGCTAGCTGATCTCATCCCTCAAGGCAAACCTTTGCCATACCTGCTTGATAGCTTCCTTAGACTTACCTCTCTCCCTAATCCTTAAACTTGTTTTCCTTCCAATCCACTATTCCTTACACCGTATAACGCCCTAGTTCATTCTCCTTGTATTGTGACAAATCATGGCCTAACCAAGATCCTGGCTCCAACACAAAATTTAAAGAAATAGTTCAACTCAATTGGTCGAATCACCTCCTCATCTTCACTGCTGCATCGAAGCTCGAAGGAGAGCTTTGTTGGTGGCAGCTTGTTGGATACCAAAATTCAAAATTCTTCTACAATTTAAATGCCCTCCCGAATCATCTGTGTTCACAGGCGAGGCTGTTGCATTGTTAGAAGCAGTCCTGTTTACACATTCCCACAATTTTAAACAGACGGTTATTTTTACTGACTCACTAAGCTGCTTAATGGCCTTGAAGGGAAGCCCATTTTATAGTAGATTGAGATCTTCAATTGATTTAAGGATTCGTAAAGAATTGTACTCTTGTCATCTAAACGGTTTGGATGTTACTTTGGTGTCGATTCCAGGACATTCTGGAATCAGTGGGAATGAATCTGCAGACTCCTGCGCTAAATCAGCTATCCAGTGTGGCACATTAGACCATTTCTCCAATTCTGCCCAAGATCTGATGTCCCTTGCGGATATTCATCTACACAAGTCCTAGAATAATTTCTGGAGTTAGTCAAAATCCCATAAAGGTAAGTATTACGCCTTTATTCAACCTCATATTCCTAGGCAACCTTGGTTTTATTCTCAAAGGCTTATTGAACGGAGGATTATTACAACAATCTGTCGCTTGCGTCTTGGGCATGCTTCTACACCTGTACATCTAGCTATGATCAGGGTCAGGGACCACTCATTGTGTGAGTGTGGCCTGGACGACGGTTCCCCTTCCCACATCTTGTCCTAAGTTAACTCATCCTTTATATGATGTCCTTCCTCATAAAGTCCCTCGTCCTTTAAATGTTCAGTGTTTGTTAATGTTTGTGTTTAGTCCTTTATGTAATTTTTAATGTAAATATATTAAACTTAACAAAATAAAACTTTAAATTAACACCCATGTAAAATATTATTTATTACTAATCTAATGAGTTGTGTATACTTATATTGTAAATTTGTGTTTGTTTTGTTTTAGGTGAAGGCTGTACTTACACTGGATCTTTTTTTTTACATGTATTCTATAATTGTGTATATTTATCTTTTTTATTACCGGTCAATTTCTTTCGTGTGTTTTCAATACAACGTGACATTGGCGAAATGAATTGTGGTCAACTGGCACGCTCGAAACGCTATATATCAAGAATTCAATTCAATTACATTTTTAACCATTTGCGAAAAGAAATGTATAGTAATATGGTGCAGTATTTGTAAGACTATTTAAAGTAATACCTGATAAACATGTTTATGCGGCCCGCCAAACCTTTTAAAATTTGAATTTATTGTGTCGACTCTCTCCCATTAATATATTAACTCCTTTTTATATCTTACTATACTTTATATTGTTTTATATTTGAAGTCGGAAACAGTTAAAATTTAAACTTTGTTAAGTCAAAAATTTACTTTCCAGCTCAATATACACTGGTCTATATTCTATAATTATACATATTGTATAATGCACTTTATGTATTATCTGTAATATGAATCCGACGTCCGTCTAATCTGACTTCTGAGTGATCGTATTAGCTTTTGAGGTTAGAATACTTACTTAAATAAAACTGAATCAAAATCTATCTTGTCTAGTATTATATCTTAAAAAATGGATTCTTTATCTACTGGATCTCTCAGTGGAGCGCAAAAAGAGGAGTTAATGGACCAAGTAAAACAACAAATCGCTATTGCAAATGCACAAGAACTACTGACAAAAATGTCCGAAAAATGTTTTAAAAAGTGTATTAACAAGCCCGGCACAGCGTTAGATAACTCAGAACAAAAATGCATAGCTATGTGTATGGACAGGTATATGGACTCCTGGAATCTAGTTTCTAGAACTTACAGCACTCGCATTCAGCGAGAAAGAAACAACATGTAAAGCTTGATTTCCTAATTGTTAAACTCATTCTGTGTTGTAAATATAGAAACAGTAGTTCTGAGCATGGTTAAATTGTGAGTTGTGTCTGCTATTTCTTGTTAAATAAAACTGTTTTAAGTTATTTCTTCACTTTTATTTTCTACCCAATCAATAATTTTTATTTCTAATAGACATGAAAATTCATTAAACTTTTTTCTAATTATCATATCTTTCAGAAGTGTTTTCAAAATATACAAACAAACTTGGAGCAATTTTATTTTGGTGTTTTATACATTGTCAACAATAATTGAACTAGTTTATTGAATGCTATCTTTTAACATTTTTTTTCTGTATTGATATAATTTCTTTATCCACATTTCCTTCAGTTCTTCCTGGCTTGGTAATTCCTGAAACAGAAATATAGATTCAAACGATAATATTTTATAAGATCCATATTTACTTCAGACTAACTAACTATAACTTAGTATAATTTAAAGAATTAATTTCTTTAAATGGTGCAATGTAATATATAAATTTACAATTTTCAGCAATGTAGTATATAAATTCACAATTTTCAGCTAAATATGTATGATGCAATATGTTTATTTTATTATATACAAACTACATAATATATATACAGAATACTGTTAAAGATTTTAAAAATTTTCAATAACATCTACTATTTTAATAAATGCTTGGCATTGATATTTCTAAGTTTTTTATTTTGTTTCTATTCATTATATGGTTTTTTAAGGTAAAGTATGTAAGAGAGCATTATGTAATTAGACTCTCCTTGTTAAGTTGTGTTTTTATACACCAGGCTTGTGTTCGCATCATCAAGCCTTGTGTTTTTTGAGACATTACATATTGGGCCAGGACTGAACATTGGACTTAGTCTTATTATCAGAGCAAGGATATGAAAATATACACATCCACCCTGCTAGATTTGAACCCACAATGTTTGTATATAAAAATAAAAACAATTGCAAGAAGCTCAGTAACTGTTAAATACAGCCAAGTTTTAAACAAATCATAACCGTGACATACAATTAGTTTTAGCTAAACACTTGATTCCGTCTACTTGATGTTTAAAATCAAAATGCTAGTTATGCATTGGTTGAGCTCAATGGTACTGAGTGCCTGACTTGTAATATCAAGACACAAGAAAATAATTTATTTACTTGAAGTAGATTTAAACTCCAAACCAAAATAGCAGTCTCATTTACAGTCATGCACTGTTTCAACAACTGCATACTTACATCAAAATTTATAATGGAATCTTCTGATTGAACTTTAAGTTCAGATTCTGGTACTTTAACAGTTTCTGAATTTAAGTCTATCACTATATTTTGCGACTGTTTCTTATTCCTAGAGGATGTAAAAGATTTTTGTACAAAAGAGTCACTATTTAGTTCTGCTAATAAATTTCTGTCATGTATTGTTGGCATATCCTCTTTGACTTCAACATCTTTATATTCGTAAGTTGGTATTTTAGTCATTGTTAACCCAACTGACTCTGCTGCCTTAATAGCTTTTTCAATTTTTGTTTCAGTGTCATCAAGATTATGATTATGCTTATTTTTAGACTCTGGAAAGAATAGTGTATGGTACAATAAATACAGTAGATATATTTATGAATACTGGTAAATTATTTTTAAGAATATTGATACAAAAATTCACTTACCTATGTCAAATGAACTTGATCTGCTGCTAGATGATCGTTTTCGATGTTTTCTGGAGCTCTTATTGCGCTTAGACCGGCTATGTGAGCTTGATCTCGATTTTGAACGATCGCGAGAATGTTTTGATCGCTTGGACCGAGTTCGTGATGAAGACCGGCGTTTAGATCTGCTATCATAACGATCCTTTGAAACGCTCCTGGAATAACTTCGTTTCTTATATCTTGAACGTGATGTGGATCGCCTTCTTTTATTACTGTTGGACTCCGATCGATCCCGAGACCGTGACCGTCGTTTATATTTACTTTTAATCTTTTTCCTATCGTAAGACGATTCTGAACTGTATGACGTACTCCTTCTATCACGATATCTACTCTTTTCCCGAGGCATTTGTTTAGATATCTATAATGTTATTATATTCAAAAATATTGATTGCATATTGTTGATATATTTAAGGTAGGTAAATAAATATCTTTTTGCAAAACGTACAATACTCGCTAACATTTGCTAATTGCTATATTGCTTTTTTGTTGCTAAAGACAACTGTCAAGAGCTGTCAATTCAATCTGTTATCATTTCAGTACAGATAAAAAATATGCTTATCCCTCTCAGCTCTGCTCTAAGTTTTTATGGTTAGGGAGGAAGCAGCAAGCTCGGGAGTTACTCGTGCGTCATTGAGACCTATTGGGTTGCGAAGCTTAGATGAGCAAGAAAAAATGTCATATAAAAAATGTCGTTTGACTGGTGGGGTGAAGGGCTATAGATTTTCAAAAATGTAAAAAAAAACTGTTTCATGGACATACTCGAGCGCGTCAAATATTGATATCATCAATTGCCTACGTCTTCTTAAACATGAAAATATGATAATCTGACAGTTTCCATGGTGGAGGTGGTACGTAAGAGTTAAAAATATACCAAAAAAAATTGTCGAGCGCGTCAGATTTTCTAAGGGGGTGTTAAGTGAACCTAAAAAAAGCTCTTATGTAATAATTTGACGATTTGGATGTGACGCAAGCTCGTAATCGTTGTTTGAAATGCAAAAAAAAATCGTCACTTTGAAATACTCGAGCGCGTCACATTAAGATATATATGGTTAACTTCATGCCCTAGAGGTGATATCTCAAAATCAGACGATTATCTGAAGGGACTTGCTTAATCTGACCATTATTAATATTTTTTTAAACCAATACAATGAGCAAGTCAGCTTTACGTTATATCCTGCACACAGCAGGGTAGGCAGAGGGAACCTTTAAGACACTCTGATCCTCACTTTCTGTCAAATTTTGAAGGCATTGAGTGTTGAGTAGTAGCACTTAACGTCGCTGTTATGCCTCGACACCAGAGCGAAGAAATGGAAATATAAATTTAAATAAATATTTCATCTCCTGGAATGGAGATTGAACCCACAACCAGTCGGTTTCACAGTCACACTCTGCGCTCCTGCGCCACGACTGGCCTCATTTTTTTTATTCATTGAACGTAATCAATTAAAAAGCTCAAGAAATAGAATGTAAATAAAAGAATGTATGTTGGAAATAGAATACTTGTATTAATAAAAAAAAACAACATTTTTTCTAAAGTATTTTTCTAAATTTTTATCTTTATTGATGAGTTAGGGAGTAATAAACAGAGAAAGAGTCAGAGAGAAATAGAAATACGGAGAGAGGAATATATGCTAATCTTAGGTACATTAAACTTTATCGATCATTTTCTATTACTTCGGCTTATGGAATTTGTCAGATTATATATTTTTCGTAATCCTTGAATGATTCCCTCCAAAATAAAAAAAAAATTAGCCACGCTCGAGAATGTCCAGATAACGTTTCTTTTAACAACTTTAGAGCCCTCCCCCCTCCTTTGCGTCACTCTCAAATTGTCAGATTAGTGGCATATACACGATTTAGCATGTAACTAACTTACCCTACCCTAATCTGATGCGCTCGAGAATGTCCGATGATCAATTTTTTTTACTAAACTGATCCTTTATCCTAGACGCTCGGCTATACATATGAAGCTCATATTTGGTGGAAGTACGTTACCGAGTACAAGGAATCCCCAGTATCCTAATCTGATGCGCTCGAATGACTCCCGAAAGTCTCCTCTTCGCCGTCCCTACTATTATGGTCAATAAACTACACATAAGAGTAATAATAAAAAAGTGGCTGGCATTGAATGGATGCGAGAAGCCCAAGAACGGGATAATGGACGTAGGGAGGCCTATTTTCAGCAGTGGACGGTGATAGGCAGAGAAAAAAGTAAATTAAGAGATTTTAAAAAAAAAATGCGTCCACTGATTCTAAAGAAATTACTTAAATATGTAACAGTTTTAATGGGTAACATTTTTTTTTAATAATTTTAGAAATGCACATTCTTTCATAACAACGATCTCAATTTTCAGTTATATTTGAATTAGCGCTTTTAAATAGTGTTCATTTAAAAACATAGGTGGCACTATATTGTTATACTATTATAAGAACGTTCCATATGACGTTATATCTTAGTAGATAATGCGACATTGAATAATTAAAATATACTCTTAAGCTCAAGATGGCTTTAAAAAAATAAATATACCTTCTATATAAAAAAATCTATCTATGTATGTAAAACACACAATTTATTATAAATTAAAGTATTTTTAATAATAAATTTAGCGTATGACATCTTGGAGGGACAGCGTTAAATGAAGCATAGTCTAGGGCAGCGACCACAATCAGTCGGCCTCGATGACGGAATGTGTGAAATTTTAAGATGGTGATGAGCAGTGTTTTCTTGATTTTACATATAAAATTAAGAATTGTTACGCTTCTTATTTATTGATATGATCATAATGTTTATAATCGTGTGACTAATGAGATATTAGTGCATTTCGTATTGGCGTAGCAGACTTGAAGTGTTGAACGTGTTTGTCGGATCATTGACATTGTTTCGTTATAAATTTTCGTAGCATCGTGATTGTTATGTTTATACTGGTATTGTGTGCTTTTGTAACGTTCAGTGGATGGATTAGGCGTTTCTGATGTTTTCGAAGTTATGGAGAGGCAGGAGCGCACATTTGCCAA
Source organism: Heliconius nattereri (assembly GCA_013403645.1). Lineage (NCBI taxonomy): Eukaryota > Metazoa > Arthropoda > Insecta > Lepidoptera > Nymphalidae > Heliconius > Heliconius nattereri. Next base: position 9,776,423 of record JAAIXI010000230.1, read on the forward strand.
CATGGAGGCCACAGACACTGTGGACACCAAACAGGTGAGATCGAGACAATGTTATTGCCGGTTACATATAACTCAGCACGTATGCTATGCAAGTGTCGATTATATATTACTTAACCCGTATAACCATTTTTTCCAAAATATTAACCATTAAAAATAAAAACTGTTAAATTGACCATATCTTCTCATTATAAGTTATACATACAAACATATATATATATATATATATAATTATAGATTTGAAATTTAGGTGATGGAGTCACCTTTAAATTATTCTAAACAAATCAAGGCAAAGTGTGGGTGAAGTTACTGCCCACACTCTTGTGGAATAAATTATTGCTATTTGAACATTGTTATGTACCTTACAAGTCATATCAAGTATTTAATATATATAATATCTACAACCTTTGTTATAACACTTAGCACCAACTTTTTATTGTTTGCCTTATCAAATATGAATGTTAATTCTGTTAGAACTCAATTTAGGTATTACCTGTTATATATTAGGTTTCTCTAGGAACCTAGTAGTTACTGAAGTATAACAATAAATTCTATAAAATATTAAGTAAAAAAGATTTTAAAAACAAATGGTTATTATAAAATAAAATGTCTAATATGTAAAAATAGCCAAGACACAAGAGGACATATTATTAAAATTGAAATATACACCCTAAGGGAAGAAGTTTGTATAAAATTGAATAAATTGTTGTGAGACAATAAATTTTACTTTTTTATATTCCAAAGATATAAAGACAACAAGCATATTTCTTCTGCAAAGCAGATTTAAACGGACGGAATCTAGTGTTAGGATGCTATGTCACCTATGCTTTTGTCTGCCAGAGCGGAGCAGTGAGAATAATTCTAATATAATTATTTCCTGAGTAGAAATTGAACCCATAATACAGCCAAACAGCATTTAATGTCAGACACTGTCCCATTGTGCCTAAAAAACATTGTTATTGTGAATTAGGACTAGGAATGCCATATATATTCGGCTACTATTTGATATTAAGCCTATCCCAATATTTAATATTATATTGAATACCAAATGTTAAAAATAAAAATACTAGTTACCAAATTATGAGAAAAAAACTAGTCAGTCAGCCTTGCCCATAGAGGATTCTGTATTCTGTAATTTGAGGATTGCAGGTCAACAGAATGTACAACTGGTAAATGTTGATAAACTCAAGGTTATTTTTATATGAAATTAACTACAATTATAAGTAATGATTTTTTTTCCATAAAATGTCACTTCACACTCATTTTTTTTCCTATATTTTTATGGTAAATTTTTCACTTTGTGCCAAAATTAATAGCTTTAATAATGTAAAAAAAATTGTATAAAATGCAACAAAATCTATCCCCAATATACCATATACCGGAATATTAGATATTAAAGCTAGATTTTGATTAGGGAACATTTGGGTGATAAGTTAACATAATAAGATATCTGATTTTCACGATCATTAAATGGAGTATACTTTGAATGAAACAATTTAACTGGATTAATCGAGGATATTTAATAATATCCATTTTTCTATTTTCTACATTTATCCTGCATAATAGGGTAAAATGAAAATAACACTGTTCTCCAATTAATAAATGAATTGGAAGTAGGTATACCATGCATACTGGCAGCGGATCATAACGCCGCGCTTTCTTTTTATACTATATGAAGTGGATTTAAATATATTCTTTAAATTTGCATATATTTTTCCATTCCACAACAACTACTTGCCTTAATCGCGACGGATATTCAATGTGAACATACTTATCTCGCAAACAATATTCCACCTCCTTGGTAGGGGGGGCGCGGTCCGCTGGCTCCTCGTGCTCGCGCGGGCGCGGGCAGTTCGACCGCGTCGGGCGCGCAGCACGCCGCGCGCGCACTCGAGTGATGTCCCCGTGAGCCCAGTGGTTGTGTAGTGTCTTCCCAATACCGTGTTATACAAATTATTACTTGAATAATGGTAGCGATGGTGGCCTCGGCGTCCGGATACGGCACTCTTCGCCGATTTCTGAGCGTTCCTGATGGCCAGGATATACAAAGTACCGGTGTTGTCTTAAGTGCCTCAGTCGCGGTCTCGGTAAGCCATGAACTTTACATTGTTAAGTCGAAAATGTAGCTAGTTTTTCTATCCAAGTGTAGAAAGGTCGATGAATTATGTACGTTATATCTTATCACTTCATCCGTGTTATCATTTGGAGTTGCGACTATATGATAACTGTATTTATTTTTATTTTTTTGTGATGATTTAATTTTAAACTTTATGTAGTCTTATTAAATATTCATGAACGTATTGCCTATTCAAGTTTGAAATAGGCGTGTGTTCGTTGGAGGTCAAAGAAACCGCGTTACAAAATAGTTTTACAACATAAAAGCTTAGAAAGTCATGCGTTATATCTAACAATCGTTACGGATGCTATTAAAATTACATTGGCGCCCGGAGTGCTCAGCGTGAGGTTGAATCTAACTTAAAACCTTATAATTTTTTCCATTCGGCTAGATTATTATTTAAAGCGAAGTATATATTTTTAGTCACATTTCTAACTCACTGTCAAAATTGTCGTGACCGTTTGGGAACGAAAACGAAAATTTTCGGAAGTTAAAAAAAGATTTTTACAGACATAAGTCCGCAGTAGCCGTCGGCTGCGGGGTCGTTGACCTGACTTTCCTTTTTATTATTCATCTTGATTGTATTGCCATCACCATATGGAGTATGATGTATTGCTCGTCCATGATGTCATCCTTGCATAGTCGGGATTAGACAGGAGTGCGCGTCCAAGGTTAGGGCACCAGACCGTGGCAACATCTAGAAGGCGCACGGCTCGCTGCCGCCGTCCGCGAAAGGAGCTCGTCTTCGCGATGTGGCTGCCGACCCAGATCTCTCTTTCGCTTATACGCTTTTACCCTTCAAAATTAATAAAGCACGTCTAAAATTTAATTAAATTTGATGTACCATTTGTTAAGTTATACGAACTTATTTATCGAATAAATAATTTCAAAATGCACTACTTTAGTTTATCGCAGAGTCCATTTTTACTAAACTGTATACATGTAACTAGGTAAAATTCGTTACCATCAGATTACCGTAGTAGCCGGAGCTCGGAAGTGTCAGACACGCGATGCTTGTGTGGTCAGTCCACTCAGGTCTACGAAAATGCTGGTATTTGAAATATTTTCGATTCTATGGTGTGGTTAGATAGAAGGTTGGTTACAAACATAAGGATCTCTGCCTTGCCAAAAAAGGAACTAATTTTTATGTTGTAAATAATAAAGATATTCTAAATACCTAGTGTAATATTACGTTGATGTAAGAGTTATTAGTTTTTCAATGTAAACGTCAAGAGATTGTAATGTGAGCCGTTATAATTCAATAGTCAGAGAAAATATTCGCCGACAGCCACGATTGAAACGATAATAAAATGGAGAGCGAACTCTTTGTTCGTAATTTCCTTTCCCAACGTTACTTTTTTTAGTCGCAAATAAAAGTGTATGAATTAAACGGAGTTACTTGTTATGAAATATCAGTATTACAGCATATTATTGATATAAATTATATCGGAATGTACAAATTTATTGAATGATAATATATTTATTGGGTTCGATTTTAATATATTATAGCTTAAGGATATTTTACTAAAACCCATGTTTCAAGCTGTCAATTAACGTTTAATTGACGTTAAATTAGTATAATTGTATTAATTATAATGACAATAAATTTATATTTCATTTCTTTCGATGTGTTCATATGAATTAGGAAATAATTCTGTCGGTTACTTCGTAATGCTTTGCGTCGTGAGATTCAAGGAACAAGCGGAACCACCATAAGTGCTTTGAATAAAACATAAGATACTAACGGACGCGCGCAGCTTCGCTTGCGTATTTAGGGGTGAATTCTAATAACCCAATTTCAAATTTTATAAAAATCGGTTGCGATATTTTTCCATACAAACTTTCAATCCCTTATTTGTACCCTTAGGGGGTGAATTCTAGAAAACCATGAAACACATGTTCAATTAAATATTTTTAAGAGTCTAAATATTAAATTTTATAAAAATCGGTGGCGATTTAAGAATTTTTCCATACAAACTTTCAACCCTTTATTTGCACCCTTAGAGGGAGAATTCTAGAAAACAATGAAACACGTGTTCAATTAAATACTTTTAAAAATCTAAATTTCAAATTTTATAAAAATCGGTGCCGATTTAAATTTTTTCCCATACAAACTTTGAACCCCTATTTTGTCCCTTTAGGGTTAAAATTTTTCAAAATCCCTTCTTAGTGGATGTCCAGATTATGAACGTAAACATCTGTCCAAATTTCATGTTTCTACGCACAGCGGTTACGGCTGTGCGTGCGTCTTACCTCAGTCAGTGAGGACAAGTCCTTTTATATATATAGATTATATTCAGTTTTGAATTGAGAATATATGAAATACAAAACACGGAAATATAAGTTTTTTTGTTGACTTTAGTTTTATTTTTGTTGTTACATAAAAAAGTATGCAATGAAATCGATCTTACTCCAGCGCCCTATATTTTAAGATATCAACGAGCTTCATAGCTCTATCTAAAATCCCGATTTTATAAATCATAAATTGCATATCAACGAATGATATCGGCATCTCAAGATCGATCTTAGACTTGACAGCGACTTATAAATACTTAGATTGGATCTAGTTTGATCGTGACTTGGTAAATGTTGATACAAGACTCCAGTATTTTAATGATGATGTAAATAAAGGACAAATCATGAATGTCAATTACGTTGATTGCATTTAGATGTGTGTTTGTTAGTGTTGCATTATAGGTTTTATTACGTGTTGACTTCTAGTCACAATATCATTAAACTGCTTTGCACCAATTAGTGTTGGCCTTTGTACCAGATTTGCTTAAAATTAATTGAGTTTAGAAGATTAATTTGTTTTTATAATATTAGGATTTAATATCGTATCCTTAAGATAAATATTAATATTCAAAAGCCACCCTGCCGCAGTGGGACAACGTTTGACTGTAAAGGCGATAGCTTTATTAGTGGGTGCTCCTCCCTGAGTTGCCCTATTTTCTTATTCCTGCGATGGTATCTATTTGGTGACTACTTGCAGCGTAAAGATCTGCAACTCATCACAGTCTTAGTCTTAGTTTAATTAATAATAGAAATTGTAATGTATACTCATATGTATTTAATGTAGATAGCCCTTGAAGCACTTAAGATTTATTCGATTTATTCTACCGCATTGCTAGAGACGGTGTCTCATTAGAATGTCTGTTGTTAATCACCTTGCATCGTTAAACGATTTGTTGATTTACTGTTTCGTTTCCTCGTTTACCTTTTATAAAATTGTGAAAAAATACCGACAGGAAGTTCTAATACAGACATGCTTTAGGAACTTTAACTTAACGTTACCTTACAAGGAGCTTCTTCGAACTCTTATGATTATTTCCAATAATATTTTATTAATGCATATATCCGGTTCACTTCTTGGCCACAGTATATAATGCAAAATAATTATTTAAACCTTGTCTCAGTGTCGTGGAAAGGTCAAACTCTTTGCCATTTGAGTCACGAGAAATTTACTTTTTCGTTTATCATAATAGCGATGCTGTCTGAACAGTTTCTCTCTTGTTTTACATGAATTTTTCATTTTGTTCGCGTGGATAGTGTCTGAGAGATTATACTAGATTCATTTTAAGTTGAATTGACACTATAGTAGCACTGTTTAAAATTTTATTTTCTCGTCGTGTTGTACCAAAGTGTAAAATGAGAGGAAATTTACTTGATATAATAACAGTATATACCAATCGGCGTATATATACATATATATTTAAAAATATAATATGAATGGTAATTGAATTTTATATTAGTTAAGCAAATAAGTTTTATTATTCGTATCATACTTAAACCTAGTTAACAATAACAACCGTTGTATGGTATCCCTTTAGTCTCCCCAGTAGCTTAAAGTTTTGGAAAGCCTTCTTAAGCACTTTGCAAACCCTTAGTGACTTCGAAAATTAGAGAAATTTATTGCTTGCTCCATTAAATAAGCGCATTTTAGAGTATTCAAATAAACATACAAATTTAAAAGCCAAGTTATGTATTTCAATTACCAATGATTTTAAGACATTCTAAACTGTCATTGGATTGTTCCCTATGTTTTAACATAAATAAAAAATATATATAGCCATAGCCATTTAGGAACGCGCGTCTTGCGACAGACGGACGTTGTTCCGCACACACTTCCGCCCACCTCCATCCTATAAGGCGAGGACCTTGTTACGTTAGCTAACATGTAGGCACATCTAGTTTAATGTAGTTTTTTTAACTATTCTATTCTTCATTTTAGTTTTTTGAAGTCGTGGCGATAAAAAGTTGTCTATTTTTTGTATTAATGTGAATTATCTATAATTATTTAACTAGTAAATCTGCTAATTGCTTTACTTAGTTGATTTCTTTGTAATGTAATATTTCATTATTATTTACTTCACTAATTTCATCTATCATCATCTATCGCCTATCGCCTACGAAGATTGAAAATAGATTTTAGACACTATACGAAAAAATCTCAATTTGGTTCTCCGTTTCGCCATGTGGAAATATTTGCGCGTAATCTACATGACATTGACGCCTTTATTGTGCAGTTGGCATGCTTAGAAGCCATAAACAAAATAATTGAATTCACTTTATGTGTGGTGTTGTGAAACCCAATGCTGTATGCATGCACATTTCCATTATATAGGTCTAAACTTTATAAACATTGTTAGTTCTCTTCTATGCCTCGTTTGGTAAATGAACTGACCATCCAGTCTATCCGAATGTAGAGACTAAATGATCTAAATTCTGTTATAGTTAAAATAAGCACTCCGTTCAATACTCACTGTTCAATTTTCAAGACAGAAATATATGTACAGGCATGTGTGTCTTCTTATCAGAGCGCGGAAATTAAAATATTTTTTCCTTCGAATTTGGCTCGAACCCATAACCGTCGCGTTGACAGTCTAAAGCTGTGCCGCTGCGTCACGACGGCTCATCAGTATATTATTGGATAATGTTAGTAAATTGTCATTATTTCTTTACCAAATTAAAAATTAAATTTACATGACATATATATGTACATACGTATACGATAAGGAAATAAAATAGCTGTGTAAGAATCCTTTTTTAATTTGACCCTGCAATTCTTCTCCATATTGCCGTTATCCTTGGATGAAGGTCATGTTTGAATTCATTTCGTGTCCTAGTCATATCTAGTTTGATGATTTTATGTGTTTTTGATTGATCCTTACCTTGGGCTTATTTAAACTCATGATATAGTTTATAACAATGACAAATAGTACTTAATACTTTAAAGTAAACAAAAAGTAAATAATTGATGTATATTAATTTATAGAAAAAAAAGCATCGTAGCAATTTATGACAGCGCCTGGCTCTAAATGCGATGGCTATCAGTTCGATCTCATTTTATTTAGGTGATTAATTTACCTACCCTTAATGTTTATAAAATTTATACAAAAAGTTATTTTTTCTTAACATTTAATGATATAAAAATGTAATTATTTAAATTTTAAGCACAAAAGTATAAATAAATTACTATAAAGAATCTGTTTAGAAGCACGAAATATGTAGATAATTGTATTGTTTATGCGTTTTTCTCAAGGGCTAATATAATTTCATATGCACTTTCGCTAGTTGAAGCAATAATTAGTGAAATTTAACTTTGTCGAGTGTGAACAGTAAGTGAAGACGTCTGTGGAGTTGGTACAAATATTTGACTCTTTCGAGAATTGTATCCAGGAACCCTTTATATTATCTATGTATTTAAGCAATGACTTACTGTGCTAATGCACAACCGTAAGTAACTCGCCGATAAAATAAAACTTGTATCACAGAATGCGGACTTGTATGATAACAAAAAACGTTAACATTATGGATTGACATAGATTTCTTAACGACTAAATATGCTTTTCATTGCAATAATGAACAAAGTGAAATTGAAAGTTAGATATTTTATTTGTGTAAAACAAAAAGAACGTAGTAGAAAGTTCAAATTCGAGTCTATTGCATTATTAAAATTAGTCATATAAATTAGTGACACTTAGAGTCAGTTACGTATATGTACTTTTTAGGTAATTTATAATTTTATATTGGTTTTAAATTATATAACATTTCGTTTCCGTTTTATATTAATTTTATTTAACTTTAAAGACATATTTAGTTTGATTTAAATTATCTGTTGCTCTTTAATTAGCCGTTTGCTTACCTTTCTATTTGATTTCTATTAATTGAAAAAATATTAGATATGTGAAAATTCTAGTTTTGCAAGTTAGTTGGTACCTACTATAAAACTTTTTTTATTTACAATTTATTAACATATATGATGGTTTTGGCCTCGTAACACGCGAGAGGGCTCCATTCATTATTTACTTTTGAGTTACGCCACTTAAGATGCAATTCTCGGACACTAGGTTCCATATACTTGTATATGCGTTATACACTGTAAAGCTAAAAACAATGAAACGTACTGGCAAGGCACTTTAAAAGCAATTTTCTCCAGTAAACAGTTCATACAGCCTACGGGTGCCTCCGAGACCGCCGTCGAACAATCTAATAACACAATGCGCGAGCTTAATGACTTTCCGGCGGGGAAAGCTAAGCGCGTGATGTCCGGGATTTCTTGTCTGTCTGTTCTTTCTAAAATTATATATATAATATGTTTATAATGTAATGGATTTATGTACGTCTTTATTTATAAAAATAGGTTAGTTATGTCTTGAATATACAGAGATAATATTTTTTATTACATTTTTCTTTATCAATTCATTCAAAGCACTACGACATGACAAAACTAGGCTTAAAGAATTTAGAACGTAAGTTTGTTCCAAGGCTAGTATTAGCAGTTTCTGAAAAAGTTTAATAGGCAAAGGCACTTAATGTTAGCTAGCTAGCGCTCCGTTCTCCACCCTTCGCCTAATTTTCGAGACTCAACGCCGTGTTTCCTTTACTAGAGAATTTAAATATAACCGTATCCCCCAAAAGCGAATCGAACCTACAACGACCATGTTTACAGTCAAACGCTATTCCGCCGCGTTACGACGGGTTCATTATTCCAATTTTAGATAGAGTCAATAAATTTTGTTATTTGTAAATACCGGGAGGATAGAAAATATGTTGGTATATTTATTAGTCATGTGGAAAGTGCGGACATAAATTTGCAGCCATCTTTCAATCACTTAAGTTGTGGGGAGCAACTTGATGACTAGTGGGCCGATAAAAGCTGGCGTTTGTTTCACCTTCTTAGCATTGACCTAGAAAATGTAGCTTTTTCTCATAAAAACACATTATTGTGTTCTCTATTTAAATAGCTTTATGAGTAATATTTTAGTATAATAATAAAAAGAAATTAAAACAGTTGTTTTCTAAATTATATTCTAGGCTACCGCTTAGTGCGTGACCGTTACTTATAAATGTTTAAATAGAAAATAATTTGGAAATAATCTCATATACGTTGTAGTTACGAGTTTTAAGTTGAACTGACACAATATCTTCATTTAGAGATAATTTAGCGGAATGTACTATTTTAACACGTTGAGCGCCATGTCAGCTATCGGTGGCTGTCACTAGACTTTCCGTTTAGGCCGTGTCAGCCATCGGTGGCTGACAGCGTGTAACATGAGAAGTATATTTTTTTTTACATTTCTATATTTTACAAATAATTGATAGCTGGTTTCTACGGCTATATCTGATCCTATATGCTCCTCCTCGTCAGAGGATAAAAGTACATCCATTCTAGGCCGTTTTCTAGCAAAAATAATTTCACTGCTGCTGTCGCTTTCACGCTCTCGGACTGACATTTTGACGCTCAGGGCTAAAGAAAATTTTTGTCTGCACGGAGCCAAGAACTGTAATGAACTGATTGTCGCAAAGGGAACACCGGTTACGGATACATTTCGATAAAATCTATTCTAGCAGGTCAAACGATAAAGAAAACAAAACAGACGTTTGGTGCGTAACGTGTTCAATGAATGCCTATAGGAATCACGTTCCAAACGTAAACTACCTTCTACTACGATAGGAAACACCAGCTCCTGCAGTACCAGCGCTTCGAAGCGGCGCGCGTGGCCTGAACGGGATTGTTGTAGAAATACGCGTGGCGCTCAACGTGTTAACCGACTTCTGTTAAAGTGCTTCTTTATCAATTCGACTATGTGCTTCCCGTATGGTTTCATTTTAATTTGGTCCATTTCTGCCAATGGTATCCATGAGAAAATAACATAAGTCTTAAATTATCATTAAATATATAAACTGTAGGTAACCTAAGTGAAGGCAGCATTTTGTTGTGTTTCGGACATTACTGAAGTGGAAAGCATATCTGTTAAGTAAAAAAAAAAAATTTCATTACCAACAAAGTCAATGACCGATGACTGTCAAATAAATTAAAAAATTAAAAAGATAAACAAGAAGTTGACAGATGAATACTAGACGATTCCTTCTAAAGAACGCTAATGTAACAATGACTAATGGTACCTACTGTCGTTTTGCTAAGTATGACTTTCAATTATTACACAGAGAAACCTAACATTGATCAATGAACCTCTCTCCCATTACTCAAGTCGAGTGCCTGTTTTGAATCTAACGTGAATTCAATAGGTACAATATTGATTGTTGTGACAGTTCCATTGTTATGTTATTTGCAATATTTTTTATTGTTATATTATATGAGTATAAAGAATAGTAAATAATTCATATTTTTTATTTCTATGCATACTTTTATATTTCGCGACTGAAATTTGAAGATGGACATTTTAGTGACTATTTTCTCTACAGATCACTTTGTATAATCGGGACCAAAGCTATATTATAATAAATGCAAAATAAGAACAATAAATAAAAATAAATTCTTATAAATAAATTTTCCACATATTATATTGTAAATTACTAGAAACTTTATTATCATACTAACACAATATTTAATCTTCATTACTTTGTATGAAAATGTTGCGAATAATGCACGGCTAGGTACGGCAATGTAGATACATATCAACGGACTCTTGTGTAAGACTGGCCGAGCCTAGATGCCGTGTAAATTCAATGTTCAAATAGCACTCGTAGGCGATTGTGCGATGCAGGCAGCCTCCGTGGGAAATCTTGGTAAAGCACTGCACTCTTAAGACCTAACTAAACCGAAGTATAGCTACTATACGGTAAATAAACGAAGATAAAGTCTGAACATACTGTGATTTCTTTTCCTTGTTTCTGTATTATGTTTTGGAGACCATAGAAGATTTATGTATTTCAAATAACATTCTTGTAGCTTAGTAGACAAGACAAAATTGATTATCTATAATACCACCAACAATGTTTGTTATAAGTCTTGTCGTTTGTCATTAAAGCTTATTAAATTTCTAGTTATTTAATCTAATTAATGCAGTAAGTAGGCAATTTTTACCGTTACTAAATTATTTGCATATTTGTATTGGTATTTGAGAATATTATGTTTATTTTAGGCTTCTTCAACAAGCAGATGTAATACGATCTCTCACGATCGATGATTATGTAAAATAATATTCTAATATATGCATACTTGTCCAATTCATTAATTTTGCTATACAAATACCTATGTAAATAAACTTGTATAATTTTTCAGCTTGTTAATGATAAACGCATTTTTTTTATTTGGCATTAACGCTACAGGCGCTATAAGTTTTCCTACACTCGACCACTTATTTGTTTGAAATTTGCACTGTTTACAAAGTGACTTGTTTATAACAAGTTTATTGAAAGTTATAAATTTTGAATTTTCTCTGTAATGTTTAGTGGTAGTTAAAGATCCAAATTTTCAACTATATTTTTTACTTTTATTAAGTGACATTACGTCGTCTTTGTTTAATTATATTTGTTGTAATAGTCATCTAAATTCTAGTTTAAAAATATCATTTATTAAATGTTATTTATACACACAAGTTACTGCGTCACATTACTCAAGGCAAAAAATGTATTGACATTACTTCTTTTCCATTATTCATTAGTTTTATTTGCATTAGGACTTTAAGTTATGATGTAACCAGCCGGCCTCCGCTAAGTGAACCATGGGTGTCGCCCGTCCTATCGATCAGCATACCCATTATTACTTATAAAAGCTATTACGAAATATCTATATTGAACGTTAGCCTGTATACACCTGAGATCGCACGACGAGGAAACATCTCTCACTTTCACCGAGATCGTGTCTGCAGCCTCCATCTGGGTCGCACGGTAGATGGTAGATATCTGAAGCCAAGAAAATAAATAATGAATCGTGATTGTCGGTAGGCAGTCTGTAGGCACACAGTCTTCTTTCGTGAAAACTGAAAAATGCGGAGAAATCAATGGAATATATTATAATTGATGATGATGGATAATTTGTTATCAGATATGTCAAATTCGTGTTGTATCACATGCAGAACAAGCTTCTGGCTTAACATCAAAATAGATCTTTGTATATTATTATATATTTGTTTTTTTTTTGTTTTTTTCTGAACAGTATGTGTAAAAGTTAGATATTCATATCACGCTAGTACTGCCATTTTGAAATAACCAAAAACAGCATCTAATGTTGTATGTATTTTCATTCATATTTAATGATGATATAATTGTGCTAAAATATATACACTCGTGTTTAATATAGTAATTTTTAAATATAATATAAAGTACTAGATCACGTATTATATTCAATTTTATTCATATGTTTATCCATTTATTGTGCCCAGCTCGTTAGGCATATGCTATATGAGCATGGTTTTTTTATAGACTTATTGTTCCTTTTTTATGACCAATTAAGAATTTTGTGAGCGATTCTAATAATCGTTATAATGTTAGTTTTTATAATTGTTTTTTCTAGTACCATCATCGGGTTTTGTACAGCGATTACAGTGCCATTAGTTAAATCTACGTATGAGGTTGCGTGGGTATGATATTTATAGTGCGTTATGACTTATGACTTCATCGGTTTACTTATGTCTACGTTTTTCTTATATTGATATAGTTAAATAATAATCCTTGTTATATTCAGTTTGTTTTAGTTTAATATGGTACTGAGATCTTCGAATGACTAAGAGTCGATCGTCTCATTTCCTGCATTACAATGTTAATTGTACTACCATTAGTTCCACTAACTGCGAAAGCTGTTAGGTTTTACATTGATCCTATTCTATAGCCTTGAGTTTTGTAAAATTTTGTTTTTTATAATCATTTTAGTAATAAAAAAATATGTTTAAACAACGAGACAAGCAATACTAGTATATAAAAACATTTTTTAATACGATATGAGTGACTTCCAAGTAGGTGCTTATAGTAAGAATCCATAAATATACCTTTATATATTCTATAGCGTCGATTGTCAATAAAACATTTTTTTCCGTCTTGCCAGTCACCATATATTTGGGATGACCCCCATATTTGGAACGATGAATTCTTGTTTAGTTTCTGTTTTGTCAATCATCTGAAAAATCCATCCGGTCTGGACTTATGAAGAATTTCTTAATCTTAAATCAAGGTTGATTGTTTGTTGTCCCTCCAAATTATATTTTGCAAAAAAAATTGAATCGGCTTTAGTAAGTAATCTACGTGCATTTAAAACTGTGATAGTTATTAGAAGAGCTCATTAGTTTCTCCCAATAAGGTTCTATTCAGGAAGTAAAATCTCACTGGCAACTAAATTGTATCTCGACGCGCCCGTAGGCGGCGTAGGCGCTCGCTCGCGTGGGCTGCAGGTGCCAATGCACCTTTCCACATCTCGACCGCTCCGTTGGATTTAAATCGATAATGACTTTTATTCGACTCGATTGTTTCGATTCACGACCCATCGAGATAATGGGAGAGTAATAGTGGTGACGAATTTAGTTATAGCGTTAAGTGAATTTGTTAGTGTGAAAAGTACCATTGCCTACAATAGTTTGTTTATAAAACACCATCATCTATATTTATATGAGACCAGGCGTGGTCCCGACTCGAGGAAATTAAATATTTTTTTAAAATTTATATTTCCATTTCTTCGATCTGGTGTCGAGGCTAAGCGCGGTGTTGTATTCCGCCAATCAACGCGCAATGGAATTTAGTATCCTACGGAAAGTAGGAAACGTAGTGTTTAACACTCTGCCTACCCTGGTGTGTGTGGGATTGATTTTAGTAATTTAATTTTTTATAATTTATGACCTTGTACATTTATAGGCATTTTGGAGCGGGAATTAAATACTAAGATAGTTTGTTGTACATACTAAATGTGTGTAAGAGTCACTCACTGTGGCGCGCATACGGCAGCCCATCTTTATAAGGTAAAGAAACTCGATACCACCGTGAGCTGTCGTGTCATTCTTTGTTCTACGGTCAGTGTTGGGGTAAATCTTTTGTTTATATGAATTGTGCTTTCAGCGGTTTTTTATTTAATAAGAACTGGTTTTTAGTATACCAACTAGGTGAGATATAGTAAAACTTTTAGGTCCAGTGCCTTTACATATTGTGCGTAGAAAAGTAGTATTTAATATTATCAAGTTTAGTAAACTTAAGTGTAAATAAATAAAAAAATCATTAATAATTGTATAAAGTTAAATGTAAGTACATATAAAAAACACATAATCGATAGAAAATAAATCTCTTAAGCAATAATATTATTAGGAAATACTTTAATTTTTACAAGTTTATTGTCGTTTCCGCTACTCGAGACTGACGATTGTTCACAAACATGTCGCAAGAGAGAGTGAAATTCGAATGTTTGGTGGCAATTCCGCTAATTATCCAGCAATTAACTAGTACGAATTCAGTGTAGAGAGTGGCCTAACCGCTCTACTTAGTATATATGTTATAAATTATTACATGGATGAAAGTAACATACGTTCGGACAATTTATCTATACACTTAGTACCTACATGTTAATAAAATACGTGTGGTTTGTATTTTTTTGTGATGACTTTCTTTCTTTTTTCAATTTTTTTTAACTTTATTTAAGCGTATTAGATATATAAACTTATGTGGTAGGAACACATATTCAATTTTGACAATATATTTATCTAATCCATATCTATATTATAAATTCGATAGTAACTCTGTCTGTCTGTCTGTCTGTTACGCAATCAGGGCCAAACCGCTAATTTAATTGAGATAAAATACTCATATAGAAATACTTGAGGGTCTCAGGATGAACATAGGATATTTTTTTTTCTCATATTTGTAATATTTTCGATATATAAAATTATTATATTTAATATTATATTTAGATATTTAATATATTAAATTACTTATTAATTTGACATGCAATTTATTCCGCCATGTTAATAACAACCGTCGTTGTTAAGCAACGATTTGCAAAGTTTGTTGTTAGGAAACGTCACCCAAAATGAGTTTGCTAAACGCATCTCTCTATTTAAAACTGAAAATAATTTCATTAATATATATTTATTAAATATTCGTATAGCTGAAGCGGGCATAGCCGCGTTCGGGTCCACTAGTTTATTAATAAATGCCTGTCGAGTGGTAGAAATTAACAGCACTCTTTGTCTACTGTATCGTGGAAACAAAAATAATTCAATCCTCTCAGTGATTAGATGATCTTAAAATTATCGCATTTGCGCGGCGTTGATTTCCGCCGGTCGATTCACAATGTTTCGAAAATTTGGCGGTGTTTTTCTCAAGATTTCTCCTTCTACCCCACTGTATGTGGGGTTCAAATTCCACATTCTGGATTATTTTTTCACAGTTATTTATATATTTTTTCTTATAAAGCGACCACATTACATAGGCGCGTATTGCGCTACTATTACCGTTCAATATTTTCACAATTAACATTAAGTAGTCTAACGGGCGTGACAGTAATTTAAATATTTTTATCAATCTACATTATAAAGAAAAATCGAACTGGATTTCTCGGCCTCAATACGCACCACCGTTACTTATTATAACTTAATTCGTTTCTGTTTTAATGCTGTGTTACCAATTCTATTATATTTAATCGATATTTCGATTGATGTCCTAGAATCATCTTCTGCTATAAGTTTCAATAGAATGATTTAACGTTTTATTTATGTTATTATTTAGTTTAACGATACGATTTATCCCTAATATAACAGGGTAGCCAGGTGGAACCCAGTTCCAATACATAATAAAGTAGAGAACACTTTGTGTGTGATTGGCAGAACTGAACTCCGAAATATTTTTTTTATTTATGTAATTAAATACTGTAAGTTATATTCTTGATATAATACCAAACACAAAAATATTTTTGGCATCCTAACCAGTCCTCCAGCTAGATGGGGTGACAATATTCGCAAAGTGACTGGCAACGGCCGGATGCGAAGAGCTGAAGATCGAGCTCAGTGGCGCGCCATTGTAGAGGCTTATGTCCAGCAGTGGACGACGACAGAGCATTAAACCAACAAATACTTCAGATTTATAATATTTCTATAGTAAAATTTATAAAAGTTTAAATATTCTTATCGTTTTTCTTCCGGTTTTTGATTTAATGCTGTATAATGTCAGTTGTTTATGATGTTCTTTGATCGAGAGCGTCCAAGTGGTTTCCTATTCGGGAGTGTCTCGGCGACCTATTTTTAAATAGCGCATGCTGCGGCAGGCGTGTCATTAAATGCAGTTTCATTGGTTATCTAATAAACTCGTACGTAGTTTGTTGTTGAATAAAGAGAATTATTATATTTTTTAGGTAAATCTAATTTTATATTTTAAAAATTGTATAATTTTCATTATTTTAATATTTTATTGTTATATATAAGGTTATATTAAATATTTTTTTACATTTATTTAAAATTATCTTAATAATAAGTTAATGCTATACAAAACAAGCCTAGCCGGACTTAAGAGTGAAGTGTAGTATAATAAGGATTTATTTGAATTTAGTATAATCTATAATTATCGTAAATAAAGTTACCTTTTATAATAATAGTAATAATAATACGAATATATAAATGCTACCTATGAATAAAAAGAAAGTAACTTTTCATTACTGAATATAAAAAATAAACTTTCATCAACTGTCTTCTAAAATATATTTATTTCATTTAAGTGAAATGCATTTACTAGGGCATTCAATTGTGTTAAGTTTGCATTTACAATTGATAAAAGATTTATATAAACATTATTATAAATTCCTATTTGAATTTTATTATGACTCGATAAGAACTTAATCATGCTTTATTTATTTATAATTATAATCAAATGATGTTTTGTATGTGGATTGTATTTGTTATCTTTTTATCGATTTATTGTTAAATTTAAATGGGATTAATGATTCAACAACTAATTCTGTATCTTTTGTATTGTATACAAAAAGATAATTATGAGTAATACAATAAATACGATTAATATAGTATTACAAATTTTACTTAAACTTGTAAGAATTTCGATGTAGCTTGATGACAACGTATGGCTTAGTAGTCAGAGCGCTTAGACAGTTACCAAAGTACGCGGGCTCAAATCCTTAAAAATCCTGCCCGTAAAAATCCCGTAGGTTATATCTATTGAAGGAAAATTACACATATGAAGAGATTGATGATAGTGGACAAGGCGAGAGACGTATGTAGAGTCCGTATGCGTTGTGCGTTCCATTGCCTCTGGTTACCTCACTAGATCTTACAACATATAGCGCCTATTATATAGTATTTTTGTTTAATTATGTATACGTAGTATATTAGTATATTAGTTAGGACAGTCTACTGTTCGGCGTGCACAATAAGCGGACGTTACCATATAATATAGCCGTTGACAATAATTGTCGCAATCGACGGTCGCAGTCGCCTCTATAGCCATTCAAGCCTTTGTAAACCCATTTTAAAAAGTGCTTTTTTTATATCTTCGTTTTTGCACTTTATCAACGGGTTGAATTCAAGATTATATATTCAGTATGTAGTTGTTAAGAGTGAATAGGTTTTCAATTGTTGTCTGCCATCTGTTTATTTGGCTTTTTATTCTGATCATTTTTCGTTATAACTTCACGCTGTCTCCCTCACTTGGTAGAGTCGACAGGGAGAACGTAGTGTAAAGATACTCCGTTCCCAATTAACACACTTCCGTTCTCTACTTTTCTACGAATTTGCGAGACAAAAAGTGTTGTGTGGCAGACATAATGCCGCTTTTATTCTGCCGCTTCTATTTATTTAACTAGAATTTACTTAGTTAATAGTTAGATTTTGTAATTAAAATTAAGTAAACTCAATTTATTCATAGCTTAAAAAGCGACTTTTGTTTGTAATGATAGTAAAATATGTTATATTAACAGAAAAATATATATGAAAAATAATAATTAAATACATTCATAGCACTTAAAGGTTTTTACTAGGTAGGAGGGTTTTTCACTAGGTTCCTTTCAATTTTTACACTATTTTTTTTGTAACTAATGAACTGAGCGATGTTCATTAATTTTCATATGCTTTAGAGTCAACTGTACTCTTTATAAATATAATTATGAAAAAATATATTTTTAAATATATTTTAGCTGACTGTCGTGGCGAAGTGTGACGGCGTCTGAATGTAATAGCGATGTTTGCGGGTTCGATTCTCACTTGGGGATACGAAACTAAGTTTTCTCTGCCTCGGTAAAGATCATACGTATCTACTTAAGTACTAAATGAGCATTTAAATATGGACTTAAGTAATAATTGGCCGTTTGTTTGTTTCAGTCAAAGCAGCGAGCGTCGATTAAATGGCTGTTGTCGAAGGCATTCAATAACCGGGTACCGGATAATCTTCAGGAGCCGTTTTACAGGGACCATGAGGTGGGTATTTACAAAATGGTTGTATACTTAAAAATAACTTTTTTTAGTCATATACTTATTTTGAATCTTATTGTTAAGTCTATATCATATATTTCAGTATTTACTTATTATTTTTTGAATCTTTTAAATCTAGAATCTATAGTTTTGCCTAATTGTAATGTAATAATGTATTATGTAACTCATATTACATAGTAACGAAAGTGCAGGGCACAGTAACAAAATAACAATCAAGAATTTTTTATTATTACTTCATTGGAACATATAAGAACGTTTTATGAACAATAACGTAAGTAAATATTTATGTAAAACTAAAAGTGGTTATTGTATATACTCGACCGAGGTGAGCATCTTCAACGTATGCCCATTATGCTAACTGACAAAATGTTTTTAAAACAGTATCCAATTATAGCCATCATTATTATAATTTTAGATAAAAAATGTATTCTTACAAGCATACTCTTTTATCTTCACGCATTTTGTGCATTTTCAAAGATAAATAAAATAATATTTTTTATCTACATTCTACCGATTGCTGATATATTTGATGGCAATTCAAGTCAATGTAGTATTTTTTTGACGGCATTACATATAGCGAGACCAAAAAAGCATGTGGTTATAAAAAATATATTTTTGTAAATTTCGTTTGAACCCACTACTACTGCGTACTATTCGATAGCGTCTCCTTCTTATGCCTTAGCATGCATGGTTATTTGGAAATAACTAAAAGTCGTATATGACATGATTACCCAATATTTTTTTAAAGATATTTTTTCCATCCAAATCAGTAGTTTTTGAGGTTAGGACGTTCAACCAAACAAACTCTTATTATTATATAATTTGTATAGATAATACAACTTTTATTACCAGTACAAGTTACATCAAATACAATATGTTTTATAATTGTGGCTATGATTGACTACACAACGTTATGTTTCGGATGAAGTGCATTGTAATTCAACAGTGTACTTCGACCGGTTACGTTTCTTAGTAGGTTTGTTGTTTTTACAATATTTCAATGAAATTTGTTTTTTTGTTGTGTTTTCGTATTAAGCAGGTGTCAGTCAGGCTGTCTTATTTTATTGGTTAAGCTCTTTTTTATATATTACTTATATGAATATCGGTGACACATGGTTAGGAATTAATAGAATTAGTGTTGTGGATCGTGTGGGTTTTTTTAGAACCACTTGCTTTGGTAAAACGTTATGTACTATGTTATTTTATTTAGAGAAGATACTATTACTTAATCTATGGATTCACACAGGGTGAGGAGCAGTGCCTGTGATTATGAGCTTTATATGGGCTTAAATGTGCATTAACGTTCACTTCTCTCTGTTCTCCCTTCCTAGATGAACTAGAATTGATTCTAGTAGTCCCCACCTTAGAAGTTAATTCTAGAAATAAAAAAAACATATAATATCTGGATAGACCGAGAGATTTTGTTGTTAAATATAAGACAAACACATACATAATTATGTTAAAGAGAAAGTTTCACATGATATACCTATATATAATATAGAGCTGACTTTTAGTAGATGATGTTTCCAGTATGTTTATTGCAGTTGTATCCGGAAACGGAAAAATGCAACGTTAAACAGATTAGCTAAGCGTATTAAGTTACACACACACACACTAATGTCATAAACAACTTCTCTTCTAACATTTCCTATGTTTTTCACATGTTGAAAAATTTAACATGGAATATATTTTGAGATAATATAGTTTTTATATTATCTTCTCTGTCTTTACTAAAATCAAACGCGAAGTTCTATCCCCACTCCAGAAAATAAATTATTTTCTTTTCTCAGCTTTGGCAAGCCAAAGAATTTCGTTGAGATCCGACACTTATTACCAAAATATCTGGAGTTAGGACGAGAAGCGGAGAACGGAGTAACTAAATACATAGTAAGTTTTCTGCCTACCCTGCCATTTGCGGATTACACGTGAAGCTTAAAAATAAAAGTATTAATAAAATTGTTAATTAAATTACTCAAAATATTTATTAAATTATTAATTGTACATTAGATAAAAACAAATTATATTATCCTTTATGGATCTTCCCATCTGTCTCTTAAGAAGCAGGTGGATGATATTAGCAAGGCTATTTATATAGGTAAAACATCTGTTTCTCTGTTTCACCGTCCTTGAAGTTGCAAAGTTCATGCAAGCTATAGCGGTATTGATCCATCCAGTTATATGGGGCTGGCGAGCACGCGAACTCAGTCGAGCGCTCGTGGGAGTGGTGGTCACCAAGTTATTAAGTTTAGTTTTTGGTGGTTAGTGAGAAATATGCGGGACTGCCATTTGGGGAGTACCGCTAGGCGTGTTACATGTAAGCGGTGTTATGAAATTATTTAGATTCGAGTTAAATTTGATTTTTTTGTAGGACCATAGTGGAATATTCGATATAAGAGCTATTTATTTGTTAAAAAAAAAGTAAAATATTAAATTCTAACATATTTACACTATTTTGTACAGTACTATTTATATAAATAGTATCGTCTTAACTCCAATAATTTGGAACAAAATTTTCAATAGAAATTTTACATGCAAGGTATTATGTCATCTTCTAAACCACATTTGCAGCCCAATATTCATGATTAAATTTTGTTTGTAAATATTATAAAATCATATCTAATTTTCCTTTGATATATCAACGATCTCAAAACATAAGAGTATCTTAACATTAAGGTTCTTACCATTATACCAACTCTATCTATAGTGCTCTATAAGCCTATATGGGTTGCATGAACCGTCTAAACGGCCCAAATTATTTGGACGTTTTATATGATACACTCGTATAGCCTTGTATGGGTATAACGGCCCGTAAAATAAACATAAAATATGAATAATAATTTTATTAACAGGAAAACGTTAAGTATATGCTAAATATGTAAACTATTTATTGCAAATTTTAGGAAAAAGTGTGATAAGCTTATCATATTTTTTAAAATTTTAAATATTAGAATAATTGTCGTACAATGTCAACAACCTATGGTACTCTACTCGTATATGGGTATTTGACTGTGAATTTGATCCCCCCTCACAGTAATTCCCCTCTATGGTATTAAGAAAAATACAAAATACAATAAAATATAAAATAATACAATTGTGCGGTCTGTAAATTTGCATTTTACGTTGTTCGTACGTCATCTACATCACGTCATAATAATTAAATCAGCTTCACGCTGTATCCCACGCACAGCAACCCTGCTGCCTTCCCTGGCAGAGGGAACCTAGTATTAAGACACTCCGTTCTCCGCTCTATTGAGTGGCGGAACTGAACGCCTGGCTTTTGCCTTGGAACACGTCATCTATTTATAATTACTCATTTTACCCTATCCTGTTGAGATAAAATCTCCTATCTTTTCACCGAAGAGGTTACCTGTCCCTAAACCTATTATTAATAATATTACTATTTTTATCTTCAAGTGTTTTTATGCAACAGTGTTCCTCAATGTATCATCTAAAACATTCACAATCGTTTGTTTAACTTTAACAATAGCCCATTATAAAACCTAAATTACTCTGAAAGAGATTTGTTCTTATTATATCAAATCAAAATAATACTCCTATAGACATTTGATAAATGAAGCACTGTTTATTTATAGCGAAAGAAAAGTCAGTACCTACATGTATAACAGTTCTTTGATATATGGTATTAAGAGTAAAGTGCTTGGCGCGTTGTTCTGCACCACCAACCGGCGCTCGCTCTGACTGTTTTTGATGGAAATAGCCACTAACGAGTGTAATATGGAAGTCCCTACAAACTTTTATTTGCCATAATGTCGTTTCTAACTCACTTTTCTCTCCAGATCGCGTTGCGTATAAGGTCGATATTGGAACGCAGGTAGACATTCATCACGGCAAATATAGAACTAGCGTTCCGTAAAAATAGTCACTGCCGTTTCCGCCTTTGGGAAACGCCGATCTTTTGTTCTTTTCGTTGTTACGATATATCCATTGAATTTTTAGTTTCTTTTAAATATATATATAGGTACCGCCGCTTGTGGCGCAGGGGCACAAGCGTGAGACTGTGCTCGCGACAAGTTATGGAGTTCGATTCCCATTATAATAGGTAATAACGCGGCGTTAAGTTCCGCCACTCACACGCAATGCCTCTAGATTGCGTCGGAAGTAAAAAGCGTGGTGTCTTAATACAAGGCTCCTTCTGCTTACCCTGTTCGATACGGGATACAGCGTGATCCTGGAAAAAAAATGCTAAAGAAGAATCTAAGCGTTGAGCGCATTAGAAACAGATTAATATTTAACTATAAAATATGTTGAACGAGTTCTAGAAAGTAGCTATTTACCTACTTTAACACATTTCATTTGTTATTATTGTTACGCGTCTTCGGCGAATGGGATATCGTAGAATTAATTAAACAAAAGCCTATTTAACTGGAGGTCATTGATCTGTCGCTTAAATAGATTTAGCTTAATTAGTGAATATTTTTATCTACTGGTAATTAAGCTCCACGTTTTTTGCGCGTTTAGCAAGTTAGGCAGTTTAGTGTTCCCAATGTTTTCAACATCACCTGTTGAGTCGCGAAACTGAACGCTGCGCTTTGTCTATATATACTAAAAATATGTCATTTCCGAGAACTAAACAATCACACTTATTGTTTTATCCAAAATTCAAACAAAGCTATGGATAACCCACTAAATTTGGTTATCAGCATGATTCCCACGATCAATGACAGTTAGTTACCTACACGTTTAATATGAGTCAACAGTGCGAAATCACTGCTCTTATTGACTCAACCACAATTCACTTGTAAAACCTTTTACTTGTTTGTAATTCATCATATTCATTTTTAATTATTTCCTCTCGTATCTCTTATATCTGTTATATATATTATATTTTATATTATATGCGTATAATTTTATCATTTTTGAATTTCACCTATTGTTTATGTTTATTTTAATAGGGTGAGTATTTGTATGTAGTTGTTTTAGATATATAAAAATTGTTTTTATTCTATTGTATTATTGTTGTAAAATAGTAGCTTTTTGGTATTCTTAGTCTATGTGATCTACGCGAATGTATCTAGAAGTTACCTCAACAATCACTCCGCTCCCATTTAAACACTTCTGTTCCACACCTTCCGCGGGCTTCCGGAGATATTTCGTGTTGACTAGCGGAGCTCGCACTGAACTTTGGCTTATTACCAGGGCGAGAAAATGAGAATTTTAACTATTTCATTCCTCTAAAAGGGAATCGAATCCACAATCTGTCGATTTTATAATCGCTCGCTTATGCTCCTACGCCCAATGCTAATTTTATAATCATAATTATCAAACTGCCTTTTCAATTAACATTCAATACCAAAATATGTTACATAAACGCAAATTAAATTCCAGGACCCTACGACTTCAACTTTGTAATTTGTAACTTTGTAACATTTAATAAAACTGAAACATAAATGCGCATCGTAAAAGAAGATCTCGGTGGAAAAATCACGACGCCTTTCTCCTTGACCCCCGGCCCGCAGCCGCCGTCTGCAATTTGTCGTTCCGCGCTTTTGTTGCGTATTTTGTACGTCCGCGCGTTTTTTTGTCGCACTTGTGTCACTTAATTGTTTGTGGCATGCGATGTGTTATAATGTTGTGTGTGTGTGTAATTGAAACGAGAGCTTTTTTTGTATTGTAACGGTGTGGATTGACTAAAAATAGTTTAGAATAATATATATAGTTTAGAATGGGTTGAATGGGTTGTAAGATTATTTTTGAATTACAATTATAAAATATTACTTTTCCATTAAAAAATGTCTATACGAAAGGTTAAGAAACACTTTTAAAATTTTTTTAAGTGTTATTCCACACTTAAGAAAGAAAAATACTTTTTTAGAATTTTAGAGTTTACAGGTTTACAGGTTTACAATTCCTAAGAAATATACGAAACGCTTTGTATACTTTTTATAGTAGGTATATTAAAATTAATACTATCTAACAGTTAGTAATCTGAAAACATATAATAAACTTGTTTTATTTAAAGTTATTAAAGCTTCACGCAGTACACTGCACAAACCTAGTGTTAACATACCTGCTCAGTTCCACATCATCACACTACCGATTCCCAATTTCCGCCGAATTCTTGAGGTATTACGTATTGAGTGACGGTAATCAATGCAGTGCTTTTCCTCGTTACCAACTAAAACCCTGCGCCGCTATACCCTAATGGTTATATTATTATTTTTACGGCCATTTTCTTTTATGATTATTTTCCTAAATGGTTGTATCTAAAACTCTGGAATATTCTTGACCATCAAACCTGACCAGACGGGGTGCGGGAACCCGTTTGGTAGGTTACAGCAACAGTTAGCTGTAATATCGTTTAATATTTCCACAGGGCAATCAAGTATGATTCATAGCAACCATTTAAGATAGAATACCTAATAAAAATTTAATATCTGAAGGCCGTTAGCGGCCTATATTACGTGAAGTAATAAAGTGTTTCACACTCAAAGAGAAGTAAGAAACAATAGCATAGAAATGATATTTGTATACAAACAAATATCCATCGTACTGTCTACAGTGTCTTTTAATGTTCTCCAGTTTTTTTTGATTCACTGTTTGTTTATTTTAAGTACACAAATTGTTCTTCGACTGAAGACTAATGCGGTCGACGGGGATAGAGCTATTATTGTAAATTGCCTTTACGGTATTTTAATTGTGTGGATTTATTTTGTTTATCTATTTAGGTGATGGATTTTAAATGTGGGAAGTATTTTGATCCTGGCTTATTAGAAGAAATGTTCTATATGTCGTCTATGTCGTTTGTATTATATAATGTAGTATAATCTGTGGATATAAAAGACCTTAAAATATAAGCACGTAGCGAAGTTAATACTGGCATGTGTTTTTTAAATAGACTTTGTTGTAATCTACTAGAAAGATACTGACAAAAATTTAAGCAGCTGTATAGAGCGACGTTTTCCACTGCGACGACGTAATATAATATTATTTGTATAAAGCGTAGCTGAATGTAATCTACTTAGATTTCTCTATATTCGTTTTCGTCGTTTATTTTTTTATTTTTACTATTATATTCGAGATTTTATATGGGACACAAACGGAATAAATGTTATAAATATACAAAGAACAAGTGAGTTATTTTATTTAATACATACAAATTCTGAGACCATCCTGGCGAAGTAATAATTTCTTACAATGGTAGTGGTGATTGTGGCATCGGTAACCACTCACCTAATTCATTCATGAACCTTAAAATATATAGTCAATCAATATGTTATCATATATTTTATATCTTCATTTCCTTGGCTCTGATAATGAGGACGAGGCAAAGCACGATGTTGAGTTCCGCCACACGCGATGCCTCCAGCATTTGGCGGAAAGTGAGCAACGGGAGTGTCTTAATAGGAAAGGAGTGCCTTAACACTAGACTCCCAGATTCCACCATCTACTCTGCTATCAGTGCGTGGTGCGGCGTAAAACTGAAAATAAGATTGAGTTATCATGGTTTTATATGAAAGAGAGTGTTAGGTCTGTCACTTGAACGTATTATTTCTAAAAATGACGTGCCGGCAGAGACAATCTAGTGTTAATAAGATACTCTGTTTCCCAATTTTGGCTTCCAGAGCTGGGAGTGTTAAGGTTACGGAGAAGGTGGGCAAAAATCGCAAATATATGTAGTAATATAATATTTTAATTAGATAGCTAACTATGTATTATAACTATCTAAATAAAACATTACAATTTGTATACATACTACACATTGGAAAATAAATAGATTCGTTTGAGAGCAAAAGTGAGAGCTGCGAAGCAGGTTTTTATAGGCAATCTCCAATATTCACACGATAGAGTTTAGCACGTCATGGTCAATGAGATGTTAATGTGATGTTGTAACTGCTGCCTTTGAATATACCCACGTACGTACTCGCCTCGTCGTTCGTTGTTGTCGTCATATGTTGTTTTTGTCGCACTAGGTCAGCTTTCTGTGACTGGTAATCGATTTAAGTTTTCTTTTAATATTATCGATTTTATTGCTTAAAGAAAATCGAATTAGAAAATTCATTGAAAATATTGATGTTAATATCTTGTATGTATTTTGTTATTTCAGCTTTGCGCTTTTCAGCTCTACTCAGTATAGAACTTCGATTCTCTGTTTTTACATGGAATTCGTAATATTGTGTATTGTGTGGCGGAATTCGATGTGGCACTTTTTCTTACCAGAGCGGACAATACTTTCGTTTCCTAAATAAGAAATGAACCCACATCCATAGGGTTTTCATTCAGGCTCTATACCAATACGTCGTGATAACCTTTATATTTTAAAATTCAATAATATTGTCGACTTGAATAGAACGTAACAAACTCAACTAAATTCCATTTAAGGCGTCAGGAAAAAATGTCATATTCTGATGACTAAGAATCATTTGCAGGTGACTTCAAAGCTATTATTAATTTTGTGTGTAATGATTATAATGGTTCTAATGATGATTCTAGTAAAGCAACATTATGAAAATTTAGATAATGTTGCTAGGCTAGTATGTTTTGTTACAATAAAAAGTATTTGTAACGTAAAGGAAAAGGCACATTAACGTACCGTCCTCCATTGTGTTGGTCATACAAGTACCAAAACATATATGATGAATGTATGAAGTGAGCATAGTATGTTATGGTTTCAGTTTCAAATGTTTACATTGAAGTCGTCATAACTCATAGTACAGTGGGATAGCGATTGGAAATGATTATGTTAAATTAAAATTATTTTCATTTCTCCGCTCAACGAGACAAAACGCGGGGTAGAGTTATGCCAATCGACTTGTAATGTCTCGAATGTTTGGCTGAAAGTGTAGACCTCTACCTACGTCACTACTGCGGGAAAAAACGCGACTCCTATTTATATTGCAGATGGCGGTAGACTTAATACATTATTTTACTGGATCTGTATAAAGAGGAATATAAGAATGTACGTTAGTATATCATTTAGCTAGTGAGCATACAATAGTAGGATGTTAAAATAAAACCAACATTTGTTTTTATAAATGTCACGGCATGCCCGACCACACCCGATCAGCAAGGTTAGGCAGCGCTCCTAAGTCTGTGACGCAACACTGGGTCACACCTTACGAATTATCACACCGTTACACGCCTTTGATGATTATATTTATATCACTTAAATTTTACTGGGGATACCTGTTTCAGAACTGTTTATAGTTTTTACCATCGATTTGTGCTGCTTGAATTACCGGTTATTGGAAATTTTTCTACACATTTTCAATTTTTATGTTCATATCTTTTTAATCTAAAGTTTCTTTCTTTCTGTACATAATCTATTACTTTTTTGTTTCTTTTTAGGCTTTTTTATACTCGCAGGAAAGCAGAATTTATGCTCCTACTTATATATAAACTGTATCAGCTCTAAAACTCTACATTCAATTCTTAGTAAATATGTGGTTCTGATATTGACAAAGTTGCAATGTTTCATAGGTTTAATTCTAATTTCAAGATTAAATCAATTTGCTAAGCCCGGCTAATACCTACCCACGACTGTATCTGCAAAAAGCATCTATATGCCGTTAACGGTATCGTAATTGTACGTGGCTATCTTAAATTGATAGTTAAGCCTAGCATTCTATATTTTATGTCTTAGCGAATCATAAGAGATTTTTCAACATATGTTTAACTTTAATTAGCTTTTCAGATTCATTAACGCACCATAATTGATATACGGAGGAGATATACGGAAACGAGTGAAAAATCACTTTTTTTTACATATTAGAGACATTGCGTTCTACAATTTGTTAAAACGAAAACGAGTAATCGGATTACCGATTATTTTTTCGAATACTTTAATTTAAAAATATTAAGTTTCAATTAAAATGCCCGAATTAAAATTAAACGAAACTCGTGTAATAAGAAACTTTCTAAATGCATCAATGTGATACCTAATTGGGCTCTACTAAATATGTTTATCCCCTCTAATTCCAGGACCAGGAGCACCTAAAACCGCCCATAGTAGGCGGGCTGGCCAACGCGGAGCTGTACTGCCTCGCGTTGGCCAATATGTACTCGGACCCCAACTACCACAACCTGAACCACTGGAACATACTGCAGACGTTGGCGCGGAAGGGCGTCCAGGTGCCCGACCCGCCGGACTGCGCGCTCACGGAGACTGTGCTTATACAGACGAATCCCTTGAAAATGGTATTTGTTTTGTTTTATTTTTTGTTCGGTTGGTTTTAAATGCTGGTTATTAATTTTTGAAATAATATTCTGTTTTTATGTTTTCCTCGATTTGCATGTAAGATTGAAGATACCACCAAAGTATTTTATCTAAAAAAAAATAATGATATATTATATAACTTCAAATAGTAAAAATCAGAGACGTACGCTTATTTCTTACAGTACCTACAGACTGAATTATTTTTTTCTTACAATATTAATATTTTGTTTACAAATAAACTATGATGTAAAAGTATACATTTCATAATTTCATTATCCGTTAAATTTTCTCTCAGATTATATTTGCGTGGTAGTTGAATTAAAAAATAAGTTAACAAAAAAATCCCAAACCCACGTGGCAGTTTCAAAATATAATTGACCTTTACGTATGCAATGCCGTCTGCGCTTATCTTATTCAATTTTGCCTTCGTATTCGTAGGCCGCGGGTGACACAAGAGATTGAAGGCAATTCGGGCCAACTATACGCCAACTATAAGATACGCGCTACATTGTCAACCAACAGTTAGATTTGTACCACATATGCCATCTCATTTATTGGATTAAGTTTTCAGTACCGTTCACGTGATTGATGATGCTATAGCAAATTGATTAGTGATTTATTTATAACCTGGCTTTAGATTATGACTTCATGTGTGTGGGCGGTTGAGGCGAACAGAATACATAATACTACGTCTCATCAACTTGATTGGAATTGACAGTTTTTTTTATTTCTTTTTTCTTGACATGGAAAATATATACCTTTAAGCCTGCTAAGTTAGCTTAGCAGTCAACATCTGCGCTATCCATGGACCAAACCATGGATACATGGACCAATAAAAATAGAGCATGTATGAAGGGGTTGGTGACAGAGTAGGCGAAAGAGGTATGCAAGGACTGTAGCGTTTGCCACCTCTATCTGGCTCCTCTCTCTGACTACCCATATTAGGAATTAAATATAGAGCTAAATGATAAATATGGCCTAGAAAACCAAAAAAATATAAAGTATGTTTTTGTCAAGAACTAAACATTTGAAATAAATAATGATAGTCATTATATTGTATTTCCAGAGTGCTCATTTAGCTGTGATAGAAGCTGTGATGGCGTTGTACGCGCGGGAAGTGGTGACCCTAGACCGCGTGTCAGCGGCGGCGCAACGTTTCGGCACAAGTCAGCCCTTGCCCATGGGGTCCAGTATACCCCATGAGGATGGTTTACTTTGCTGGATAAATGCTGCGTGCGCTGCACTTAATAAGGCTGAGGTGAGTGGAGTGGGAAACAGAGGAGTTGTTGTTTGGGGACGTTGAAATGGCTTGGATATGCGGTCTCCATATTTCATTTTTTACCTTCATTCAGAATTTGTATAAAAATATGCAAAATTTGTATGCCTTCATAAAAATGTCTTGTATTATTGACTTTATGACTGACAGATAGATAAAAACAATGAAAACTACAGTACCGAGATATTGAGTATATATGTAGCTCCATTCGAGAGCGTAGAGGACCATTAAAGAGGACTTTCGGAAATTTCTTCGGGAATGAGATATAGTCCACATAAATAAAGATGTGGATTTTACTTTGATTGATATATTATTTGGCTTTACAACATTTATTTCACATAAAGTATAACTCTGATTTGATGACTGCTTAAAGGGTAAAAGAATATGATAATTTCTTACGCGTTTTGATATTTACATTGATATGAAGTTGATACGTTCACTTAAACACATTTATTCGCGTAAATCAATATACAAAGTATTTTATGATGACTAGTTTTTACATCTCACACCTTCTCTGTTTTTATGTTAATGATAAGATGAAAGTGCCAAGAAATGTATTGCCATGTTTTTACCTCAATATATTACGATTACGGCTTTACGGCTACAGTTAAAGAAATAAATTGCTGTAATAAAGGTACTGTAATTTATTTTTCTTCTTATTAATTTTGAATGTTTATTTTCATAAATGTCACTTCTAAGATAGATCATCTCTTTTGAACTGGAAAATTAAACTTTCTTTGTATAGTCCAATTTAATTTGAGTTTCAGGCAATATTACTGTATACAGCCAAAACTCGATAAAATTTCATGATTAGATATTTAATATTTATATATTCAATTCCAGGAGAACTCGCCCCAAGTGCCACCAGTAAAGAATCTTCAAGAGCTATGCGACGGCACCGCCCTCGCCGCCCTCATATCCTTCTACTGCCCTGATTCCCTCCCGCGCGCCACGGTCCGCGTCGGCCGCATGGCGTCCATACAGGACTGCCTGCACAACCTCATGCTGGTGTACGACTTCTGTACTAGTGTACTGCCGCATAATGTGTTCCATATGATGCCTGAAGATGTTACTTATATGAGGGGGTGAGTTTTTTTTTATTTCGACGTGTTAGTCGAAGGGTTGAGTAGGTATTTATTGATATAGTAAGCAATAGTAACATAGTTAGTAATAGTAAATAGCTAGGTTATATAAATGCAATAAAAATATAATATCTAAACATATATTTCAAGAATGGCATTCTATATGTTGTCATTCTATGGTATGTGATTAAATTAATGCAAATTAAATTCAAATCATATTCTTATGTATTAACATTGATGCAATAAATACCAGTATATTAATTACTTTTAGCACAGTACACGGGGTGCGGTGGATACAGCATTCAATTTCGTATTATGAAATTTATATTTTATTATGTTCCAGGTCAATGCGACAAAATTTAATAGCAATGTTAGCAGATCTATTCAATATGCTGGAAGTGCATCCAGTGAAGTCAGTGAAATATCCAGGCAGTGGTAAGTGCAATTGGCTTTCGTACTTATTCCCATATTAACATGTGCCAATATTGCATGCTAGAACGACGGGAGTATGTGGTCATAATATCAAAAGGTCCTATGCCCACTAATACTTGCATAGTTTACCTGGACGCGGTCGAGTAACGCTTTTGTAACGCCAATATATTGTTTAGTCAATGATGGGGGCTTATATTGTATTACAATGAAATGAAGCAAAATTTTTTTATTATCCAATGTGTATTCATTCATTTTTTATCATTTTTATGATTTGTAATATGTGTTTACTGTGTGATGGTAAGTATGTAATTTTATTATATAATATGTACTCAATTTATTAATTAACCAAATCATGAGCTTGATTCACTGATTGTGTATATTTTATACTAATTGGCTGTTCTATTTTTAAATATATCCAAATTAATTTTCCAAATTCTAAATTGTAATATACACAAATTAAACAATAAAAAGTAAAGGTGGTTTGACTCAATAGTCATGGGTTGCACGGATGTCACTGCGTGTTGGTTGTTCTTTTTTTAAACAAATTAAAAAGTACTGTTCTAAATTCAAAATTGTAAAATACACACAAGTAAGAATAAGGGTGGTTACGCACAATGGGGAGTGCCCACTATAACCATACTGTACTGTAGTGTTTGTGTATACACTAGCTGAGTACTAGCGTGACTAGGTGGTACGTAAGGGTGGGTTTGTGTAGCGCGAGCGGGCGCGGGCGCGGGCGCGGAGAGCAACGCGCACGGCGTGCGGCACAGGCGCTGCCTGCCGCCGCCGCCGCCCGCGCCCATCCCCGAGCTGCGTGCGTCGCCCGCACATGCCGCAGCGCCGCCGCCCTTCGCGCACGCAGGTACACACCACTTGTGGGGAAGGCAATGTTTGACCAAACGTGGTTTAGATTTTGCCATTCGTTTAATAATCATTAATATTAAAATAATAATTAATTAATTGGTAAGACCACTCAGCACAGAAACACAAGGGTGTAACTGTAACGCGATGATTGTGAGTTATATCCCCACTCGAAGGAATGATTTATTTATATTTTCATTTCTTCTCTCTGGCACCAAGGCGTAGAGTTCTGTCACTCAACACGCAATGTCTTAAGCTGATTTATGTTGTAAGGAGCAGAAACTCTAATATAATGCAAAAATTAAAGTAATACATTTGAAAATATAGAACTTTGCCTTCTCCATAATTCATTCTTCACAAAAAAAAGCATATGTGTGTCGTGTGAGTGTACAATTGTAAAACAAATATATTCAAATAAACAATAGTAACTGCGACATTTTCAATTACGTATATATGATAGATATTTTTAGCTTTTTTTATATATTTTTTTTATCTTAAATATAAGCTTCTTTTTTAATTTTTATTCGCTTACAAAACAGCTTTCTAATAATGATTGGTCGCATTTAATGCTTCGCATGTCTAATGCTTTAAGCAATTATAACGCTTTTAGACCACAGGCATGGAGTCGTTGACGTTATGTCCCCAGGACTCCCAGAAATACATTTATATTTCATTTATTATAAAGATAGAAAACTGTGGACATTATTTTTATTACAGTATAATTTTCTTTATTTTTATATTGATTTTGTTATCAACTTTTAGATAGCTTCGATAATTTTGGTGAGTGTAGTTTGTTTCAATAGTTTTCGTTTAAATTTTATTTATGCTTGATAGTTTCGATTTTGTGTTTGTGTTCCATTAGTGATGTTTTTTATTATGTGTCGATCTGGTCTTATATCTTTGATGTAACATTATCATATATATAGATATTGTTGTAGTATATTTTACATTTCATTCCTGTAGATAATTCATTTTTCAATATTAGTTTTTTTGATAATACTATGACCTACAATATACATCCATTTTTTTAAGAGTTTACTTACCTAAATGTTTTTTTGTACTTTTTAAATTTATTAAAACGATTATTTTTAACTTACGAAACTTCCAATATATTCTTGTAGCCTTTATACATCGTATAAAATTCATTTATACAGTATCTCGGTCGCCATCAGCATGTGGTATGCGTGCTCGCGGCCCCGCAAGTCGGTCTTCGTGTTCGACCCCGGAAAGAAGAAGTTGTAGCCCTCAAAGAGAAGAATTTGTTGTGCATAGCCGGAAAGCGATCACTACCCTCTCCGCTATGGCAAGGAGAGATGATGATTGTATGTAGCTTTTTATGTTATTTAACATTGTATACAGTTATATGTTCCTTGATTATTATTCTTGTAAGTTACTTTCAATTTCGGCACTCGCGTAGAAAAATAAAGCATAGGATAGGATTAACTTACAGAACACTCAAACTAATACTTAACTATTGCTCATTGTTCACTCGGGAAGAAAGTAATCTAAAGTAAGAAAAAGCCTAATTTCTAATCTGCGCCCGCCTGACTTCAGGG
Source organism: Heliconius nattereri (assembly GCA_013403645.1). NCBI lineage: Eukaryota > Metazoa > Arthropoda > Insecta > Lepidoptera > Nymphalidae > Heliconius > Heliconius nattereri. The sequence goes on from JAAIXI010000230.1 coordinate 9,810,572, forward strand.
CGACTACAACTTGTCGTTGTATGATAATCGTATTCTTATTATTTTTTTTTTATACTTAATTTTATCTTCTTAATGTTATAATAAAACATAAATGTACGTACAAAATAACGGTATGTTTACTACAAAATGACTCGCGTATTAAGCTTTTACCAATACTTACTTTTAGTAATACTCAGAAAAATGACTAACAAATTAATATTTTACAAAAAAAAATATTCGTTTACAGTGTATCCAGAAAACTTAACAGCCGCCGGTCGACCGTCAAATTGGGCGGACACCAGAGAAAGCAGTTTCGCAGGACGACGCTCTCGACGGTCCTCCATCACGGACGACAGCCAATTGACTGTGGAGAACTTTGGCGGGTCGCAGGACAGATTGCACTTTGCTGGAAGGAATCCGGAGAAGGAGTTGGCTACGGTAGCTAATGTTAGGAAGATATCTGCACCGGCTGGTAAGTTTGGTCATTTTAATATCCACCCATCCATCCATCAGCCTTTTAAAGTCCACTGCTGGACATAGGCCTCCCCCAATGCTCGCCACTCCATCCGGTCCTGCGCTCTTTGAATTTGAATATAAATGACATAAGTGTGTAATTTTTAAGGTGGCTTGGTTATAATGGATGGGCCTTGTTTTTATGGTTACCAGTTGGCAGTTCTGAAGTATAAGTGTAAAATTTAGTTATTTTACTTGAAAAGTACTCACACAAAATAAATGCTTACATACTAATTTAGTTTTTTTTATTTACAAAGTGTCTGAATAAATTAAAAGAAGTTAGATGTTTCTTTGTCTGAAAAATTGAAAACGTTAAGAAAGTATCACGAAGTTATTGAAATTGAGGCCGTTGTAACGTAATCACACAGTGCATAGCTGTAAACACGACGGTTGTGGACTCGAGAGAATCAATCATTTTTACTTCTTCTTTTCTTTTTGGCTGTTACCAGAGCAAAGAAATGCAAATAAGACTAAACGGTTCCGGTTAATGTCCGGTTTCTACCACGAAAGAGAAATGAGCGGGTAATGCTTAGGCAGAAAGTGCTTCTTTTAAATAAAATAGGTTTACATTTCCATTAATAAATACTTTTGTATCTTATAATTACTTCGCCCCGCTCCCTAGAACTAAGCGGGTTCATTTCAACTCTTTCTGCTAGCTCGATTTTCTTCCTTCTGATTACGAAATACAAGTATACAGTTTTCTCTTCTTCTCCGCTCGCGGTGACAACCGGGCTTTACCGGGCTTCCTAGTTATGCAGCAATTGATGAATTACCCTGCTATATGCAACACAACGTGAAGTTAAAAAGAAAATTTAAACACGTCCAGGCCAATCGTGGCGCAGCGGCACAAGGTGTGAGTGTAAACACGACTGGTTGTGGGCCCTATCCCCACTCGAGGAAATAAAATATTTATTTAAATTTATATATTCCATTTCTTCGCTCTGGTGTCGAGCAAAGCAATGAGTCGCGGCGTTGAGTTGCGCCATTCAACACGCAATGCATCCAGAATCCGCCGAAAAGTGGCTACCCGAGTATCTTTACATTAGTTTCCCTCTGCCTACTCTGCTGTGTGCGGGATATAGCGTAAAGCTGATTTTTTATTTAACAGGTCCAATAGAGCACAACCCGCCACTCCGCTCCTCCCGACAAGACATCAGAGGTTCAATACAATTCTTCCACGGCGACTATCAAAATGGCGGGCAAGAGGAGCGCGTACACAAAATAGAGAGGCAACACTCCGCACCGCAAGTGCCCGAAAGTTTTGGTTTTGGCCTAACCCACAAAGGCGGTGGTGATGGGTTTTATTTAAACGAACGTGACGCGCCCGATGGTGATGTCACCAAAACGAGTTTTGCAGATTTGACTAAAATTAGGAGTAATGGAGATCAACTAGGTTTGTTTGTTATTTTTAATTGTTGTCTAAAGTTATACTTTAATATTTAGAATTGAGTATGTGATTATTATTTTGATGTTACGATAGAACGATATGTTTCGAAATTTTGTTACAGTAGACTACTTTTGATAAAGGTTAAAATATAATTAAACTAGTATTAGAAAATTATCCTTCATTTTTGCATCATGCATTTAGGATGATAGAGCTGGGATTGGCAATGAATTCCATTTCCACTCAGGGAGAAAATGTAATGCCAATCAACATGTAATGTCTAGATAATTGGGCGGAAATTATTAAACGGAGTGTCTTAAAACGACATTTCATCTGCCTACTTTGCTATATGTGGGATACAGGTTGAAGGTAAAAAAAAAAGCTTGATGAAGCCCATCATACATTATAAATATATCCCTGAATGGGATTTCACACCCAATTGCAACACAAACTCTTATTTTAAATTAAAATTATGTGTAAATAAAATAATCGATAAACCATTAGTTGTCAATATCACCATACCTGTTTGGCTCTTAGAACCACATATTCCCGAAACTTATTTGAAAAATGTAAAAAAAGTCGTATTCTGTTTGCTTGTTATTTGAATAACTAGCATATTTGGCTTCGTGAATGAGTGGTCGATGTTTGCATGTATGTCGTTTTGTATAACAAAGCTTTAATGTATATATGTTTACGTACTTAACTCTTGAAAAGATTTTGAACACTAATAATTTATCAATTTAAATGTCAAAAAGATATTCAATTATTAATAAATCGACGATCGAAAGTAAAAAAACTGCAAATGCCTTTTATTGCTGTTTTGAAACAAGGATGGTTTATTATTAAAATGCATAAATAATTATTTATTTGAAAATTTGGAAAAGAAATAATTAAAAACTTTGACTTTCATTTCTTTATCTAGGGACCATCTCAATTTATTATACTCACCATTCTGATATATTGAATAAAACTATCATACTTATTAAAGTACACTTACACTTTTTTCACACTTCTTTATACGATTATAGGCGCAGGCGAAGGCGAACGGCGAAAAACTTCTTTCAATACTCCCGCACCGAACACGACCACGTGGCAACAACACTTCTTACAGCACGACCATCCAAGTAATGCTTTTTAAATTTATGTGTTATACTTTATTTGTTACGTTTGTCCCTTTATTATTAGTTGCCTAGTTGGTTTTTTATATATAAGTAGGTATATTGTATATACACAATTTGGCATATTTTAATTTAATAAGGGATTGTATATATCATGGGGTTTGTATAGAGCGTTACAAAATCTTTACTAAACCGCGTTCTTACTTCATTTAATTGTCTAATTGAAACTACTGAATATTAAATTATAAGTGTTTTAAAGACGGCGATGACGTCACCGAAGCGTTAGAAGATTCGTCGCCTACCGGAGGCCAAGCGATGGCGGCGCAGTTAAATAACATAAGGCTGAAATTAGAAGAGAAGAGACGACGTATAGAACAAGATAAGCGGCATATGGAACTAGCGGTCAATCGTCAGAGACAACAGTTGGGACAGCAGGCGTTTTTACAAGCTGTAACGCGGGTGAGTTTAGTGTGTTACGGCCTTTGTGGGTATATTTTCGTGTTTTTTTATTTAAAAAGGAGTTGTTTTGTGAGGATAATATTGTTTTTATATAATTTGAACTACGGGTGATATTGGAATTTTATTTTATTTACTAGTTTTTCTCACTAGGCAATTTTTTATATAAAATGTGTGGAGCCCTAAGTCTGTTGCAAACCTTGAACTTGATTTGTTTTTGTATTATATAAGGTAATTATATATTAGACAAATTAGTTGATTAATTAATTAAAACTTTTCATTGTTATTTGTGTTGCATGTATTTTTTTTATAAAAACATTATTGAAATAGTAAAAGGGCTAAACTTTTGACATGCAATAACTTAGAGCTTCTCCAGCATTTCCAATTTAATACACGAAATGCAATACTACACTTATTAGTTAAAATAATAAGTGTTTAGATATTTTTGAAGAAAAATTAAATATATTCAGTATATAATATACTAATAAATGTAATTCCGATAATTGTCAGTATTTGAATGTATGCAGATTTGGTTACTAAGTGTGTTTTGGGATGTGGCGTTGAGGGTTGCGGGCAGTGTGGTAGTTAGATGTGAAATGTTTGTATGTATGTTCTTTTTATCTAAAGTTCGGAACTATTTACAGTAAGATACATATGTTTATTTACAATGAGTTGAATTTCATAAAACTGCACCATACATAGTATATAGCCCGATTACAAATTATAATAATAGACAATTTATGAAATTTTGCTCTGTTGCAAATTAGTGTCAATTATGTGATAATTGTGTGTTTACTCACCCTAAACTACAAACAGACATAAAATTTATTTTTCTATTTTGTTAGGATACATTTTTGCAATACCAGTTGGCCTCTTTGGTGAGTGCCCAAAAGTGACGATGATTTTTATTAATTTAGTTTCAAATTATATCGTCATACATATTTGTGTCATTTACAAAGTATTTTGATTGTACAGAATAGACTCATGCTTAATCAGCTTTCATTTAAAAAAATGTCCAGATATTATACCAATTGCAAATTTATTTTCTTAATCATTCGTAAAATAATTTTCTATTTACATATTTTTGATACGCCTACACAGTAAATATGCGAAATTTCGCTTCAATAGCAAATCGTTCGTTGTAGAATAAGGCAGCTTATATATCGTCATATTGTTTGTATACATAAATAGCAATAAATTCATAAATATTTTGCGGCGCAATACGTTCCATGACATAAATTCATATAATCGAAAATTCACTTTAAATATAAACCACTTGTAACTTATAGCACGTTCAAACACATGCAGCATGTATGCAAATTGTCGAAATTTAACATAATCAATTGATAATATACACTAAATTACTACCCACAGAATAGAGTAGTGATAGATGTGACATCACGTATAAAAAGCAACAAAATACACGTTTTAGTGTTAATGAGCTCAGTAAAGACCCGATTATCCGGACTAACAACCGGATGCGTCATTGAGACTACTTAAACCATGAAAATCAGACTTCAAAAACTGTATATTAACGTTTTTTTAATGATTAAGTGCTTTTTTATCCATTCTATAATAAAATGTACGAATTGTATGCCATAGTTTATTAATTATACGTCCGGCTAATCGGTGTTCTCTACTGATTTGCTAATAAAAAGCACAGTACAGTGGTATAGACTAAAGCATGTCGTTGCGTGGTGGCGGTTGCAGGGCAAGCCGCGCTCCACACCCGACGACGGAGCTACCGACCAGCAACAGGTAAGATAATAGATGAATTAGAGTAAATAAGGATAATTATATAAATTTATATTTAATTTAACACAAAAAGTGCTTCAGTTTTTTGTCAATCACATTTAATTTTGTCAATCAAACGGAATGATAGTGATGACGTCATTAATGAAACATCATGACGTTATTAGCGCTAATATAAAACGATATATAGTTTCGTGTCCTTGTATTAAGTAACTTATTTATACATAAGAAATTTGAATCGAGGTTGTATTATATTTCTGAATGATTCTGTATGCAATATATGACATTTTAAAATGCTATTTATAATTGAATTGTTTTATAAAGTATTTTAGAGAATAATTTTCTGGCTTTAGTATCGCCCTTGTCTTGTATGTTTAATATATTTTTGTGCTGTCTTAAAAAATAAGGTAAACAAAATACCTTATACGATTCGAATTTAACCGAAGCGGAAACCAAGAATGGGAAATTTGGGTTCTTTTTGCTATATACAGAATACAACGTGAAGTTAAAAAAAAATCAACTAATTTTAGTTTTTCAAGTTTTAATTTCATCTAATAGCCTTAATATATTAATTAATGTTGTCTTTGTGTTTGTAGCTGCATGACTTAGTAATTGAAATGCACGTTGATTACACGTATATTGTATGCTTTATTTGTTATTATATATTTTTTAAATAATGCTACAAAATAAAAAAAAATCTCAATCTTTTTGTACCTTTGCATGACTGCTATGTTCATTATAATGTTGTTGAGAACAATATAATGTCCTAATTCTGAAATAATTCATTTGCGTCAAAACAAAGTATTTACGTAAATGTAAAAGTTATTACTTTATCATCTATTAACAATGAATAAAATTATATCAAATTTATTATAAATAGCATATGTTGTATTAAATTATACAGGAAATGGTTGTCGAGGCGCCCAATCAAACTGCCGACAACGTAGCTCTTGAGCAGTACCAGCAATCTATTGCAAAGTAAGTTGTATATTATATTAATAATTGTATATATTACCTTTTTATGTTTATTTTAATTTTACATTATGTATGTCTATTTTTTTTTGTTTCGCCTTGATGTAGACAAATGAAGCCTGCGCAAAAGCCAGTTAATAATATTTGCAGAATGAACTGCAGCCTGCAGGATATACAGAGTGATATCGCGCGTCTCGCCAGCCAACAGAGCCAACTACAACAGCAACAGCAAAATCAGCAGCTGCAGCAGCAGTTACAGCAGCAGCAGCAGCAACTGAGAGAGCAACAACACCAGTTACAGCAGCAGCAACAACTGCAATTGAAGGAGCAACAGCAGCAGCTGCAACAACAGCAACTAAGAGAGCAACTGCTACAACAACAGCAGCAACAGCAACTAAGAGAACAGCAGCAGCAGCTCCAACAACAGCAGCAACAAGCTAAACAATTGTTCCAACAGGCACCTCAGTCTCCGTTTCAACAAAACATTCCACAGTTGGTTAGTGCTAGTTGTTATATTAAAAGTATGGCGCGGTAAAAGCTTTTGTCGCCTTAAGCTTTCTATAAAATCTGATGTTTTTAAAGCATCCACACTTAATTTAAATATTCTTGAAAGTCAATTAATAATACTAAATACGTAGAATGAAAGTACAATAATAACAATACGCATTATTCGATCGAAATTAAAAACAGTTAGAACCAGCTAATTATTTTTCTTTAACTGTTACATATAATAAACAAAAAAGCACAGCTTATCTGTCTCTTGACTCAAATATCACGAGTAAGCAAAAAAGCAAGCACTATCACGCCTCCCCACTTTCCTTCCAGCACAGTCAATTCAGCTCACAGCACAACGTGTCGAGGACGAACAACACGTTTGGTTCGACGCCACATATAGCGAGGGACTTTTACAATTACGACCAGAATGTACAAAATGTACAGAACGTACAAAACACGCAGAATCAGAACTTCCAGTTCCAATATAGGGATATTGATCAGGAGTTCAGTAGGCAGTTCTATTTGCATGAGACGCCAGTTCAGCCTCAAAGACGTACGTGGGCGCAACATGCTCAAATGCAACAGGAGAATGCAGAATTAAGAGGGTGGCAGGTAGGTCTTCACATAATGATAATATTTTTTTCAATTTGATGTTCACTCTCAAGGTTTTTGCTTTTTGGGGTGTTCTGAACTGTCTGATAATTTAGAAACGTGGCTTTTGTCGTGGAATTTGTTCAAGGATTATACGGAGCCATGCATAGGTGAAGGTGTTGCAAAATTTGCATTTCGAAATAATAGAGCCTAGTTTTTTCGTCCAAATCAGTCTTGTTAAAAACATGCAAATTCTTAATGAATATAATGTGATATATCGCCTTCATTCGTGCCTACTTTTACATATAATAAAGTAAATAAATAATTCTTGTATAATTTCAGTTACACCAACAGAACAATCAGCAGCAACAGTACCAGCAGCCGCCAGAGCTCGCCCAAAGGACCTGGAAGTCACCTTCACCCCAACCCCCTCCCGAGCGTAACTGGACACCCCAAGGTTTTGTGCTCCACGAGAGAAACAAACCCTTCCAAGTGCATTACAATAACGATCGTTATCAAAATGGCACGGAAAATGCACGGGATACGCAGAATCATTTGAGTTATACAGTGATTAATGCTAATCAATACGCGTCTCAATCCCCGCCGCCAGCTAGTCCTCGTCGTACGCCACAGCGTCAAGGTTCTCTACCGGCCCCTACTTCTGCCCCTCCCCCTGACGACATGGAGCCTCAAAATATATCCTTCATAGGAAATGCTGAGGACGATGCGCTAAGACAAGGAATCAACAGATTGAATATTTCCTCCGGTACAAGAACGTATCGTATCCCGTCCCCAACGAGGCCCTCTTTAGCCAACTCCTTCCAGCAACTGGAGGCGGAAACTAATGAGAAAGGCTTTTATATATCGTTCGATAATGAGCAGCCGAAACGGCCGAAACCTCCGTTAAGAGCGAAACGCGGGTCTCCAAGAAAGGAAAGAACTGAGTATGGCAGTCCCGATAGAAGTCCAGAGAACACGTGGAATGAACCCGTCCGCGAGGAGAGGGAGGAAAAGAGGGATGAGAGGAGGGAAGAGAGAAGGGAGGCAAGAAGAGAGGAACCCAGGGAAGTGAGGAGGACGTCGCCGGTTAGAGAACGTGTTCGTCCCCCCAGTGCTGAACCTGCCGCGTTGATTATTGGTGAATCAAATTTAGATCCTGTAAGTATTAGATTTTTTATTGGAATGATATTATAAAGCAAATTCTAACATATAATTATATATTGTAACTTGAATTTGTATTTCTTCTAAATCATAGATGTGGGTAAACCAATTTGGTATTAACAGAGTTTAAAAAAAAAGATTAGTGAATACCATTACCAGGTAATTGGTATTTCAAAACTATGGAATCCGATTTGATGAAACTTGGATGGTTCCGCTTACGGAACTTACTTATTTGAATATGCTTGATTTAAATCAAAAAGGATTATTTTTATATGAATTTTAGTTTCTGTGATTTTTTTTGTCCAAAAAAAAGTTTAGCTCACATACTTGGAGGCTTAAATAGATTATTACATTATACATCACCTTTAACTTGAAATCTGTAAAAAATTTTAAACATATACATTGGAAAAGTTTTAAGTACAATTCTTTGTTTAACTGAATGAAAAAATATTTGAGTATAGTTAACTTAAGTTACCGTGGTAACCGCTCTCAATGCTGAGATCGATGGAGCAAGGACTCAAGATCGCTCTCCAGATCGATCTCAGAGTTGAGAGCGTTAGCGTGCCCGTAACTAAATGGACATACCCCACATAATATTTCCAGAACTCTGCCGAAGAGATGGAACGTAAGAAAGAGCGCATAATGCTGCTGTCGCTGCAGCGCCGGCAGCGCGCGGATGAGGCGCGCGCGCGCGCAGATGCGGCGGCGGCGGCGCGGCGCGCGCGCGACGAGCATGACGCCGAGGTGCGCGCCGCGCGCAAGGAGGAGCAAGCGCGCCGCCGGCAGGCCATCCTGGCGCAGTACAAGCTCAAGAAGGCCATCGAGGAGGCCGAGAGGGAGGTCAGTCTGGATTTTGTTCATCAGCTTCACGCCGTATCCCGAATATAGCAGGATAGGTAGAGAGAATTTTGTGTTAACACTATCTTCTCTTGAGTAGCTCTCAACGCCGGGCATGTTAGGAATTCTGAATGTAGAAATATACAGGCATCGCTTGTCGACAAGGAGATCTCTGACACACTTATTTTTATGTGTTCAATCTGTTAAGGAAATAAAGTTTATATTTTTTTATTTTTAAATTGCGGTTGTAGTGGCGCAGCGGGACAGCGACTGAATTAGAGGCCGTCGAGCTGCACACAAGTTAACACTAGGTCCCCACCGTATTGTAGGTGCCTACCGTGTTGTGTGCGGGATACAGCTAGAAGCTGATAAAAAAATAACGTTGTAGCTGTACAATAAAAAAGTACTTAAGTACCTAACATTCTCGCCAACAGGGCAAAGTGTTAGACAAATCCGAGTTCCTCGACACCATATCCCGCGGCGGGACAGCCCCCGCCACTCCCGCGCCCCGCCTCCGCGCCAAACACGCACGAGCCCGTCCCAAGACCATACACGTGGATAGCGGGACTTTACCCTTACAGGATGGAGTCATTAGCAAACAGCCGTCCTCAACTAATCTTACTGGTTTGTTTTTTGTGTTTTTTTTATTATGCTGACATAAATAATTTGCACAATTTTTTTTCTTTTTTTTCAATTATTTAATTGTTGTGTGAGTTGTTGTTTATTGTGGCTAAGTTATTGTTGTTTGGTAACACGTTCTGACAATTTATTAGATTTTATTACTTCTATTCTAAAATGTCTAGATATAAGAAAAAATATTTTTACAAGCACTGTAATGATTTTTTATTATTTGCGGCTAATTACTTTGTTGCTAAATATACGTATACTGTGCTTAATGATAAGTCTAAATATTTTAAAAAATTACACATCCCTAATATACAACTCATAGTCGCAATGTCACAGTATACGTATACGTAAAGCTAGTGATGTACGCAGGCACGATGCGGCGCGACTACTACCGCGGCTCGCAGGACAATCTCGCTGAGCGAGCCGCTTTGTATAGAGGTACGCTGGGCTTGATTTTTTTTTATTTTTTCTTTTCTCATTTTAATATTGTTTTGTAATTGTAAATAGCACTTTTTGCATGAGTTCTTACATCGTTATAAGTCTGTTTTCTATACTATTTGTTGTGATTTAACAATTATGCAAAATATTAAAGAAATGTATTATTATCTTCAATCAAAGTTTAAAAGATACAAGTTAGTCAACATTCTCATTCATTATGTCATGTTTAAAAATAATAGATAATTTTCCAACAACGTATCCTACACTACCCTTAATCTCTAAAAACTCCCCAAATAAATCATATACAAATTAAATAATTACAGATTCGCCAGTAGAAGACCGTGGTGGTATGTCACCCAGTAGCGCTTCAAGCGGCGCGTTAGGACGTCGCGGCTCATGCAAGACATCACGAGGTAAATACAAGTTCCTATCCTTATTGGCCCCATCCTAATCATTTTATACCTATTTTCTTTATTTTTCCCTTCTTCCGTTGAAAAAAAAGGCTCGTGTATTGTTATATAATAGAATTGTTTTTGTGTTGATCCATAAAAAAAGTACATTTTAATATGTATGATTTTTTGGTGTTTTCTACTTCATAAACACTCTTTTCTATTCAATAAATCCGAATATCCAACTATCATAAAAATCCTTTATATTTTCAAATACTATTCGTAATCATATCGACAATTATTTTATAAACAAAGCACCATAGATTTGTTTTATTTAAGGTCACGGTAAGTCAAATTCTAGACGATTCGATACGATTATGATGCGATTAATCGTTTCGATTTTTGACCCCACGGGCTCTGTTGCTGTCGCTACTAACAATGAGCGCTTTGCTATTTTACGAATCTATTTGTATAATTTTATTAAAATTTCGTTAAAGAAGTTATTTCTATTTTTGTTTCTTTAAATACATTTTTAGACAATAAACGTTTAAGTGACGATAGCAATGTTATCATTTACTTATAGATTCGTATAATTATTATTGTCACCTCGTTTCGTTTTTTTTTTTCGTATTTATAAATAAAATAAATACGTTACGTAACGGGATGATTAAAATATATTGTTATTTATTGAGAATCCAACAATATTGTAACGACTTAAAATGTGATATTGAATTAAAATGCTATACTTTTAATTTTTTATAAATATATTATACTGGTGTCATATTTTGAGTCAAACATACAGATATATATTTTTGGGTCCTCAAATTGTTGTTGATACAGTGTTTTGCAAATGATTTGCAGCACCATATTGAATAATACTTTTGAATTTTTTTTTGTGTACGAATGATACACGTTTGAGGATGGTCATATGGCTCAGTACCCTAGTCGGTAAAGACGCTTTTTAATTTTTATTTGTAGACGCTTGGACCTCTATTATTTATATTTTAATATTTAATGAGTTATTTTATATTATATGTGTACTATTCCAGCATTGCATAGATTGGCTAGATACACTCCAATGCAAAATTACGCTTGATATATTCCTTTTTTGGCCGTATTTAGTTTGCAAACCAAAACTAAAACGACGGAGGTGTTTCAATAGCTTTCTCCAATTTACAATACCCTAGACCTTCCGCGCATTAAAATTGGTTCCAGTAACAGCATCATATTATTTAAAATTGAATGGTCGATATGTATCCGCGAGTCGTTACTTTTGTTTGCTATGTGCGTTTATCCGATGGAGCCGACTGACCGACGCATGTGTGCATGCGAGCGTGTATGCAGGCGTACGTGCGTGCGTGTGTGCGTGCGTGCGCGTGCGTACTCACACTAGCGGGATACATTTCAGAACGCGTGAATGACGAACCACAGTCAACTCGTGGAAGGTCTAAATATTCCACTTACCAGAATAACTTTAAGGCGGGGAGGAAATCTAGCTCTCTTATGAACCTGTGCGGTAAGACACGTTTGTTACACACAGTACAGGCTTCTCACGGTAGCCGGGCCTGCTTTTGGTGCGTTGGGTTCTATTTTTCGTTGCAGCGCGCAGGGGGATGTTTGAAATATATGCAAAAGATGATTAACATAATTAAATAAATTGACCAATGAATTTTTTTTATTGTAATTATTTGAATATGCATGGTTACAATTAATTACAAATACGTTGTTATTTTGTAAAAATCTTTATTATCCTAAATGTTAAAAAAAAATCCTAAGCGTCTTGTTGGTTATGTGGCATTAACATCAAAAATATCGTATAGCGTAAACATCCCCCTACTGCGACCCCGTAGTGCTGTGCACACACCTTGTTAGTTAGGTTGTCCTTTATATCGATGTACGGTTGTGGTCTGCTAAGGTATGTTTATCTATTATTATCTTGCATGCATTTGTTTATCATTTCTATATTGGTGTTGGTATGACGTCGTTGCGCCTCTATATTGATTTAAATTTATGCTAATTATTATTCGAATAGTGACGGTCAATATCGATTTGAATTTATTATCGATTAATTAATAATACAGATTATGTATGTATTTAAGCGGAATTTACACTTATGAAGCAATTATAAACACACATAAAAACAGTGGCTGTGTTTACAGTTTTTTATATTACTAGTTTTAAATGGTTATATTATGGTTTAAAACATCTTTAATGTTGAAAATATTAATCATTTTTTACATCTTTTTTTGTTTAACATTATTTGTCCTTTATAGAACATTTAGTTACATAATAACAGGTTCAAATGAGATTTAGTTAAATTTGTATTGTATAATTAAAATGAGAAACATTGCTTTTTGTAAGTTGATGCCTTCAAAGTTTATTTTGCGATCGGCTTGCATTGTTCCCGGACGCTTATGTTGTATATTTAGAATATTTTATTTTTTCCAAAGTTAACAGTGAATTGTCTTTAATTTATTAGAATATCCAATTATTTTTAAATTAATATATAACATATATAGGTATTTCAAAAGTACTTTTAAAATATATTTAATTTTAATTATATGCTAGTCTACACACTAACTGGGAAACTAACATTTTAGGTACTTCGAAAAATTTCAATTCTATTTCATTACCCTACTTCTTTTTTTACTAAATAATTTATTATAATACCACTGAAGCAATACACAAACTGTGTTAACATAGTACTTACTATTTACTTAAAATTATTATTTCTAAATATATAGCACTGGTAAGTCACTTTGAAAATGTTGCCCGAACTAATGCATACTTTCAGATTATTTTACTTTTTTGTATACATATTTCTTCGGTGATAGGTTACAAGTCTTTCCTTGAACTCTTACGAATTTTAAAGTACTTATATTTGATTATAAATTTGTTTCTTGATTTTTTTTTATTTATTGTTTATTATCTTGTATAGCTTTTACTGTGCTTTATTTTTTTAAATATTTTATTTGAAAATGTTTACTCATCTGTCTTTATGTATTTTATCATTTCAAGGAAATTGCTGTAAGTACTGAGTTTCTGAAATTCATACAATGTTCTTATGGGCTTTCTTTCTTAATAGTTTGTATTAGTCATCTGTAAGACGTACTTATATATAAATAAATTTGCAAAATGTATAATAAAGGTTATTTTATAAATATAAGTAGCAAATAATATGCCTAAATTTAGAATGCTTTGCAAATTTGGTCAATAAAATTATCTTAACTGCTTGAAAAACGATTCTAGCAAAAACAACCCCACTGTATCGCTGGCACCTTGGTAGTTTGATACACTTGTACATAGCGTAACGGGCTTCATTTTACTGTGTCTTACCAGACTAAATGTCATTTCACACTGACAGCTGTCAATCGCGCTTTAAAGCCAAAAAGATAGGAGCTTTCAACACATATTAATTTAAAATTTAGAAAAAGTGATCAGGTGTGGCGTGTTCCACCACTCTGTGTGAGTACATGACAGCTGTCAAACGCTTCAAAGCTAAGAGCTTGTTACTTATAAATTTATATAAAAAAAGTGAGCGTTCGGGGGTTGGTACTACTGTGTGTGCGTACACAGACTCGGGACTGGGGCGCGCCACGCCGCCGCGCCGCGCCGCGTCTCCGGGACTGCGCGCGCTCGCGTCGCCTGCGTCGGGGCCCGGCTCGCTGCCCGGAGCCATCGGCAAGCGCCGCCACGACGACAGCTCCGACGTCTCCTCTACGCACTCCTCCATCATGGATTATTCTGGTGAGTTACTATTGGTTGTAGATGTCTTTGTAGATTTTTATATTATGGTAAATTTTATAGGTATGTTTTTATGATAACGATTGTGACGTATACTTATAATGTTGTTGTCTTGGGTTTTTTAGTCGTCAATTGAAATGTAAATCGTAGAAAAGGAACGTATTATAGATTTTATTATTAAGGTTTTTTGGTAGTTACTTATTTTAATATAAAAATATAATATATAAATGACGGGCGAGATAAAAAAATATAGCAATTTATTTAACAAGACAAATAATTTACCTGTTAAAGCTTACCGAGAACGACGCAAAGGTTTCACTTTAACGTTACTACAGTAGTTCATGACTGCGTTAACTTGCATACACACCTCACGTCACTCCGGCAGGCCCCCGTCACGTCAGAGTTAGCGATGTCATGCCAATACCGATTGTTATGTTAAGGCATGGTTTGACTTGAGAGCATTTTGTTCTGTGACCTAACACTCCGCTCCTCGTCGCTTAACATACGCTTATCACAGATATTAACACTATCACGCCACTACATCTTACAATGCATCATAATTCATAATAGGTTTAATTTACACTTTTTATTATTGATTCTTGTAGATTTTAAATTAAAGTAAACTGGAGTATGTTAATTGTACACAATTAGATATACAAATACAAATTAAAACTTAGAAGTATAAAAGTAGATGAAGATTGATTCAAAAGATAGTATGACACGACACTTTTTTTTATTACACGAACTTCAGTGCGGTCGACAAAGTTAGCTGTAGGTGGTTGCGTAGATTGGGCTTAAGGATTTTTCCTACTTTATTTATTTTTCAAGGGTTCCGAAAGGATTACTTAAGGTTATGCCTCGTCGACCGTACTGTATCAACATTTATAGAGCCAATTATTAACATTTACTCAAACTTAGGTCCAAGATTATACAAACAGCCGACGACAAAGTCCAACAGAGGTATAATGCTGAACGCAGTCGAGTATTGCGTTTTCCCCGGAGCGGTCAACGCGGAGGCTAAGAGAAGGGTTCTAGAGGAGATAGCGCGATCTGAAAGCAAACACTTCTTAGTACTCTTCAGAGATGCGGGATGTCAGTTTAGAGCTTTGTACAGTTACTGTCCGGACACGGACACGGTGGCCAAATTGTATGGAACCGGCCCCAAGCATGTGAATGATCGGATGTTCGATAAGTTTTTCAAGTGAGTATTTGATGTTTCTTCTTGCTAAGGCAGATAATATTTTAATCATTATGATATATAGCCAATGTCTTTTTATGGAAAAGTTTCTATATAAATAAATTCTGTCTATGCCAGAATATTGTCAATGCTATTTACATAATATAATATATGTTTAATTTATTATGCTGTTCATTTACTTTATCTATCGTGATACTGTTAGGAAATGTCCAACATATTGTACAATAAATAGTTGTGGGTTGATTCCCATTTGATATTATAAAAAAATCAAAAATAATTTTACTAATAAACATTATTGTTAATTCACTTTCAGATATAACTCAGGCAGTAAATGCTTCTCGCAAGTGCACACCAAGCACCTGACGGTGACCATCGATGCGTTCACGATACACAACTCGCTGTGGCAAGGCAAGAAGGTGCAGCTCCCCAGCAAGAAGGACATGGCGCTCGTCATATAGACGCTGGCCAATCACAAGCGTCCGCTGTCCTGATAGGCCTGATAGGTCACGACACGGCGTCGCGGGACACAGCGGACGCGCGATTGGCGGGAATATTGCACACGATATCTAGTCGCCGGCAGTCACGCCTTACCATGTAACGCTTGTAGCGAGCTCCAATATCGGCCGTAAGGTTATATTTTAAAAAGTTGTTGACTGCATTTACATAGTCTCTTATGAGCGCTAATTATATATTTAATAAAAAATACTATGAAAAGACAACAAACAAGACATAGTGTTAGAGCGGACGACGCGGCTCTGTGGGTTAGATATCGTAATTATTATAACTCGGCTTCACGGCGTCTCTTCAATTTTAACGTGTTTTAGCGTATCATTGCTTAAGTAAACGCTGGCTTTAATAATGAATGCGTCTGCGGGGACATTCATACGTCACGTCACACGAAAAGTGACAACATGTGACAAGGGGAGTTGACATTTCAAATTGCTGTTTTAATTTAACAATGTGTAGGTGTAAAGAAAGATGATACTTTTTCAATTCACTAAGTAGGTGGTTCTCACAAATATGGCCAGCTGTGGACGTAAAAAGGACGAGGAAGGCGGTCAAAAGTCGGGAAGTTCGTGTGACGTAACTTAATTGTGGTCCCTATAGTGTGGTCGGCCGCGTCGATATTCTGGTTTAGTTTCTGCGGTTTTCTTTTCTACAGATCAAATGTGATATAGGCTGAATATTCAACGTGTTTTTAATGTAAGCGATGAGTTTGTCACTTTCGAGAGGAACGGTGTTTTTTAAGCAGTGGCCAGTCGTGTTGTAGAACTCACACGAGTGTACAGATGCGTATTTATGAACTTTTTCCTCTTTTTTTAAATTAATATGATAAATTACTATTTACAATTGACATTAGATTATATTATCTTCTTTTTCGTTTTATACTGATTACTTACGTCTCATTTTGCTTGGGTTTGAATAAGTTCATTAATTGATTTTGTTTGATTTGTACAGTCGTGTGAGCGTGTCTGCCATATCTACTTTTAAAATGACGGCCGCCATTCGAAACCATTTCTAGATAATCTGTCTCGACGACTCGCGCCGCCGCGACGGGCTCAATTTTGACTCCGTCGCGTCATATTCACTGCCATTTTGTTGTAATACTCAATTTTAAACAGTTTTATATACTCGAGTGTCGTACGCGTATCGTAAAGCTTATTATATACATTTTGGCGCTAAATCAGATTTTATAAGCGAATGAATGCGTGACGGACGTCAAAATATCGTGACGTGCGCGAGTCGCCGAGAAAGTAAACAATGGTCGTAATTAAATAACAAATTCACAAAACTAATTTTGCTTACTCGTTAAATGTAACCTAGTGATTATGATTAAATGGAGGAGAGAGAGAGAGAGAGTGTGATAGAGAAAAGTGCGTTCGTTTGACTAATAATTACGTTGTTTTTGTACTGCTTGTATAGCTAAAGTAAGCCGAGGCACACTCGCGTGGTATCCGTACTGCCTTATGTAAATAATTGTTTTTCCTTTTTTTTTTGTATACAGCTATTTATTAAAACAATGTTAAACGATAATTGATGGATGTCATTATTCATTGTTCGCTAATGATTGGTCATCAATTATTATATACTACCGATAGTGTACTGTACGCAAATATATTGTATTATTAAAAAGCATAACGAAATAATATTGAATTTCATATTAAGTGTTGTTGTTTCATTTGGTTTCTTATTATTTGGTAATATTACATTACATCGTCTTTTACTTTAGTTTAAATTAAAAAATATATTTTTCTGTAAATTATGTTCATCAATAAGTAGTGGGCCAGATTGTGACTTAGCGCTACTTGTTATGGGTTCGATCCCCACACAAGGAAATGAAATATAACAAAACTTCGTTCTGATGTCGAGGCAATACGCGAGGCGTTAAGTTCCGCCACTGAACACGCAATGTCTCCGGATTTGGCTGAAAATGCGAAACGAAACGAGAGTCCTTAACACTAGGTCCATGTCTACTCTGTGAGCTGGATATAACGTGACGCTAAAAAATCATTAAAAATATGCCTAAATATATACCTATTTAAACCATTATCAGATTCTGATTTTATTATTTAGAGATCAATTATGTAGAGAAGGGAACGTAGAAAAATAAAATCTTGCATAATTTGAGTTAAATTTATATTTTAAATAATCATTTATATACAATTATATTTGTAACGAGGCATCTTTTTATATAATTTAAATAATATGAGCAAGAGTATTTTTATGATTGACAAACACACTTCTTACTTTTAAAATAAAAAACTCATAGTTTTTTTAGGATTTTTTATAGTTATTAAAAAAATCAGTATTTTAATTGGTACTTTTAATAAACATATTAAAATTAAATAAAAAAAACATTTTAAAATATCTAAATTATTACTTCGAATAAGTGAGGATCAAAATCAAATTTATAAATGATAATTGTTCTAAACACTTCTTAATAAAAATAGAACATAAAATGTAGTCACCTGACAATAATTTCTAACAACACTCGATTATTATTAACTTATTAACCTTAGATACTACATTCATTCTTAACATACACACATAATACTAAATTATATAAAACATTGGATCTTAAAATATTAGCAATTATTATTTTTTTCGTTGCAATATGCGTTGCTATTGAATATTGTCGAGGCAGTAGACTGGTTGTCAATATTATTAATATAAATTGTAGATTAAAAAAAGTTGGTATTTAAATTGTGTACTGACAGGCGGAGCTTACCGCCGTTATTTATACATACATCCAGTACGTCGGGAACACCATATCATAAGAACTAACTATTTCTCCGAAAAAGAATTAACACTAACATAGCGTTCAGCCATAATATTATTTGCATACATGTCAATTGCACAATGAAATAAATATTTAACTTGTAATTCAAAATATTAGATTAAAAGTACAAAAATCAAACTAAATACTTAAAAGTTATTCATATAATAACTTTTAAGTATTTAGTTTGATTTTTTTTATTGATATTTTATTTAATCATTTATTAGTAATTAAGGACGAAATATCATTAATCATTATTATTATTAAATACATATTGCATAACCCCACAATTTTAAATAAGCAAAACGATAAGTAGCTTCTACAATTTCAATAAAACTTAAAATATTAATCATTATTTTAAAATTTGTCTTTTTTTGTTTTGTTAAGCTAAAAGAAATCCACAAACAACACATTAACACATTTTTTTATTAAAGATAAACTAGTAATTCAGTGCTACAGCTTCACGCTATATCCTGCATAACAGGATAAAACGTGAAGTTGACAAAAAAAACTTGATCGACTAAAATAATTAGTTTAGTTTCTACTTTTTTCAAACTTTTTACTTAAATTCGAGACATTTACGGAATGTCCAACTTTTTTTTAAATGACGGAACTCAACACCGCGCTTTACACTGGAGTGGGGAAATGCGTTACCCTCGCCCGGGAACGGGAACACGACCATCCTAAATCAATTAAGATTTAAAAATAGTTAAAAAAAGGATAAGTAAATTCTGTACAATTGAAGATCAGTTCTTTCAACTTAACTATCATTAATTGTGACAATCATAATATTCATATTATTTTAGTATTAAAATTAACCCTAACAAATAAAATAAAAGTTGCAATGTTTTTTATCATTGAAATATTATTTTAACAAGGTATTAATACTTAAAATAAATAAATCGCATAATTATAATTTAAGTATGTACAATCAATTTTTATGATAAAATGAGATTTAAATAATCTACTTATTCTCAGTGATCGGCTTCAATGTCATTCAAATGAATCATTAGTTACTGACATTATGATTACTTTAAACAATAGTATAATAATGTGTAACGGGCGATGTTTCTTCAACGTTCTTTATATTCGACGGTATCACTTCTTCTGTATCCTGCAATATACAATATAATTCAATTATATATTTTTTTTATTTCTTTTTCCACACTAAGTAAAGAAAATTTTTAGAAAACATTTAAAGACAGCCACACTGGATACTTCCGTTCCACTTTCCGCTGAACTCGTGAGGCGTTGTGCGTTGAGTGGGGAACATCGCGCTTTGTCGTCTTTACCAAAGCGAAGAAATCCCCCGAGTGGGAATAAGAGTCCCCGCGTTCCCCGCGTTAATTCTCCATTTGCGCTCCTACACCACGATGGCTTTGATTTCGTTTATTTGAATGTATAATACTATAAAACCACCAATACTATAAAACTGAATATTTTATTTGTTTGAATACACTAATCGCAGTTAACTAGTAAGTAGGTAGGTGAGGTAGACCACATCGTTACATTGTTTTTTCCTACGCTACTTATATGCGGGATATAACTGATAATAATTATATAATAATTACTAATATACTTCAATATTTTAAATACATTATTAAACTAATACGGGTTAAGTATAAAAATACATAGTTTGCTAGTGCCATACCTCTTCATTATTGTACCCATTAATTTCTACCGGTATAGTCTGGCCATCTTGTGTGATCACCTGCAGGGAAACAATAAATAATTTCATATAATTATTACAAATAACAAAATACGTTGAAATCTGCCTCTTAACATGCTCTATGCAATGTCTCGAAAATTGATCGGAAATCGTGGAATGAAGTGTCCATAATACGAGTTACTTTGCTTTCCTGCTATATGCAGCGGGAATCTAAATTAAATTATAATTATACTGTCAATACGTGTTATATAACTATAATAAAAGTAAAAAAAATGTACATCATTGGTTTTGTTTAATTTTAAAACCGCAATCATTTCATTACATCTGCGTTTTATATTTTTATTAGAAAAAAAAAACCCATTGCTTATATATAACTTAAATATTTATTTTTTAAGTTACATTTTTTATTTTTAAGTTTAAGATGAAAATGTAATAAATCAGTTAACCTGTAAAGTTTTGCCATCAATAGAGGTGATGGCCAGTCTGGTGCCGTCCTGCATCGTGAAGTGTAATGGGTTGCCCGCTTCATCAGTTACCTGCCACATAGTTTGAAACATGTTTACAATTTTTTATATACTGTAGTTGTGGCGCAGAGGCGCAAAGTGTGTAAACGCGACTGTTTGTGGGTTCGACCCTCACTCGACAAAATGAAATATTTCCACTTATCCGAAGAATAAAGCCTATTCTATTCGCAAAGACACTTATCTTTTGCTAATAAATAGAGTATCGGTGTTTTTGGTATGCACCTGCAAACGTGCATGGTTGTGTGTTTAATTCCTACTCGGAGGAATGAATTATTTTCATTTTCTCACTCTAACTTCAACAAAATAAATCACAGAACTGAATTCCGCTACTCACCACGCAACAACTCCAAATTTGGATGGAAAGTCAGTAACAGAGTGTCTTAAAATTATTTCACTACGATGGGTCCCTCTGTCTACTCTGCTATACGCAGGATTCTGCTTGAAAATAAAAAAAGAAACCTACTGGTATATTCTCCCCCTCCAACACCAATGGACCTTCATTTTCCGGCTCCTCCACCAACTCCTCGGTCATTTCCACCTTCAGCTCTTCAATTTGCTGCGGCATGAGAAGCGAGGGTGCGGAGTATAGTTCGCAAGTTGTTAGTACTTTGGCCTCTTCTATGTTGACAGCCTGGGAGATATTGATACAATATATAATTAATTATATCTTGTTTAAAAATCGTGGTCGTTACCTTGAAGTTAAATAAAAAATGCTGCAAAGATTATATTTTAATATTTTTCTTCCTTTTGATATTTTTTTTCGAGAGCAAAATGCGGAAAAAATTGGAAAGGCTGGTTAACTTCAGGGTGGCCAAAGCTATTCAACTGTACTGTACATTCTTGATTTCTTTGAACAGAAACTTAATTTCTTTTTTCTTTCCTAAGTGTGTAGTTACACTTAAGGTTTGGGGAATATATTTTTTGAACATATATTAAAACAATCTGTTCCTGCAAACTTTCAACCCTTACTAAAATAAACAACCAATCTACTATTTAAGACACAATTATGTATCAAATATGAAAAAAACCCATTAAATACCTGTTCAGGGTCCATTATATGAAATGCAGGTGCATCTGCATCATCTGCATCATATGCTACATAGATCACTCTTTCCTCTGTTCCATTCTCTGTTTCTTCTGTGAGTTCTATTTTCTCTCCTTCATCAACAGACTGCTGTGGTTTATCCGTTACTAAGAGACTTATCTGTTTATGTGGTTGCTAAAAAATAAAGAAAAAACACTCATTTCTTTTAACAGGTTAATCGAACCTAAATCACTACCACCATACTAGAGGGCAAAATATAGTCAGCTCACTCTGCAGGAATCCAGGGCAGTACGCGAATGGCGACAACGCGAAACGAACAATATATATATTTAAGCGTTTAGAAATAAGACGACTTACTTTAAATGGTGTACTATATTGTTAATTAATTTTTTCTGTTATATTTTGTTAATTTATTTTTACTGTTAATTGCACTATACTCTTATATATATACAAAGTAATTAAATTGTTTTATTTGTATGTTTGTTGAGTATAATATCAAAGCAGATATTTTAGACATTGCATTGGAAGAGCAGGGTCTCCTAATAAAAGCATTATTTGCTTAAAAGCAGATCTCTGTAACAATTATTTCAGTGTAAAATCTGTTGAACAAATAAAGTATTTTTATTTATTTATTAACTCTCCCCGCTATTTCAAAGATATCCACTTCTACTGGTTGGCTGGAAGAGAAGGGAAGAGAAGAGCTTCTTTTAGAAATTAGCCCAGCCTTGTCAACTAAATTTTTCTTTTTAAATTTCTGTATGTTTTGTTTTGTGCAATAAAGAATATATATTATTCCGTGGGAAGTCGTCTTATAGGATCACTGTATATGGTATAATACATATATAAATAAACTTTCATTTACCTTTCTCTCTGGTCGCTTGACGCGTACCGTACACTCGTCGCGGCGTATGTGCATCGCCAACAGGTTACGAGACGCCATACTGTGAAAACAAGTTAAAATAACCATTACAAAAATGGTTAATAAGATATATTTAAATTACACATTAAGAGTATTTTTTTAGCTTCACGCTGTATCTCGCATGTAGCAGGATAGGTCAGCGGGAAGTAAGTGTTAAGACACGTCGTTCCCCATAACCACAACTCCAAATTTTCGAATCATTGCATGGCGAAATTCAAAGCCACGTTTAATCTGACGACCAAAAAAACGAGAAAAAAGAAAATAATTCAAAACTAACCGTTTCCCACACTTATTGCACTGCCATCGCTCCGCATTTTGCCCTTGTCCCTGTGCCTGTGTGCGTATGGTGTGCGCGTGCCGGCGCGCGTGTAGGCGGTGCTGGGACGAGGTCGTGAACCGTCTGGGGCACTCCCCGCACTGGTACGGTTTTTCCCCTGTATGGATACGCTGGTGTTCCGACAGGTTACCCTTTTGAGTGAAGCTCTTGCCGCATACGTAGCAAGAGAACGGTTTTACGCCTGTTATAAAATAAAAATCAATATGGAATGGAGGATAATTAATGTAAACAGATTTATTAATTTTTAAATGAAATTCTTTGACCGTATCAATTGTGTCTATTTCAGTCTCGCTATTTTTTATACTACCAAAATTATGTACGCGTAGATATGTACGCGTAGAAATTATGTACGCGTAATTATGTAGTACGCGGAGATAATTTTTATAAATTTTAATATTTTTTATATTTTAATACTATTTATTCATACAAATATGTATCTATCCGATATTAATTTGTATTAAGTAAAATGTATATAAAAGCATACCAGTATGCCATCTCATATGCAGCGTGAGACTAGTTTTATGGGCGAAGCGTTGTTTGCATATATCGCAGGAAAACTTCTTCACGCCTGTATGTAACAGCTGATGGTTCAGCATGTTGGCCTTCGTTTTGAACGTCGAGTTGCATATCTATAATGTAAATATTATATATAATATTGCAAGAAACTATTGGAAATATTAAATAAAGTGGGAAAGGTAATGAATTAAAACAAGGCTTCAAATAATTATTAAACAACTAAAGGGAATTATCTAGCAGTCTAATAACAATATCCGATTCTAAAGAATTCATCGGGCAGAGTGACGTTAGCGATCTTTTTCTTTCGGTCGCTGTTGACAGGCCATCCAGGTGCCAGCCAGTAATTAGAATCGTCCTTATATAACCTCTATGGTCATTATTTCTAACAATATATATTTTATTTTTTTTGCTCATCTGACAAAGCGTGCCGTTAAGTTCCGCCACTCAACATGCAATGCCTCTAGAATTACCTCTAGAATGTCTTATTTCTCTCTCTCTCAAGAAAATAAAAAATTGAACATAGTAATACTCGAGCCCTGAACTTGAACAATAAACAAATGCAAATTCATTCCTGCTACATTAATTTTAATTATAAAATTATAATTTTGATTTGATTAATTTTAATGTTTTCTAAAAAGTATTTATATTTAAAAGAAATCGTACCTTGCACGTAAACGGCCTCGCCTGTGAGTGAACAAGCTGGTGTCGTTGTAACAGTTGCTTGTGTCTAAAGTGCTTTCCGCAGGTGCCACACACGTAGCGTTGGGCGGCGTGTTCCGCTTGCTTGTGGTATACCACTGAGGACGGGTGGTTGAGGACCTAGAAAATACATGTAAAGTTACATACCACACAGTTTACGTAAAATATCGTTTATTCTTTTTTTATTTTTTTCAACTTATTCTCAGTACGGGGGAAGCGAGGCGTTCTGAACGTACTGCTTTCGTAGTTTTAAGCATTGTATACTGCTCAGAAAAATAATTAAAACTAAACTTAATTCTAAAATTAAATCTGCGCAACCATCAACAGACTATTTTAGTTTTAGTTTAGTTAATAATATAAATATTACCTTCCCACATAGATCGCAGGCGTAGGGCCGGGGAGCGCGCGTGCGCCGGTGCGCCACGCGGTGCACGGCCAGGGACTGCGGGTAGGCGAAGCGGGCGCCGCATTCGTTACATACAAACGGCTTCTCACCCAGATGTACTCCCTGAGATAAAACATGGTATTAAATACTCTATAAAGAAAAATAAACCTTTAATGTCAAAAGAAACTTTTGGGGATTAATGTGGTCCGCGTCCGTAGGCGAAGCCCATTATGGGCTTCATGACTCTAGTTACCCTACACGTGACCCCTGGGCAGTGCTAAGTGGACAACTTACAACGTAGGCTCCGGCCGTGGCTGGTCACCACCCTACTAACTAATTCGTGCCGCCAAACGGTATCACCGCGTTCCGGTACGCAACTAGTAGTAGCCTATGTGGAGGTTGAGTCTGCGCAGTTGCATCATGACAGTGAGCGGTTTGTAGCGGCTGACTGTCGCGGGTGTCTGGCTTTGGAGGCTAGCGGGATCCGAAGCACGGTGCACCGCTGACCGACCGTAGGCAGTTGGGGGCCCAAGTAGCGGGAAAGCCACTCGTGAAAGGCTGCCCCGCCACCTGACGAAAAATCCCGGGTTGTTCGGGGGTCGGTCGGTCGGTCCGGGGGTCGGACGTCCCCGCGGTCTCCAGGCCAGCCTCTTCTGTGGTCGCAGTCAGCTCAATCCTTTTGCTAAACTAGTCAAGATGCCTCGCACAACTGCCATCCTCCTGCCTATTTACTTCTTCTCTCTTCTCAAATAATAAATAAATATATATATATATATACATTATGAAGCACAGAAACAGGAACAAAGTTAAACAGCTGTTGCACGTCCTCCCTCGTCGTCACTCTTGAAAGTGCACCTCTCCAATATTCGAGGCTTGCACTTAAATATCAACGCCGTCCACCACCACCTTGAGACCGAAAGACCGCATCTTCTATTCTTAACTGAGACGCAAATCAAATGTCCAGCTGACGCTTCGTACCTAAACTATCCCGGCTACTCCTTGGAACACAGGTTCGAACCACGAGCAGGGGTCTGCGTGTACGTTCGCGATGACATCTGCATCAAGCGTCTCAAAAACCTTGAGGTACCAGGTTTATTTGTGCTTTGGGTACTGGTCGACACTGGAGCAACACAAAATGTGTACGCTGGTATCTACTGCTCTCACAGTGGAGATTCGGAGACAACCAGGCTCATAGGTCATCTTAGCGAAGCTGCTGATGAAGCTCAGCAGAGGTATCCAGCCGCACAGTTATTCGTTATGGGGGACTTCAATGCTCACCACAAAGAGTGGCTATTCCCATACCAGACGACTGACCACGCTGGACGAGAGGCACGCAAGTTTTCGTTTTCGTTAAATCTTTGACAGCTGGTCAATTGTGCGACGGATGTAGAGTCACACAGCTAATTGCTTAGACTTCCTGCTGACCGATGCTCTGTGGCAGTTACGGCTCCATTGGACTCCTCTGACCACTGTCTGGTGAAGTCTGTATCCGTATACTCACCACCTGATCATGGCTCTTGCGGTATAAGACGGGTGTCACGATATAAGTCAGCAGACTGGGATGAGATGCGCCACTTCTTTTCGGCTTATCCTTGGAGATTTTGTCTATCTTCAGGAGAATCGTTGAGTTGCACAGAGGCCATAACCGAAGGGTATGGAATACTTTATACCATACTCTGATATTTCTTCTGGTAGTGGTTCTGTAACCGTGCAGAAGCGCGGAAACAGGAGGCGTACACTGCCTAGGCTGATGCTCGCACACGCAAAGCTCCGAATACTCGTGAACTGAAGAAAAACTTCAACAGGGTCTCCAGGCTAGGCAAAAAAGAGATACGCGTAGCCCTCCAAAATCTAGACGTGAATTAGGTGAGCGGCCCAGACGGCATTCCTGCGATTGTGCTGTGCACCTGAGTTGTCTCCGGTTCTGACACGTCTGTTTCGACTCTCACTAGAGACTGGAGTAGTGCCCAAGTCGTGGAAGCTCGCAAACGTGCAACCTGTGCCCAAAAAAAGCAGTCGGGCAGACTCTGCCAACTACAGGCCAATATCGGTCACCTCTATACTCTGCAAGACTATGGAGCGTGTACTGAATAACAGGCTTGTGGCATATCTGGAGGATAATGATCTTCTAAGAGATAACCAGTACGGATCAAGGGCGATCCACAGGATATCTCCTTGTGTATGCCACTCACATATGGGACGAGGTTATCGAGAGATATGGCGAGGCCCTTGCCGTGTCTCTCGATATCTGTAAAGCATTTGACAGGGTCTGGCATGCAAGCCTTATTAGTAAGCTTCCCGCATACGGACTACCGGCTGACCTTTGCAAATGGATATCAAACTTCTTGAGTGAGCGATTGATACAAGTGGTCCTAAATGGCCACGTATCTGATCAACAGGCTATAAATACCAGAGTTCCCCAAGGATCTGTCCTGTCCGCAACCCTATTTCTGCTGCACATCAATGATATGTTAACACCCGGTATCGTTGGGTACGCTAATGACAGCACGGTTGTTGACAAATATCTGTCCATTGCGAAGGCCAACCGGAACGAAATCCTGTCTTGTCGAGAATCTATGATCGAGCGTCTGAATCTGGCACTTCAGAGCGTCTCCGAATGGGGTGATGCTAATCTTTTCAGGTTTAACGCTACCAAAACTCAGGCGTGTCTATTCTCAGCAAAACGGAGCCCCTTTGTCTTGCTCCGATTTTCCGAGGTGTATCCCGTGCCGATAGCTGATCATCTTGAGCTTCTTGGCATCAACCTTACATCAGATCTGAACTTTGGACGTTATATCGAGTCTTTTGCTACAACTGCAGCTAAAAAACTTGATGTCGTCTCAAGGGTTAGGCGATATTTCACACCGGGACAGCTTCTTCAACTTTATCAAGCTCAAGTCCGATCGTTTTTGGAGTACTGATGTCACCTTTGGGACGGATCTGCTAAATACCAGCTAGTGACTTTAGACTCCATGTAAAATCGCGTCAAGAAGCTCATTGGCGACACAGTGATTGTTAAGGCAAAGCTGCAAAGCCTTGAACATCGTCGAAAGGTAGCTTGCCTGTCGGTATTCTATAGAATACATTTCGAAGAGTTTGCAGCAGCGCTTCATGACCTGGTACCCTCTTTTCCTTTTCATCTGCGGGGCACTACACGTAGGCTGGGATTTCACCCTTATGTAATCGATATTCCTCCTTTACGTACGCAGCGCTGCGCCTCCACTTTCTTAATGCGAACAGCAAAGGAGTGGAACTCCCTGCCTGCTGAACTTTTCTCCGCCATGTATAACCTGGCCCTCATTAAAAAACGAGTGAATAGGCACTATCTAGGCAAGCATGCTCCACCTTCGTTCGCATCGTCACTTACCACCAGGTGAGATAGCGGACAAATGCTTGCCTATCTACAATAATAAAAAAAAAAAACAAGTATAGAATAGTTAGCTATGATAGAGTATTTGCAGCGAATGAAACAAAAAAACTATAAAATAGCTTTGCTTTTCACATTATGGGAAATAAAAATTCCTAAGAATCTAACTAGCAATTTTCGCGTAAACATGTGTGCAGCTCAGTTAACCTCAGTACAGTACAAGCCATGAACACTCAAGAATTCGGGAACTGTATGGTTGCAGAGGTTTGATTTTCCTTCTTTGACTATTTTCTCTTGAGTGAACAGAGGCAGAATAGCATAACTTCACGAGTGGCCATGACTCATCAACCATATAACACCACTATGTTTAAGAACTTAAAAGATTTTGAATAAAAAAATATATATATATAACTAGTGGACGCGCGCAGGTTCGCCTGCTTATTTGCACCCCTAGGGTGAATTCTAATAAACCACGAAACACTTGTTCAAGAAATATTTTTAAAAGTCTAAATTTCAAATTTCATAAAAATCAATGGTGATTTAAAAAAAATCCATACAAACTTTCAACCCCTTATTACCCTTAGGGGGAGAATACAAAAAAACCATGAAACACGTCTACAATGAAATACTTAAAAAAGTCTGTATTACAATTTTTTTAACAATCGGTGCTGATTTAAAAAAATTTTCAACCCCTATTTAAAAATTTGGGTTAAAATTTTTCCAAAATCCCTTCTTAGTGGATGTCCAAATTACGAAAATAAACATCTGTCCAAATTTCACGTTTCTACCATAAGCGGTTACGGCTGTGCGTGCGTCTTACCTCAGTCAGTGGGAACATGTCCTTTTATATATATAGATATTCTAAGTTCATAACTCACTAAGAAAATGTAATAAAATACTTATATACATACCTTTATATGTAATGATTTATTTTGACGATTGCTAAATAACTTGTCACAGTAGTTGCATTTAAATTTCACTTTACCCTTTTTCGTTTGCACTTGTTCCTCGACATCGTTGGCAGTTTCAATACTGACGCTAGCTAAAAAGAAATATAACACTCGTACATACATAAATAATTTTAAAAATTGAGACTATAAATACGACGATTTGAAGTTCGATCCCGTTCGATCCCGCCACTTAACATGCAATGTCTCGAGAATAAAATCATTAGAATACTAATAAATTTAATTTTTAAAATTTTCAAATCTAAGCTATTAATTTAATACACATATTTTGCAAAATATTTAGAATAAGAAATGAATACTTTAAAATTTTGCATATGTATGCATTTAATTTTATTATAATTTTATAAATATACTTAATTAATCAAGTTTCAATAACTATTGATCCACACAAAAAAGAACTCACCAATTTTAGTAGTGTCTTCAGTGATAACATCAACACTGTCATGGTGATCAACTTGTCCTCTCAGAGGATCTTCACTCGGGTCACTCAGTTCTGGTTGTTTAGTAATCAGGGACTCTCTTACTGGATGTGGTACCTCTTGACTAGATTGCGAATTTTCTGACACTTCTAAAACTTCTGCGTTCTGTGTTTCAGATGACTGTGACTGTAATTAATTATATTGGTAAATAACATTGTTTAGGCATAAATTTTATATTAAAAGTAATGTATTCCAACATGGTTAATTGTCTAAAGTCTAGACTCTAGATTCTAGAATATGCAATCATGCAATATTGTTAAAAATGCATGAAGTTAGAATATTAAACTAAGACTAGTTTAATATTTTTAAACTCAACTTCATGCAATTAAGTAATTTTTTATAAAAAATTACTAGTTTTTTATTTACACTTTTTATTCACATTTAATTTTATATAAATAAATATATAAATTATATTTTAATTTATACATTTAAATCCAGTGGCATAGCTAGGGTATTTGCTGCCTGGTGCTGCTTGGGACTTGATGCCCTCTAAAAAAAAAAACAGATTCAAGTGTCGTCTTCTACTCTCACGTACATCAAGCGTCAGACACTACAATCTGACATTGGCTACCTTTAAAAAATAATAATCGTCAACTTTGATGCCCGTTTCCTTTTGATGCCCGGTGCGACCGCACCGCTCCCACCCCCTTAGCTACGCCACTGTATAAACCTAAACAAACCTTGATTAATAATTAATTTATAAATAAAAATTAGTTTTTGATTTTATTTAAGTATGTTTGTTATATGCATGGTTGGCAGAGACAGAGAGAATTTATACACTCACACTGTCTTCGATGTTTCAAATTTTACTGGCCACTGTTGTGTTATATTGAACATATGATGAAAACTACCATTACCATATCATATAATCGATTAGAAGTTTTTTTTATTTAACTTTTAGATGCCTCTGCCTACTTCGCTATATGCACAGCTGCACTTATTGACTACTCCAATATTTTGGTTTAAAATTAAATTCTGATTACATTTATTTATTACCTATACCATAAAAAAAAACCTACAAAGAGATAAAGAAAAATGAGACATTTTTTACAGCTTTCAAATAATGTATTGATACTAGCTATTGATACTGCTAGCAAGTACTCCACTATAGTAATTCAACTAATGTCTCTGTCAACGGCACTTTAGAACGACTCGATTTACCAGGTTAAACATGTCTGTTATCCCTTTGCCTAGCTTACGCTGTTTATAGTCAGTGAAAACTATATGTAGGTACAAACTTTATTTATTTTAGTAGAGTTTTCTAAGGTTGGTTGGCTTTCACTAATATAATTTTCAGTTTTCATGGAGAAATAAAGAAAGGAAACGAATTCCCCAGTTGATATAGGTTATTTTACATTTGGGTATATAGATAGCTTCCTTATTTAATTGTCAAATACTTGGGCCCTTTTAAGATTTTACTTTTTAGATGTAAGATTTTTTTACGCCAGAGATAAAATGTTAATAGATTACCATATCATATAAGGTTCAGCACAGTACTTACACAGTCATCCTCAGCTTTAGAAGTGGGACAGGCTCGCACACTGCGTCCTGTATGGCCCGTGTCCTCCTGGTGGTCCTCAAACTGAAGACGTGTGGGGAACACTTCCCCGCATCCGCATACAAACTGCACTGGCCCATGCTGTGCTATGTGGGACATGTAACGGCCTACAGATGAGAACTCCATACCGCATATGGCGCATTGTTCACGTGTTTGACGCATGCGACCTGGAATTTATCAATAATAATCATATTTAAATTTAGCTTTTACAAACTATAGACATAGTAATAATGTTGTGACTTTGGTTTAGAAATTGTCTTCTTCCCATCTACTTTTTTATTTGTGATGCAGTAAAATAAACAACCATTTGGGGAAAATGGGGAACATTGTGTCTTTACATTAGATTCTTCTGTATGTGCAGAAAACATGCATATACTTAACGCTGAAACAATTGTTTTAAGAATTGGAGCACAAACAGTTTTTGTAAATTGACATATAACAATTATTTTTCTTATATTTGACCTTCAGTTTCCTATTACAAATTAATTAAGTAAAGAAAAATATAAACATATACATAAAAACTATATTACAAAAAATATAACAATGCAAAATTTACATACATTATTTAATCTACATACAAATTAAATAATTGAAAAAAAACAACTATCTTTTACCTTTAGGCCTTCCCCTTCCCTTTCCTTTAACAACTACGACAAGTTCGCCGGACTCTTCCAAATGTCCTATCACTTCAGGTTCTTGAGGCACAGTTGTTTTTGGCTTTTGTAATGATTCAATGTCAAGTTTCTTATCATGGTCAGTTTCTTCCATGTCTATCATACCTTCTTCAAGAAATATTTTTTCTAGTTCTTTACCCTGGATAAGAGAACATTTAAATGTTATTATCTATATACAGGGTGGAATTGTCAGCACCACTTTAAATGAAACCACAGCTTTAACTACTCTATAAAAGCCTAATATAATTCGGAAAAAAAATAATTCCCAAAAATAAAACAGTTATTTTTCCAAACAAAATAAATAATAAAATTAACGTTTTAAAATAAAACGCCATTTGTAATGTATAACATAGGCACGCACACACTTACCTGTCAGAGCGGCAACGTTGCACGCGTATGTGTGCGTCACACGAAATACAGGTATGGATAAAAATCGTGAAATGAAAAAAAAATCCTACGTCCAAACTGTTGAGCTACCTTGATTAATTTTTTTAGTTCTGGGTTTGAAATATTTTATCCTATATGCAGTTTCAGTAAAAGAAGCGCTGCCTCTCCCACCCTGTATATAAAAGGACTTGTCCTCACTGACTGAGGTAAGATGCACGCACAGCCGTAACCGCTGTGCGTAGAAACGTCAAATTTGGACAGATGCTTACTTTCGTAATCTGGACATCCACTAAGAAGGGATTTTGAAAAATTTTAACCCTAAAGGGGTGATATAGAGGTTGAAAGTTTGTATGGAAAAAAAAATCAATCGGCACCGATTTTTATAAAATTGAAAATTTAGATTTTTAAAAGCATTTAATTGAACACGTGTTGCATTGTTTCCTAGAATTCTCCCCCTAAGGGTGCAAATAGGGGGTTGAAAGTTTATATGGAAAAATCTTCAAATTGCCACCGATTTTTATAAAATTTGAAATTTAGACTCTTAAAAATATTTCATTGAACACATATTTCGTGGTTTATTAGAATTCACCCCTAAATAAGCAAGCGAAGCTGCGCGCGTCCGCTAGTTTCATATATTCATGTTTCAGAAAAGCTCTAAAAGTTTAGTAGTTTAGTTGTAGTTGCTATACTACCAATATCATAACTCACAATGAGGTTGTCATATTGCAATGGGACAGGTTGGACTCACGGGGAATTCTTCCCTACAATATTTTTAATAGTGGTTATATATATAAATTCCTCTATAATAATAGTATTACCTGAACAGCTTCTTTAAATCTAGTTGGAGCTTTCCGCCTTCTCTTTCCAGATGGTTCTTCTTCATCTTTACTGCCAGATTTTGTTTTAATTTCTTCTTTTTCTTTGGCAACAGCTTCTTGCACCAGGTCTTCTGGACTTTTAGCTTTCTTTGGGGGCCGGCCTCTTTTCCGCTTTGGTTTCTCAAGTCCAGCAACTTGAAGTGATATTGGATGTTCCACATGATATACTCCATCACTTGTATTGACTATAAATTAAATGAGTTATATTTTTATAACCGATGTTTAAAAAAAAATGTGTCTTGGCACTGAGTAATGGTAGTGAATATACTGGAAAACAATATTTATTTAAGAATTGAAGAGCAAACAGTTATTATTATTAACAAAGAAAAGAATTTGTTGTGAGAAATATTCAAAGATATTCAGGGCTATTGTTTTGAAATGTACCACACAGCATGTAAAACCTCGAGAATTCAGTGGTTAGTGCTTTAGGGCAATTAGTAAGGGTAATATTAAAATATGTTGTAGTTATAAAAACCAAAATATTTTGTTTATTTGGGATGCTTTATTTATTATAGTTATACAATCCAGTATTCATTTATCTTTAAAAGTAACACATATGTAAGATTCTATTATTGTTCTTATAATTATTTGAAATATTTTTTGTTACATTTAATTAACTTACTCTCATAAATAATTTTCTCAGATATAACTTCTGGCGCTTCTGTTGTAGATGAATTTAATACATTTTTCTTATACTCTTTCTCTCGTTGATACAACTCTCTTATAATTTTCTGGAATTAAAATTTTATAGCATGTACATGCTTTTTTCCAAAAATAAAAATAGTATATTTTATAAAACTTTTAGTACATTTCGTAACAAAATTTCGTGAGCGATATTAGAAAATAAAGAGTGAAACTTACTTGACCATTTATTATTAGATTTAAGAATTCAACAGTGGCTTCCAACTGAATAGTACAACCAGGACAAATAGTACGAGGAAGTTCTCCATCATCTGATACCTAAAAATCAACAGGAATTAAAATTTCTAACGCAAGTTGGATCAAAACACTTATTATATTTTGTATAATATGAAGACTTTTTAGATTTTCATATATATTTTTACAAAAATTCTGTTATTTTATTTTCATAAAATTTCTGACGTCAAATTGTGGCGCCACCATTTATCAATTCTTAAAATATAACATTTCACATATTATTATAACAATAAGTCCGCAACATCAGTATTAATTTTGATTAACTAAAGTAAATACTCAAAAAAAATTAATGAGATTTTTTAAACTTTAATTTTAACTAAAAAATTCAAGCGATAAAAATAAAGATGGGAAAATGAAATAATTTGAAATAAAAGGTCGGCCATTTTGACAAAATTAGGAGTCAAAACAATCACAATTTATTGTAAAATGAGTTTACCTTCAAAGGTAAGTAGGTGTTTATTATTTGACTTAAGTTTTGATTATT
The DNA here is from genome assembly GCA_013403645.1 of Heliconius nattereri. Taxonomy (NCBI): domain Eukaryota; kingdom Metazoa; phylum Arthropoda; class Insecta; order Lepidoptera; family Nymphalidae; genus Heliconius; species Heliconius nattereri. The sequence goes on from JAAIXI010000230.1 coordinate 9,845,328, forward strand.
TTCTTCACTAGAATATAATAATGTTCCGTTGTCATTTTCTTCGCCACATAATCTACATACTGTAGAATTATAAAGGAACACTTCCATCTTTGTACTATAAAAATATTTTCGTGCGCCATCTACTTCCGTAGTAATGACAATGTGTAAACGTCACTGCTTATTTCACATGTCACGTTAACGTTTAGAAATTAAATTTGATAAAAAAATTACACTTATAATTTATATTTATATATATTTGTTTAATAGAAACAAAGTAGTTGCATTATAAATATATATTATAAATAGATTAACTACAATAAATGAAAAATTATATTTATTTATTCCTGATTTATATCTGAGCTCATTTATTATATTTTTTTACATATTTTATTTAAGGGATACAGCGTGAAGTTAGTTTAATTAGTTTTTAGTTTATTTTATTTATTAAATAAAACCAATGAATGGATTCTATTCATATTGAAATACTGTAACGTGTATTTATTTCATTTTATTATATTTTAATTTACAAATCACCATATCAAAAAATTAAATAGGATTTGTGTGTGGCAGCATTAGTCAGTACTGCCATAATCATGTCTTTTCTTTCTTTCAAAGCCCTTTCCGGTTTAGTTCCTGGGGCTAGGAGCCGTAGTTTCGGTTTTTATTATTTTAATCGCCCGTAATCCTACAAAATGAGAATTTATAAGGATATTATTACCGGTAAATTGATTTAACATTATAATAATGACTATTTCGTGTTATTATTTTTATATTTTATTGTGTATCATTGTTGTGAGTTTGACATTTACGGGACTTGTCTCATCGGATTTATTCATTACAGACTGCAGTGCCACATCGACACTCTTATATATTATCAAGTTTTGAAGAAATTGTGTAAATTATTATTCAACATGTTATCTTTTCAGGTGACGAGATGTTCTCGGACACATACAAAATGAAACTGGTTGACGAAGTGATCTACGAAGTCACCGGTAAATTGGAAACCAGGGTCCAGGGCGAGGTTAAAATCGATGGATTCAATCCATCAGCTGAGGAGGCGGACGAGGGCACCGACACCAACGCCGAGAGTGGTGTCGATATAGTCCTCAACCACAGGCTCGTTGAGAGCTACGCCTTCGGTGACAAGAAATCCTTCACATTATACCTTAAAGACTACATGAAAAAGTGAGTGCAAAGTGTTTTTACCGACGAGATTCCAAGTTATTATAAGTGAATGACTAACATAAAAGCATGGTGATTCACTAGACTTTTTTTGTGTTGCAATATGCTGTGAGCTTACTTTCAACTTCGCTTAATCGGTATTTATATCAATGTTCTGTTATTTCTCTTATTTCTAGACTTATGTTTACGAAATTGTTATCTATGTTTGGGCTGTGGCCTTTATCAATGTCAAATTTTCACTATCTCGTTCACTACACCACAGCTAGAGATTTGGTGGAAGAATCTGATTACCACGAATCCCTATGGATTACGAAAATATCACTTAAAAAGAAATTGTGACTTAAATTTTCACAATGGTTTTTAGTTTCCATTTAAATTATGATATGAAAGAATTTTTATATATATCAAAGTCATCATTATATTTTTATTTCTGTTTGATAGAAACAGAATTCTCAATTAATTTTGATTAGCTCTTTTTAGGTATAAATGAAATTATTACACATATGGTACTATCATCCTTCTACTGTATACTTTCACCTTATGACTGACATTTATTATAACTAAACTTAAAAATCTGAAGATATAAATTCAGCCAGAAAATAAAGAACAGAGCCTTGATGTTGCTTTTTGCTTTATTTTACATAATTATTCATTTACTAACACTCGGTTGCATCATCTAATACCAGAGATTAATATATAATGTTGATCTATGGAGCTTTTGATGCAAGAGCAAAAAACTTTAGTGAAAAAACACTTATTTTTATAGTGAGTGTTCATGAAATGGAGATAACATGTCTGGTGCATTGTTTAAAAACATGCTTTTACTAAATGGTTAATACTTGTTAATAGCTGTGTTAATATTTAGTTTAAAATTTATACATATAGTACATTAAAGATTCTGCAGTATAAGTAGAAATGGGATGGTTGTGGGTTATATTACCACTTAATTATTTTTAGTTTTATGCCCTGGTAACAAATTACTGAAACTGAATTCTGCCATATGTGTCAAAAATCAGATTGAAAGTGTAGTAAAAGGTTTCCTATCACAGGTTATATGCAGTAAAAAAAAATGTCCCTAGTAAATGTAACATTTGATAGATAGACAGAGCATTGAATCTAATGTTGCACATGACTAGCCTCAATTGATTATATTAACTATTTATAATTAAACAAACAATATTTAAAAGTCATGATTTGAATTTAATTTTATGTCCCAAGAAAATATGATATGATATTTCACTTCTTCAATTTCAGATTAATAGCACAATTGGAAGAGAAGGCACCTGATCAAGTAGATGTATTCAAAACTAACATGAACAAAGCAATGAAGGATATACTCGGAAGGTTTAAGGAGCTGCAGTTCTTTACTGGCGAGTCCATGGACTGTGACGGCATGGTCGCCATGTTGGAATACAGGGATATTGACGGAGTATCGACTCCCATCATGATGTTCTTCAAACATGGTCTTGAGGAAGAAAAGTTCTGAACAGCATATGTGATACTAACTCATAATATTCCAGCCAGCCTAATAAATTCCTTTTTTTCTATTTATTTTACTTTGTTTTTACCAATCATGTCTGTCCGCTCAGCAGTACACAGCTTCGGCAACTCCCCGTAAAAGGCTGAACTTTTGTAAAGAATTGATGTTGCATATTATTTAAAATAAATATTTAATGACTTACTTATTTTTTTTATTTCATTTTTGATTTATGCTACAACAACCAATGAATATAATATAAATAAGAGTACTAATATATAACAATCACTAATTTAAGTAATTTTTTACATCAAAAATATTTAATTGCTTAACCCATATAGACCCACTGTGCTCAATTGGTAACAATTATTAAAGTACCCTTGTTTTTAAATATTTTTATGCAGTTCATGTATATGTAACATTGTGATAATAAACAGTATATTTATGTTGTGGCCGTAAAATTCATTTAAAATACATTTATAATTGTTCATTTCATGCATCTTGTGGAGCTGTTCCTTAAATCAGTGAAGGTGAAAAGTAAGTATTTTCTATTTTTAACTTTTTCTTCACTGTGCTTCACAAGCTAATGCTCAATGGGCCATGTACATACAAAGCAAAAGATAAACCTTTGTCAAAGAATATCAAAAGGATATGAATTCACAATAATCGACTGTAAAGTTCGTTTTAGTTCTTCAGTTACCTACGGTCTACGGTGCGTCGCTTCGAGCGTGATAGTTGAGCACACATTACTTCCCTAATATTACGTCACGTTTGCCCAATGGAGAGAATCACAGAACACATTTACTCAAAGTTACTTAGTTTACTTGGAGAGAATACACTACGTGACGCTAAAAAAAATCAAACGTTCTTCAAAACCTTTACTGCCTTCTATGATGATTGCACGTTAGTTGAATGTTCCTATTAAGACAGTATTTTCATTTAAGCTTCACAGATGTCACTTAATTGCAATACAAAAAAAAATGGATATATATTTATGGTTGTATCAGGCATGGTTTTGAGCCCAAAAATTAAATATTTCGGTGGGGACATGGATTATTCCATGTTTGTTTTTATTACTTTAACATTGTAATTATTGACTAATAATTTCATAGAAATACAAATAATCATAAGTTACGTGTAATTATTCTGGAGACTTAACTGCCCTACGTAATATGGTAAATCAAATAATGGATAAATTATAAATGAATTCCTCAATATAAAAATTTTTTCGTTCCGCTTTTGGCAAAAAAAAATCCGTTTTTTTAATTTATAATGTTAATTAATCCCAATTTTTACTAAGAGATTTTGATTTTAAATGAAATTATTTTAACCGCATTAATCGCGTTTATTTAAGACTAGCGGACGCGCGCAGCGTCGCTTGCTTATTTTGGGGGTGAATTCTAATAAACCATAAAACATGTGTTCAATGAAATATTTTTAAGAGTCTAAAAATTGGTGTCGATTTAAAAAAAAAAATCTATAGAAACTTTCAACCCCTTAATTGCACCCTTAGGGGGAGAATTCTAGAAAATGATGAGACACGTGTTCAATTAAATACTTTCAAAAATCTAAATTTAAAATTTAATAAAAATCGGAGCCGATTTAATTTTTTTTCCAAACAAACTTTGAACTCCTATTTTAAAACTCCTTTAGGGTTAACATTTTTCAAAATCCCTTCTTAGTGGATGTCCTTATTACGTTAGTAAACATCTGTCCAAATTTCACGTTTCTACGCACAGCGGTTACGGCTGTGCGTGCGTGCGCCTTACCTCAGTCAGTGAGGAGAAGTCCTTTTTATATATATAGACATTTTTAGGAACCCGACGTTTCGAACACTTTGCAGTTGTGTTTCTTTCACAGATTTTGATTGATTTTTAATCTTCAGATTGTATACTTATTGGATATTTTTTAAGAAATAACTATGTTATAATTACATTTAAATAATATAAAATTGGATTTAATTTTCAATGTAAGTTTTAGAGAGAATTTAAAAAAGCACGTGGCATAACAAGCTAATGTTTCATTTCTAAATGACAAGAATTAAAATAACGTGTCAATTTTAAAAAAAGCAATAATATTTTTATTCTATATTAATTGTGTCATAAATAACATTTTTCTTAATTCGACAAAAGGGTAAAAAGGGAAAATAAAATGCATTATATTTGAGGTATGTTATATTTATCAAGTTTGTATGTAGGTTACTACAATAAAGTACAGAAATGACTGATGATCTATAACGTGACAACTCTAATCACAATTATTCATATGTATTCATTGTTTTGTATACATTTTAGGCATTCGCTAGGCGCTAAACGTATGCCATTTTAGTCTTTAATTTCTCCATAATCAAATAATATCGAAATATTATGAAAGGATTAAATAAACGGGCAATGGTCACAGGTATTGAGTTATAAAGTTTTCTGGAATGTTCTCAGCTTGGTCTTTGATTTTTGTTTTTGTTAATTTTATAAAGTTTAACTTATTTGGAACTTTCGTTTGAAACTTGAGATAAATTTTGTATCTGTAAAAGTCAAGCGCAAAACAGAACAGAAAACTCTTGACTTTTAATTTAAGGCTTAAGGCTTTTAATTTTTTTGATGCAATATGGAAAGTAGAGGTAAGAATGAAAAAGTTTTTATGAATGAATAATATTTTTTTAAAAAGGCATGTTATTAAAATTATATGGAATTTGAATATTTGTTTTGTGGTTTGCTCTCTTTTCAAGCAGCCCCACTGTTTAAGGCTTCAGTAATGGATTCTTAGTTACTACAATTTATATAAAGGTAATAAAATAAGTAAAACAAAAATTAGAAATAAAAGAAACAATGCTCTACTTTCCATATGTACCTACCATATTATAATTATGAATGTGTTTCTGAAATTTACACGAGTGTTGCCATTTTTGTTTATTTATTTTTAATATAAAGTGAACCTTATGGATTATGATTTTTATTTATATATTGAATATTAATTATCAATACTTCGACATAACTTGAATGACAGATGTTAAAGTGAGCGTAAACGATTACGAATAACACTAAAAATCGATATAAAAATAATAATAATAGAAGAATCGGTTTCTTACAATAACAATATCGATTCAGCAATCATTCGTAATCGCTTAACCAGTGTGAAAGCTACAAGGTATAAATATAAACTTAGTGCTCACATTTCGAAAATCTACAATTAAATATATTTTTCTAATTTCAATAGAATACTGTTTGAATAAAACATTTATGTATTTTATTGCTTTTGAATTTCTTAAGTAACTAAAACTCAAACACGAAGGGGAGAAATCAATTGAGCATAAATTTGAAGTGTAGATCTGGAAAAGTGCGTCATATCTATAATACGAATTTAATATTATAAATAGTGATAGTATGTGTTAGGGCCGGTGTTTAGAAGGAAAGAAACATAAAAGTGAAATATTAATTATTAGAATTATATTTAATAAACATCTTTTTCTTTTATACTAAAGAAAAATTTAAATAGCAAAGCTTTATATTTGAATATCTGACAGACCGACAGGTTCATTAAAATAATTGATGGTAACAACTGGCAAGTTAAAAAATTCTTAAAAGGATCTTGTTAAAATAAATATGCTTAAAAATAAACATAAAATACTTTTAAGGTTATTGTGGAAACGGGAGGGATAATCCATAATGTTGTAAAGATCTAAAATGGTTTATTTTTTGGGTAATAATGGAGACCTATACACTCGTGAAAGCCTTAGGAAATCAAGTAGTATTCCTCTCCCCTAAGCCCGGCCCCAGTACGTTCTAAAGGATGTCAGTCCGTAAACAATGTGATCGATATCGGGTACCGAAGTTATTTCATGATATTTAATTTTAGAAGAGCAAAATCGTAATAAATTTTATAAATATCTCAATTTTAATATAAATATATTTACATTCGTTATTACTAAATATTTCCTCTTACATTGGTGTCTTATTTAACGCACGCTTAATTAATTAGTCACCTAATAGTAAAATAAGATATTAAGATTTCATATGGAATGGTTTTTGTACAAAATCAAATACAAACTCCACCAATGTGCTGCCTGCCAGTTGTAATATTATTGTGATATTTTATAATTACTATTTTACATATTATTTAATTATCAATTTCTAATTTTATTAATATTTATTATAATACATATGAAACAGGTTATTATGGTGAATTGTCTATTTGTATATTTCGGTACCTATATGTACTTAAAACTATTTTAGAATACTCGAATGTTGGTAGTTTACACTGAACTGGCAGCACCATCTCGCACTGGTAGAAAATCCCATGGTGTACCTCCCTCGTTAAAACTTATCGCGACTAGCCTGTACATTGTACGAATCGGTCGTTTCGCATCATCATATGAGTATGGTCGTTTCGTTGTTACACTAACAAATTAATTACTGTATGATCGTTGTCCTTCTATCGATTATATAGCTGTGACATTTGACAGCTGGTCCGAATCTATTTAATCGGTTTTAACTTGCACTGCGACGTTAGAATCGATTAATCAAAGTAGCACAACTCGGCAACGGATCAAAGCGGACACTAAAACTATTAACTTTTATAAAGTACGATGATACGAGTCAACCTTTGAAAGTCAAACTTTCAACACCTCCCATTGAAAAATAGATCCATAACTACTTAATTTATAATTTACAAATAAGGTACTCTCTTATGTCGAATAAGATATAGGATAGTCCACCGACCGGCACTTCATCCTTTACGGATCGTTCGTAGGAAATCATAATGGAATGAAGATTTATTGCTAGAATTACAAGATCACAAGTGGAAAGAGTTCACATCACTTCACACACTAACACTCAACACTCAACAGTTGAAGGTGTTATGGCTGCAGGATCGGGGGAATTCCTCGTAGCCGCTTTCCGGTATAATTGAGTACTCGGGCTCGCTATAATCGGGGACTCCTCGTTCGTACTCCCGCTCTCTATCTCTATCCCGATCGCGCGGGAACCCTATCACGGTTTCAGAACGCAAGTACCCGTTTTCTTGCTTGCGAGAGTAGCGCGTCTCATTACGCTGAAAGTTCTCCGGATGGCATATAGCATTGTTCTTTTTCTCCGGCAGCGAGCGGAGAGAGCCGTTATTGAGCGCCGGCGCGCCGTTATTGAGGGTGAGGGGTTGGTGGTTGCCGATGTACGTGAAGCCGTTGGCGGGCATGGTGCCGCCGCCTCCCGAGCGCTGAGGCCGTCGCGCGGAGTTCTGGCCCGACATGAAGAACACGCTCGGCGAGGCGTAAAGCTCTAGCTACAGCTCCGTCACCGGTATGGGCCTGAGGCCGGGCGCGTGCGGCGCGTGTGGCGCGTGCGGGTAGTGCGACGGGTGGATGCCGCGCACTATGCAGTCCTCCTCGGTGGATATCGGCTTGTGATACTCCAAGTTTTTGCGCCCCTTGTTCCACTTATAGTCTTTCAGCTTCTCTTGCATGTTTTTACGATTTCTGTATAAAATCAATAGTAATGTGGCGACGGCGACGGCGACGCAAGCGACTACAATGATGCAAATGATTGTTTGTTGTCGCGAATCATGTAGCACGCAACCCAAGTCGTCAGCATTCAATGTTTTTAAATATTTATCTTTTAAGTGTTCCGGGCTGGCGCACTGGATTTGGGTAAAATTGCTTTTGTCATTCAATAGCTGCTGGAGCCACAGCAGTTGGCAGTCGCAGAATATTGGATTGTCAGTTAAGTCGAGTTGCTTCAATTCCTTTCCAATGAAAACGCTTTCGCTAAGTGTTATCAATGCATTGTCTCTCAATGACACATGTCGTAGCTTTGGCAGGCCCAATAAGGTGCAATCTTCTATAACAGAGAGTTTCTTATTATTTGTGAACACTATACTTTCTAAATTGATGTTATCTTCGAAAGCACCTTTTTCGATGCGCTCCAGTTGAGTCGCACCGGTTACATCCAAGAATTTCAAATTTTTCAACCCTTTAAAGGAATGGCTTTCTAAAACAATGAAATCATTTTGGCCTATGTACAATTCTTCTAATCTAGTTAAGCTTGATAGTTGCTGCGTGGGCACTATACTTAATCTGTTCCCGAATAGGTTAAGACTCCTTAATCCTGGGAGGCCTCTAAACGCATTATCGCTTATATTTGAGAGTCCAGCTCCATTCAAATCCAGCACTGACAATCGGTTGAGACCGGCAAAAGCGTCGTCAGGCAGAAATGAAAAAGCGTTTAACCCCACGTGTAACTCGGCTAAACTTCCTAAAAGACTAAATGATGTTGTAGGCACTGAGCTTAACTGATTATCATCTAAGTAAAGTATCCTCAACGCTGACAATCCAGCGAAAGCTTTAGGTTCTATCCTAGATATCCTATTTTGTCCTAAATTTAACTCCTCTAACCTTGGCAAAGTTGCAAATACTCCATTGGTTAGTTCTTCTAAGAAATTGCGTTTCAAATTGAGCACAGTTAGAGAATTTAGTCCCTGAAATGTGCTGTTAGAGACTGATGATATTTTATTGTGGTTAAGATGCAGTTCTTGCAGTTTTCTTTGATAGGAGAAACTTCTTTCTGGTATATTGACAAGATGGTTCTGGGATAGGTCTAGATGCTGTAGTTCAGCGTAAAATTGCATAGAGGCGTCTATAGTTTTTATTTTATTATTGCGAATAATGAGTCGTTGAATAGAAGGGTTGAGTGCAATGGGAAGGACATCGAGGCGGCTTTCTTCACAGACCACTACAAGTGTGTCATCGTTGCAGCTGCAGCCTCCAGGACAGTTGGCGAGAGCAGACGCACCTCGTCCCGCTAAGAGTTCCAGGCATATAAGGAAAACCTGAAAAAGAAAATATTTACACATAAATTTTCATAATATAGTTAGTAATATGAAATTCTTTACATAAATATAACAAAAAGTACGTAATTGAATTTTATCCTGTAGGAAACATTTTATGCATTCATTATTATAATTGGGCTTCGTTAGATATCTATCTATTCAGAATTTTATTGTTAAAGGATGTCGATACAAATATATTCTAATACTAGCCACCCCGTGACGTTGCGCGCTTGAAAAAAAATATTTAAGTGTATATACAACGAAAATTGAATAATTTAATTAACATGAATCTGTAAAAATCACATAAATTGATTTATGCTAGATTATTTAGACGTAATATACAGACCAACTACATCAACTATTGTTGATAACTATGTAGAGTAGAGCTTGACATAGACAGACACACAGTAGTACGGAAATTTAATCAAATCTTAATATTTTCTTACATTACTTGTTTCTTTGACGTTCATAGAGTCATCGAATTTTAAAAACATTCTCCGATAAAATATTAAACCGTCCACCGTTATTTCTTAAAGAAACATTAACTGAAAATTGAAATGCATCCATTTCAGTCTGCTCAAAGCGGGGATGTTTTTGATGCGAAGCACCAATATATAAGGTGAATTGATAGCCACTCTGTTATAAAATAAGATGAAGTCGATGTAAGAGTGAGGGCTCGTCGCAAAAAGTAAAACGGAATGCTATTGGAATGGGAATTTTGCGCAGTTTTAATTTATTAAAATTCGCTTCGTCGAGGTGCCCGAGGCAGCTTCTTTGCTTCAAAGACGAGCACTTTTATTACGTTTCCCCTTTGCGACAATTAGCTGCGAGATCCGAGCGGGACTGTGATTCAGCCGGAGTTTCGCGTAGTTTAATTCTGTTACGATGCGATTTCTCCTAGATGCAACGTCAACAGTCTCTTTGTCGAATGAAACAACATTAAAATGCATGACAGGATTTTATTTCATTGTAGCTCTCAACTATATTTAGTTATTTAGAATAAAACTTTATAATGATAATTAAGAATTAAATTAAACTTTCATATTGAGAGGAGCGTGCTCGGATTGCATGTTATAATGGAATACTAACAAACAGGAAGGGACGGGGGCTGGAGCAAGTTACGAAGTTTATCTTTCGACTTATGCCACAGCAATTCCACATCAAAGAAATGGTACGAATAACGATGAGTTTTCACTATAGTTTCACAATTGTAGGTTAGCGCCGAAGCTTTTCCGAACAATAAACATTGTTTCTGAAAATCAAGATAGGGAAAAAACAATGCAGAGTTAATGCATGTGTAGCGTCGGGCGTTCCGGGCGGCTTTCCCGGTACAAATCATAATCAAAACTCGATATGCAGGTCATTCGCAAACAGTGCTGTTCGTTTTGCGCTGTCCCGGTGAAATTTCCGCTAAAATCCAATAAACGGCTATATTCGCGCGTGGTGCACAGATTTTGTCTTGTTTTGGAAATGCTTCGCTGTTTTTTTTTTTTTTTGGTAAATCGTGTAGCTATCGTATAGGTTTGCATCGGATGAATGCAACGTCGATGGTCGGTGAATCTCGCGTATATCGTGCCTTTTTTCGTTTTCATAGTTTGATGGATTCAATTAAGAAATATCTATAAAACTTTTATTCTATCGCTTTAGACTTTTCTTTTTTATAACAAAAAGGTAATAAAATATGTATAGGTAAGGTAGGTGTTATTTTGTTTTAAATTTACAAAATATATTCAATAGAAACACGTTTATTTATTTATATGATAATTCTATGTGAGAGCAATCACGTTTTTACCGCAAAAAAGGCATAAAAATAAAGTCGGTCGGCGTTTATGGCGTAGCGTGAAATACCGCAGGGTGTGATAGCTATGCAAATCACATAATTGTAGCCACGGAGAAAGGGGGAAAAAAAACTCGAGCAAAGGATAGGAGTCATAAGTGAAATTAAGAACAGTAATTTTAATATGAAAGAGTACTTTTTTACAAGCGGAATATTCGTCGACGGTTTTAATTGATTTTTTTTGTAGTTTACTTCGGAAACTGTTATAAAATTATAATAAATGGTATATACTAATTACGTCAATGTGGCGCTCTTGTAAAAGCTGAACTCGCTTAGGTTTTCCTCTGACAAAACTAGACAAATTCAAACAATTATATTGAAAAGAAGAAGTTACATACTCAATTCTTTGAACGTCAAATAATTTTCCACGAATTCACTAAAAATCAAAGCTCAGATCTGAGAGTAACCGCAGGAAACTGTACATCAACTGTACAATGTAAGCTACTACTAATTTGATTTAGGTACTAAGTAGGTAGGTTGATATTTAAGTATTCAATCCTTTTTCAGACTTTTCCAGTCGTTATTCAAATTAGTGCAAATTTAGCGGCTTTCTGATTATAAGTACGAGAAACGGTCGCTGAACGGACAGACGCGACGGTGGAATTACAAATTTCGGAAATTAGGCGGGGTCCGGCATCCGGACTTAGGGCATAACAGCGTTTCAACTCGGCGCGGCGGCCGCGTTTATTTACATAAGGAAATATTTATATTTCATGAATCTCTTAAATTTTTTTGTTAACCTCGCTCCTTAGGAAATTGCACTTTGCTTCCCTTTTTGTATATTTCTTTAGTGGATTAACACTGTTCGTTTTGTGTGTTTATTTTATGTAGAAATGTAGATCATCCATCTCGATATTTAGTTGATTTTTATTATAAAATATTTGATACCTATATAAGATTATATATCTACAGTAAATAATCAACTTACGTTTTTCGTGATACGAAAAAATATATAAAAAAATAAATACCCGCCATAAATTAAAAACGCAGCGCGACCATTTTCAACACTATTCACAAAAAATATACATAAAATCAATTTTAAACGATATACAGGGTGGAAGAGGCAGCGCTCCTTTTACTGAAACTGCATATAGGGTAAAATATTTCAAACCCAGAACTAAAGCAACTAATCAAGGTACCTGAACAATTTTGACGTAGGATTTTTTCTTCATTTCTCGATTTTTAAACATATCTGTATTTCGTGTAACGCACACATACGTCTGCGACGTTGCCGCTTTGACAGGTAAGTGTGTGTGTGTGTTTATGTTATACTTTACAAATGGCGTTTTATTTTAAAACGATAATTTTATTATTGATTTTGTTTGACAAAATAACTTTTTCATTTTTGGGAATTATTTTTTTTCTGAATTATATTAGGCTTTTAAAGAGTAGTTAAAACTGTGGTTTCATTTAAAGTGGTGCTGACAATTCCACCCTGTATATACGCATTGATCGTGAAATACAAAGCGATCAGAGAACAACCGCAGTTTCACGCGTTATTACAGGCGGCACGTTTCCGCATATTTGCTTTGCCGCTGTCCACATATAGAAGATATATATATTACCACAGCGGTCAGCAAGATGGGGGCCAGGCTAGGGTGGCTGTTGAAACTGGATTTCCGCGCTTCATTTGGCGTGGACAAACGTGGGCAAAATGAGTGGCATTATGTAGATACCGGTACCTGAACGCAGACGGTTATCGCAACTGTTAATTGGTCGCGTGATTTGTCGTCGTTAATAGACAAATTCTGTTGGTATAGGTAGGCGTTCGCGCAGCGCCGTGTCGATTTAATTATGTGAGATTAATTGTGAGGTTGTTTCCTTTTATTTTTATGTAGGGATTTATTGTACATCTATTATGTATGGAATTGACGAATGTATTCTACATTTATATTCTTATTTAATTTTATCAAGACAATACGCGGAATTAAGATACTCGATACGCAATTCCTCCAGAATTCCGTGGAAAATGGGGAGACTAACACTCTACTCTACTAAGACACTCCTTAGCTATAGGTTCCCTCTGCCTACCCTGATTACAGGGTTAAAAATAATGATTTCATATATTGTTTTAAAGGCAACCCTTACAATGATAGTTAATTAAAATTTAGGTAGAAACTTACCACAAACGCGTTGTACGTGATGTAACTGAGGCGTCTCGCGACGAGCAATGGGAGTGGCGCCATCTGGAAAAAACATAATACTCATATTAAAGAGTGATCTTGTATTCATATTTTTTTTTAGTTTCGTTGTATCCAGCATGTAACAGGGTACGGAGTATTTTAAAACTGCCCTCTAGGCAGAGGGAATTGATAATTTCTTAGTTTTCCCACCTTACTCCCAATTTCCAGTCTTTGCGTGTTGAGTAGCTTCAACGCCACGTTTGGTCTTATTACCAGAGTAAGAAAATGAAAACATTGCATTACCCCGACCAGGAATCGAACCCATTACAGTCTGACGCTGCAACACTGCGTCACAACGGCGGTTCCTCGATAGTTTCGGTCGTAAATTACACTTCAATTTCAATTGTCAATGCCTACGTAGCTGGTATGTAATTTTGCCTTTGAAGGTAATTTGCGAAGGGTTTTTTGTGATACTTTGTTCGAATGATGACTGTATTTTTGCAATTATGTCGTTTTTTGTAGAATTTTTATACGTCTTCATATTTTTTTAAATTTATTTATTCGGGGAATCGACAAACATACCACGACAATTAAGTGGAAGGCGGGAAACATATAATACTTATATATCCTTCCAAGAAAAAAAAATGCCGCCGAAAAATAAAAATATAATAGACATATTATAACGCCGATACAAAATGTTTTTAATTATAAGCAAACAAAATTTATCGATGCTATTTGAGTAACTACGAATAATATTTTATGACTGAATACAAATAAATGTACATAATAAAAATTTAAATAAAATTTGCATATTTAAACGATAGTCGAAATATATTTCGTTATTTACATATTATGTTTGTATTTCAAAGCAGCTGAAACCTATTGTCTAGAAACTAAAGTAATTAGCTTTCAGACTAATTTTCATTTAGACATTTCACATTCAAATCGTTGTGCATTCGCCAGTTCTTTAGTTGAGGACGGGGACGTCGTTCTGTTGAATGAAGGCCAATGGCCGGTATTCAATTTCAATGTCGAAAATGGATATCGTGAAAAATAAGACAACCTTTATTGGTTTTTGTCAAATGTTAACTATAAATAACTATAACATTTATTTTTCTCATAAATGTTTTCACTATTTGTCCTCACGTTGAATCTCACAGGGAACCTAAAGTTAAGACACTCCGTTTCCTATTTTCCGTCTAGTTTTGAAGACATTAAGTGTTGAGCAGCGGAAATTCACGTAATATATATACTTGATTTCAAAATATATGTAAAATAACAATAATACATTTACGAATTAATATTAAATGTAATAGCTAAACAAAAAATCTACATTGGGTTTTTCGAAAATACGTAATAAAAAACAACAATCATCCATACCTATTTTTAAATAAAATAGTTATTTACGTCAATTACAATAAAAATGCAACAATTTCCTTTCAAAGCACACTGCGGAAGCCAAGTAGCCTCACCTATATTTAACACATGGTTGCCACGTGCCGGTTCCCAGCGAGCCTGCGATTATGCAGTTAGAGTGTAGGTTTATAACAATTTCATTTGCCTACACTGTAATTACACTTGAGCAAACCAAGGAGCATTAGCATTGAGCATTACCTGTTATTTCTAACTTCTATTGAAACTTTTGCTCAGTTTGCTTTATGTTTATTGAATTGCTCTATTTTTGTGTGTAAGGATGATTCATTGAAGTGATTTTTTCTACATGTATCATTACAGAAGAAAATGGTTTGGGTACCTTGGAGTGGGCATGAGATAAAGACGTAAATTTATTAATTTTCTTTTCTAAGGCTGCGTCTACTAAGGCTTCAAAGTTTGCTTAAAGATAAATATCCAATATATCTTAGTATATACGAAATTTTATATACATTGTAGATATTTAATACAGTAATACTCAATATTATATTTGATTCGTTCAAGTTTAAAGCAAATCCGCACTTGTATCGAGACGCGTGTGTCTGAAAGTAATTAACCGCTCTGGAAATGTTAATTAAAGAAAAGTTCTTGTGTATGAATCTAGGTAAGCAGCGTTATAGGCGCATTCTGAGAGAGCTTGATACCTACTAGTCGCTGCTGTTCAACTTTTCATTGTTTTATTATTGCATAAACGTATTTATGTGTAATTAGAAAAGTTTAAATCGTTCTCAGCTAGCAGTAGTACATATTTGTACGTATATTGAAGAAAAAGAGTTGCCGGTGCATTACCATTTATATCTTCTTTCAGCTTCTCGCGGTATGCAGGGTAGGCAGCTTAGCTTAGCTTTAAGACATTCTGCTCTTCACTTTCCTCCAAATTCTGACATTGCGTGTTGAGTGGCGGAATTTAACGTCGCGTTTTGCGAAAAAAATAAATATTTCATTTCCTCTAGTGGGATTCAAATTCACAATCTGTCGCGTTTACGGTCGCACGCTGGTCCTCCCCTGCGCCATTTATATATTTTTAGTTTATATTATTGTAATTTTTAGCATTTCGTATGAAACAAAGTTAAAATAAGCCGCTTATAGCAGAAAACGTTTGAACACAATTGTGTAGTGCAAAGTGACGCTGTTGAATTTCACCAAACAACTTTCTGTCAGAAACTTTTAGTAGTCGGTGTGTTTGCGGCCGGCCGCCGACCGGGCGCGGCCGTAACGACTCCGAACGCGCAAAATTTCCCCCAAAAGTAATTTGCGATGTCACAATGCTCTGGTATTCTACCAACAGAGGGTATTTACAAATGCGAAACAAAAAGCTGGTAATGACGATGCTAGTTTCGCTAAAACTCGCTTTTGCCTTTGCTGGGGCGGAAATTTGCGAGAAAAATGGCAATATTGCCGCCAAATTCTCCCAATGTTGACGTCGACGTCGCCAAAAAAATATCTATTAGTCACATTTGCGACGTTTTAAGCATTGTGTGATGTACAGTCGGCAGAGGGAATTTATTGTTTTACTTAAAGTCAGTAATTTAGTTGATTATCAGATAGAAAAAATTAGAAGTATTTTTTTTATTAATTCCTAAAACACAGTGATGAAACGTTTAAGAAGATTTTATTAGATATCCAGCGTTTGTGCTAATACTGCACACATGTTCATTAAGTCTATATAATAGCATCAGCCGCGCGTGTGAGCTGCACACGTCGCTATCAGGACGTTCTAAACAGAGATTCCGCCCGGAGGAACACTTTGTCAATAGGTACGCTACATTCTGTTCGTTTGTCTGACAAAATTGCAACTCCATTTTATCTTGTTCTCGGCAAAAGTCGGAGGACAAGTGCTCAAACAATCACAAGCTTTAACAACAAAATATATATATATATATAAAAATTTCAAGTTAGATTCGTAATATTTTATTTATTTTACTAAAATCAGAGCAACTGTGAATGATTTGTTAATTATTTATTTTGTTATTTTATTTTTACGTTTCCTGTTAACTAAGAGTAAAGTACGGTTCTTTGATACCAATGAAAAGCTAAATAAAATGATTTGGCTATTTAACCCACAAATATGGCGGCAGATCTATTTCATAAATATTAAGGTTCTCCCCGCTGCGGCAGTAAACGAGCAAAAATAATGAGAAGCAATGAAATTTCCTGGATCAGAGCAAGACTCATTATTTTTTAAAGGAATGCTAATTGCGCCGCTCTCGTTACAGACGGCACATTTTTTAAAACAACGGTGCGACAGGAATTTACTTCGTAATAACCTTTATTTATACATTTTTAACTTTCGTGGCGTAAATTAATATCGTCCGATGGTTTTGGGAGAGTTTCTACTGTAATCATAATTATTAAAAAAGCTTAAAGAAATGCTAAGGGAAGTAAAATGCATTTGACGGATGAAACTGTATTAAAAATATAAGCGGATAAATAAACGAGTATTTTTTACTATTCTACGAAATTTCTGATCTGAAGAGTGAAAAAAATGTAAGCCTTTTTTACGGTTATTCGTGAAACCGGCAAACCTAATACGCTAAAAACTCCCTGGGCAACTCCAGCGTCGTATAAAATAAGTTCCGGGCTGCCCTCCGGGCACGTCGAACCGGCGGAGTTTTTTATGACCTTACTTATAGGTAATGATATAAACTAAAACGAATGACTTACGAAATATACCCACTTTTTGTGTATTTTTTACTATTTCAATGCTTTTATTCATAGTGTTTAATCCCTCTATATATTTTCAATGACGCCCAACTGGAATGTGCGCAGCGCTTGAATCATAAAACAGATATCGTATTTTATATAAATTTTTAGCTTCACAACGGGACGCGCCGTATAAGTTATAATATAGTAGTAATATTTTACGTCAACGCAATCTTAATTCGAGCGAACGCAAAAACGAGATATATTTTTTCCGTCTCATCTCCAACGGAACGGGGAGAACTGTTTCGTTATTAGACTGCTATACCTACTTTTACAGTCGCAATAACCTATTACCCACGCGAAACAAAGCGTAAATATCTGAACGGAAATCACGGAATCACCAACATTGTTCTTACTTTATCGTCATCCACGTTTTCGCCGCGAGAATACTGCAAATTAACCTCGAATCCCGGTTGGATGTGATCCCTAATTTTCAGATACATTTCTGAGAATAAATAGGGGCTTAGGGGCGGCACGCGCGTAAATAACTTCGCGTCACGCGGCCCAAGTACTAGGGCACGAGATAAGGAGCCTAGTGAAATTGCCCTTAGCGGCGCTCCTGAGCCGTAATTTATAAGCGAATGCGATTGCACTGTCGATATCGTTTTATGTTCTAGGATTTTGTAAGACTACCACCGTTCAGTTTATATAGAAAATAGATTAGGCTCCGGCTCAGAGTTTAGCTTTATAATAAGAAGCTTTTGTCCAGTTCTAAAGTGTTAAAAAGCATTATTCCACCGAGAAAATAAGCTTTCAGCTCGTATTCTACCCCAAGGGATAAGCAACAGTGTAGTCTTGTATGACTAAGAATGCCATTTTGTTCCGAACAAAGGGCCTTTAGCGCTGAAAGTTTGTGCGTGCGCGCAGATTGTCTATTGTCTGCCAAGTTTATACCCGAGGGTGCAAGTCAACTATAGCTCCGGTGAAAAACTCATAACAAAGTTATAGTGCTTGTTTTAGTATTTCAAAGGCAAATTACATGACGTCAAGTCGAACTTTTATACGATCTTTCGTTTATTCCACATCATTTTTGGCTTAGTGGAAAACGGTTATAATTTATTACGACGCATTTGATCTTTATAGCGTAGCTAAAACGTTTGAGATTCATATAAAATAAAGATTTTTTTAAGTATTATTACACAAATATACCTCATTCAATTGCGACGTCGCGCGTATAATGGGCTTTAAAGGTTTTCTTCAGACTCATTGGCTTAATCGAAATAATATTTTACGTTATTCACCTCTAGCAGATTCGCCACCAAAATGCTAATACCATTTGTTCTAATAAAACTGAGCTTAGGTGCTTTATCACAAAATTCTTTAGAAGAAAATTCTATAAGGAGCTTATTCGATAAGAAATGGTGAAGCGTGTGTACCTTGGAGGTGGGTACTTTATTATATACGTTGAGAAAATGTCATTGTAGCTGCAGCTAAACTATTAACCATTTTCTTCTTCAATATAAAGGGTTTTAATAACGTATTTTAGAACACGGCGCGTTTTGCGACGTTTACAAGGGTTCATTTTATTACATTATTATTAAAAAGGCAAGCTTTATGTTTTTTCCCGCATAGCAGGGTGAGGCACAAGGAACCAGATATTATATGTTGAGTGGCGGAACTCAACGTCATACTTAGCATTATTATTAATGATAGGATAAAAGGTTATTTAAATTAGAATTGAATTAGCAATAATTCAATTTAACATGTTTATTACATACCTACCGAATGAAGTCGAAATAAATACCAATTTCAGGTTAAAACTAATTAGCATAATTATTAAGCTTTTTTCAATGACACCGTCCCAGGATAGCTGCTTGATTTGAAGACGAAAATGTACAAAAGGAATACTTGGAACAATGGAAATTTGGTAACTTTTAATTGTATTTATCCCTCTTTCGGAATTGTTTCGCGTTGATTGTAACTCGAAACTCTCGAAGAAAAGTTGGACTCTTGTGTTGATAGTTGTCGAGTGCCGGACCCGGGGCATTGCACCCTTAAGAGGCATGGTCGGTCGCGTGGAATAATGCGGACTTTTGGGTGTTCCGATCCACTTAGATACATTTTAACAATACTTTCGCTTTGTTATAGCTAGAAATGGAATAATTTTCTATTTATTTAAGAATTTAGTAAATTACTGTTTTTTTTTCCCATAAAAAATATTATGAGATGCCTATGCCTATCCCTTTATCATGAGAACATGATCACTACTGGGAGCAAGATTAAAATCCACTGTATTAAACAGGTATGTATCGGGCCCCGATATTTTCAAATTGAAATAAAATGAAATATTTTCATTTTTCAATATTTTCATTATTCTTAAGCTACTAATTTCTACACCAAGCTAATTTTATCACAATAGCAGAACATATTTTAAAATATGTCATGAGAAAAGGATTTTTCTATATTCTTATTGCTATACTTCCCTTCCACCTATATTTGTATTTGCCACGTCTCCACCCTTTTGTGGAGGGTCTTAAGTGATTACCAAGTGTTAGGGCGACAGCCCCTGCTTGTTAAAAACAAGACTTGCATTTTGATCATAGATAATAATTTGCTGTATATTTACATTGTACCTTCCTGAATACACGTACGATAACAACTTTTCACCTTTCCCTTTCTAATTAATAAGGCTTTATAAATTTGCAATGTTTAGCTTTTGTAAAAAAATGTTTCTAAATTTTGTCGATTAGAAATGTTAGCTTCACGCTACATACACGTACATAGCAGGGTACGCAAGAGGAACCTGGGAACCTAATGCTTAAGATACTCCGTTCCTCGTCCTCGAATTCGGGTGGAAAGTAGTGAATAAAATCTCTTAGCACTAGCTCCAGTCACCCAATTACATTCGGGACACTTCACAGTAATCGTCCTATAGTGCGAAATAGATAAACAAACCATATATCCATCCATCCATACAAAATAATTTTATTTATTAAATGTTTTCAAGCTTATTCTTATAATAAAGAAACCACAGAATCCAAGAATAATATACCTGGTTCAGCTTTATACCAAGACTTCGGACGTCCTCTAGAGAGCCAGGTCTTTTCTTCATTCACACCGTGAGATCAGAGTGTGCCGTGAATTTGTTATTTATACTGAACTTATATTAAACTGTCTAGGGAGTTAAGTCAATATTTTATCTTTTTGTCTACTTTTTATATACTACTTTACATTTTCTGCATTAAAATATTATAAGATAACAATATATTATGTTTTATATTGTAGAATTTTTGTTTATCGAGATTAGATAAATAAATGTAATATACATAAGGTTTTTTTTCAGCTATAAATACACAGAGGAATTCTAGTTAAGACACTCCATTTTCTACATTGTGTGGCGGAACTCAACGACGCACTTTTCTAACAGGCAGTCCCAATATATTGAGTGACAAGTAGCAATATCATACGAGCGTCCATCAAAGCTCGTACTTTTTCTTCAGGGGCGAGCTACTTTCGGTCCTTCATACCCGGTGACGCTGTCAAGACCAGTCCAGGTCAACAGCAGATCTACAGAATTCTATTTTTTTTAAAATTACCATGTCATATTTAGATTTAGTGTTGTGATATTTACTTATTTTTAAAGGTAATCTATTAACTCAAACAAAAAAAAACATATCCTTATAAAAGTATAATATATGTACTACACTTACATTATGTTATTCTAATTTACAAGTCAGGATACACTACGTGAGGTGAACGAATATTGTTTGAAGGCTACGCCGAGACGGCGTCCCCCGAGGCGCGCTGGTCATGCCTTTACCCGCATATACTATTTACCATAAAGCACGCCTGCGATAGCTTTTGCAGTTTAACATGTATTGGAATAATAATTTTGTATATAATATTTGTAAGGGAAATTGAGATTATATTGCATCTTGTATAACGTAAGTCTTCTTTATGTATATTCTATGATAATTTGCATATATTCATTTTTTATATTAATTGATAGGTTGCCTTCGAATTCGAATATTATTAGTTTTTTTTTCAAGACATTTCGCTTTCATTAAGACACTTCAGTTCCTGATTTTCCGCTGAATGTTTGAAACATTAGGCAATGTTTCAAACATTCAGCGGTATTGAGTAACAGAACTCGATAACACGCTTTGTGTTATCATCGACCGACAAAATTGAAATAATTTAATGATAAACCATTTCAACTAAAGTGTGTCGTAATAAATGGAAATTACGACACTTAAAAATAGAATATTTAATCTCCATATACATTTATTTTGTAAACATTATATCTAGGAAATCTTTTCCTTTTTGCACAGCATTATACACAAAATATATTCTAAAAGACTCCAACCAACCTCGCCACCTTATACCAGCTATATAAAGCTCAATAATTGTGATAAATTACGCTTTATCCTACTGAATTAGCGGCAGACGGCTTTAATGGCGCTTCTTAGAAGCTTTCCTACGGTGCCATTGGTGTACTTTACGTTGAAGGATTAGTTCAGGCTAATATACCACATTCGTACTTAGGATGACTTTGTTATGACTTTGGAGGTAGTAGGTTTGATTTCCGGAGACATATATGTTAATATTATAGAGCTGAAAAGTTTGCTTGAATTTTTTTTATTTCAGCTTCACTCTGTAAACAGCATCTAACAGGGTAGACAGAGGATTTTTACTGTTTTGTTATATTATAATTCTGGGGACAATGTGTGTTGAGTGGCGGAACTCAACGCCGCGCTTTTCCTCTATACCAGAAGCAGTCTCAGGTATTACTGCTACTTCATTACTTTTTTTTATTAGATAGTCATTTCCCGAAGGAAGCAACAGGTTCATCGTTTCAATGTAACCAATTGTATCAGAATTACTTCGGGTACATAGAATGTGCCGAGAAGCACCATTAAATTAAATGCATATTTAAACATTTATGTCAAATATACACTCTGTTAAAATATAATATTAAAAAATAAGTAACATAATATTAACAGATAAAGCAAATATTTGTTATGAACTTCGTTCAAAGTTGATTTAATGCAGTTTACTTCATTATTTATGCAAACAAAAAAGGGTTCCGTGAAAATCCTTTATTCGATAAACTCAAATTTGTATGAAAATTCATTTTTATCTTATATTAGAGTAGATAAAGGCGTTTAACAAATTATATTTGATCGTTTAAATTTTAAAACTAAATAAGGATTAGTTGCTTTACTTTTGGTCTCGTAAAAAAAGCCAGGAATGGTAAGATTTGCTGCTGTTTAGCGTGTTTAATATGACAGGGCTATACATCTTTGTATTGCAAGGGTCCAAGATAGATTTCCAAGAGGCGCGGGTTCAAATCTCGCTACGTTCAAATGTTATCAATGTATATGTTATTATAAGTTTTCTAAAAAAGTATTATTTTCTCTTAACTTAGTAATAACACTTTAAGAATAAAAACAACGATTAATTACTATTTTCTATTTTTATGTTTTTCCATCGTATATAAAAGCGTACTTCCCGAGTGTTACATGTATGTATGTGGGTCAAATGATATGCGGACTGGGTTAAGTGGGTTGATGGCGTCCTTTCATTGCAAATTGCCATCTAAAGTCGGCTGTCTACTGAACGTACGAGTATAGCGCGGCGTGTTTCATCATGTACGAGTGTTTTTGTAAAGAAATCTTAATGATGTATACAATTTTTTAGAAAATATATATGGGTGCATGTTTTTAACCGACTTCTGTTTTCTTAAATACTGTAAATACTAGTAGATTTTGGTTAAAATCTACTTTTGGTCTGATAATTGGATCATAGGTTCATATTCCGTAGTGCTATTAACAAAATCAATGGAAATATTTAAATGCAACCAGACGTAATAAATTATAAATGGAAATATTCTACATAGATATATTCTCTGGTAGAACACTTTGAAGTTTCTTACATTATACTTGTATATATGTAGATTGCAGTGCCACACGCAAGGTAGATGATGGCCTTAAATTATGCTCAACGCATTAACCATTTCTGTTTACTTATTCACAGTATTATAATGGCTTCCTTCTGAGCTAAAAGCATCGCTTCAAAATATTTATTTTGCTTCACATATTGCAGGGTGAGCAGGGGGAACCTAGTGTTAAGACACTCCGTTCCCCACTTTGCGAGGAAATTAAATATTAAGTCAATTATATCTCGAGTGGGAATCGAACTCACAACAGCCGCGTTTGCCATACACTGTGCTTCCAAAAGCTTCAAAATATGTATATTGTATAGTATATAATAGTATTCATGTATCTGTATTGCAGATAGCCTACACTTGACTCGATGACATTCAATGACTGTTCCAGTTCCACAGTTGTGTCAATTTCATCAATCGTTGCGGGTCGAAGTCTGTTTGTTGAATGATTTCATTGAGAGTCCTATCTATCATTTAATACAAAAGTCAGATAGGTTTTTAAATCTGAGTTTTATTTTTTTATATTTTATATAATATGTAATATAAAGTTTTTGTAATAGATAGATACTTATAAATAGAGTCTCATTTTATTTTATTTATTTTTTAGAGAGAAAGTGCTGCGTTGAATTCGTCTCGATTTTTCGCGGTAAGCGGAGAACGTAGTGTTTTAACACTAGGTTATGTGTCTACCTTGCTATACGGAAATGAAGCGCAAAACTGAAAAAAATTACATATCAGTTTTTTATAAATTGCTTTGATTGAAAAGATTTGATTAGGATTAACAGATAATAAATGAATTTGCAAATTGGTTGATTGATGAGGTTTTGTTTTCGCTCAGTAACTCGCTCTTGCTATATTTTTTTGGTTTTTGTTTTAAATTAATTTATGTCCTATATAATTAATTTTTTAATTTCGATTTCAAATTTAACTTTATTGACGTTTTAAATATAAATAAATAGTAGCAATTTGTCAATATGTCAAAAACTTTGAATAGGTAGTTGTACAGGTAGTTAATTAACTATAAACTAATTATTTTGGGCTATTTGGTATTCGTCATGACTAGACTGTTTAGAATTACAGTCAATAGGATCAGCTTCACGCTGTATCCTGCACACAGGCATAGGCAGAGGGTTCCAGGGAACTTAGTGTTTAGATACTGCGTTCCACATTTTCCGCCGAATGGTGGAGGCATTGCGTGTTGAGTGGCGGAACTCAACTCTGCGCTTTTCTTCGATACCACACCGAAGAAATGAAAATAGAAATCAAAATAAATATTTTATTTCCTCGAGTGGGGATCGAACCCACGATCCGTTTACAGCCAGCCAGTGTGCCAGGACTGGCCTTGGTATAATAAATATTTATTATTTATTAATATTAAACAAAATACGTTACATTAAAATTATGTATAAACGTCAAACAGCCGACTGACGCGTGTTCATTGGAAAATCTAATGACGGGTACAAGCACCTAATTTTCCTAACCGCATAAATGCTAATACTCTCCAGTATTACCGAGTTAAAGCACTATAGTGTTTCATATTATAACTAAACTAACCAACTAACCAACTATACCTATATATAGAGTTAAATGAAAATACATTTTGAATTTTCACGCATATATATTAAATTACATATTCATATTTTTAATAAATCTTGTTTGTGATTGAGTAATTGCTATGTTCGAGCAAAATAAGACAAAATTATCATCTCCATTGAATGTACTGAAAATATTAAAATTATATTTTATGGGTACGTGGTCGTTGTGGTGCAGTGACACAGAAACAAATTATACACGCGAGGGTAATGGGTTCGTGTTCAACTCGATTGAATTCATTATTTACATTTCTTCGCTCTAAAGCTAGGAGTTAAATGCGTCCGCTCAATACGCTATTTCTCGAAAATGAGGAGTGTCTTAACACTATTTTATCTCTGCCTATCCTGTCATATGTGGGATATAGCGTGAAGTTAATTTATTTAATATTGTTCGCAAAAATTATTAATTATTTAATATAGAAAAATGTTTAGTACGCGCGCACGGCAAACTTTAGGTACTTTTTCTAATATTAAGAATTTCCTTTAGTTACTTTTACTTCTTTTGTTTGTTCATTTCGGTTACTCAGATATTTTATCTAATAATAAATCTCCACTTATTATTCTTTTTTAACTTATTTTAATTATTTAGGCTTATATTTTCTTACAAATTCTATTGAAAACCGAAAATAATTTCATAAATATATTTAATAAATAATCGTATAGTTCAAGCGGGCGTAGCCGCGTCCGGGCCCACTAGTATTAAAATAAATATAATTGAAGTCATCATACAAAATTGTCATTACTATTCAAAATGCTGAAAATATTTAACTTAAAATAATTTAATTCATGACTATTTTTCAGAACATTTTCTAAGCTTTAACATTATATAAAATATACAAAAAATAACGAAATGACGCATCAAAGGAGAAGTAATTTTTTAGAGTTAAAGTTATTTTTGTAGCAGCGAACGCGATTTTTTTAAAATATTTGACTTTGACCTTAGGGAAATCATAGAAAAGGTGGATCTTGGTTTTCAAATAAAATTTTTGCTGCAAGCGAGTGTAATCTTTATTAGGATGGCAAAAAGAGTAATATAACAGCTATAGTATTTCAACAAACCCCCGAAGCGAAATGACCCGTTGAGTCTCTTTGGGAAAAAAGCGAGGCACATTTGTTAAAGAAGATGCAGCGCGCAAATAAGAGAAATTATGGTTCCAGGCGGAAATTATACACGAATTACACATTTTATTCATTCAAAGTACGTATTTAATCTGACTATTTTATATTTCTTTGGTGATTTTATGTATTTAGTTAAAGTTTACACATTGAATACACAATACATACCTATACAAAATTGTATGTTTTAGTTGTATAAAAAATCAGCTTTCAATAAATTCGTATATATAAGTCTAAATTCCAAGAGTTGAGAGAAGCAGGTTTAAATTCTTGCCACGTTTAGATTATAATAAAAATAAATAAAATAAACGAATATAGTGCATTTTAATAATAATTTCGAATTAAAGGCAGAAAATTGTAGTGTATATTTTATTCTACTTCATTTTGCAAGTTTCCTACTTTTAAAATATTTTAAATTAAAACAGAACAAATTATATTTGTATATTCCTCTCTCAAAAGTAATCGAATTGAATTAATCTAGTTTTATTGCTATATACACGAAATCCCAAATTCATTTCGGGCTTAACGTTTTCCAATGATTACAACTTGGAGACAATTTAGTGGATGTGATGTCGAGCGTCAACTGAAATTGTAAAATATTTTTTACTTTATTATACGAATTAGTTAAAGAATTCGACATAATAAAAAAAATGTAGATACGTCATTATTAGAAACTCCTAAATAATTTTCAAATAATAATTATTTTGTAGAGTAGTTACCTAGACCATAGACGCAACGTTTCAAAGTTAGTTAAAGGGAAAAAGAAACTTAATTTCTGAATGTCGTTACGGAGTGTCTTATTACTTTACTATTTTGCTGTAAAGATTCAGGGAAAAAGTGTGAAACATGGAGAAAGAAAAGGAAATTTATACGTGTAAAACTAATAAATTAATTTTTAACAAAAACAAAAACCGACTTCTAACAACGAACTAAAAAGTGAAAAATAATTATACAAAGATTTTATAATTATGAAGTCGGTGTCAAGCTAATGCTACAACACCTTTACTACAATATCTAATTACTAAGCCTGTTTGTTTTACTTGGCACCGACTTCAAAATTATAAAATCTTTGTATAATTATTTTTCACTTTTTAGTTCGTTGTTAGAAGTCGGTTTATGTTTTTGTTAAAAATTAATTTATTTTACGATTTTTAGTGATGGGTAGATCTTAAAATGATGCTTCTTAAACGAGTGGTGATGGTGGTGGTAGTGGTTGTCAACGAGTGGTTGTGGTTGTCCTAAGTAAAACTTTATTTAATTAGGTATTATTTTTGTGCAAAGTTACATTTTGGTATATTGACAAGAAAATACATAAAATGTATTCGGGCGAATGAAGAATCTCCCTTTTTTGAAGTTGGTTGAAAATGAGAACATCCTCTTTTTTGAGGTTGGTTGAAAAGAAATGCAACGATCAGGAATCTCACCTCTGACATCAATTTAAAAAGTTTTTGCTTGTAACTATTACAGTATAATCAATTTTTTACCAAAAAAAACAAACTTTCTAAATTTTCACCGGATCCCATAATCGGAACCTAACCAAACTTTCACTAAATTATCCTTGAAGTATATCCTTTCAAATAAAAAAAGAATCATCAAAATCGGTTTGCGCGACATTGAGTTATTCGTCTATTTGTCGCGCACATACCTAATGCAAATTTAAGACTTATGTGATTTTCTCATAGATAACATTGTCAGACATGGATAAAAAAAAAATGGGACCATTCGGGAAGCCTCACCTTTCGATCAAAAAAAAAATTATCAAAATCGGTTCACCCAGTCAAAAGTTATGAGGTAACAAACATTAAAAAAAAAATAAAAAAAATAAAAAAAAAATACAGTCGAATTGATAACCTCCTTCTTTTTGAAGTCGGTTAAAAAAACAGCAAAATCTCTTTTATTATTTAGTTAAGCATTTAAATGAACATAACAAGTGTAAATGAGCGGCCTGCGATACGCATCGATATTTATTGAAAGCTATTTCAATAAACGACCTACATATTCTAGAGTAGCGGACGCGCGCTGCTTCGCTTGCTTATTTAGGGGTGAATTTTAGAAAAACTCTTACTTTTAAAACTCTAAATTTCAAATTTTATAAAAATCAGTGCCGATTAAATTTTTTTTCCATACAAACTTCCAACCCCCTATTTCACCCCTTTAGGGTTAAGTAAACACCTGTCCGAATTTCACGTTTCTACCATCAGCGGTTACGGCTGTGCGTGCGTCTTACCTCAGTCAGTGAGGACAAGTATTTTTATATATATAGATTATTCGTAGAATTCGTGGAGCAACGTGAACCTTTAAAGAGAACTAGATAGGATGGCATTTTATAGTAAAGTTTTCATTAAAATATTATTCGTAGAGCTTCTTGTTTACTATATTGTAGGTGGTTTAGGATTTAATCTGGAAATCAAAAATTGAATTTTATATTTCCTTATTATTACTACAGAGCTTTAAAGTCATACGTATATTACGAGTTCAAATCGTTAATTAATAAATGTCTTAAGTGTCGATTCAAAATCTAAATGAGGATTTTTATTTTTTATACAGGTTTTTACATCGACACCGGGTGAGGAAAGAGGGTGCTCTCTGAAATATTGCAAGCACAACTTGGCTGCTTGAGAGCGATCCTAATGTAAATTCATATGTGAGACTCAAACTTACGCATGCGGCTGTCGAATGGTAATAGTCGAATGGTAAGTGCGGCGTTAAGTTCCGCAACCCCCATTTTCAACACTGTAATCATGCGATATATTTTTTATATTTTAAGACTACTATCCGAAAAGATCTCACACGCCCTAGAAACTTAAAACTAACTCTTGGAACTAATGCTTGGATAATTTGGGTCCGAACTAAACGAGTCTAAATACAATTAATTAGTACACAGGCAATTTCATTAGGCTAAGGTAAGATAACAGATGGACCGACGCGTTCAATTACCGGGCCGATGGGTAACCGCATTGTTAATGTTATTAATGGCCGAATTCCACAAAGACAATGCCGGGTACGGCGGTTATATTTGCTAGTATTTGGTTGTTTAGTGGTTGCCAGCGTTCGATGTTAGGTTGGTGTTGCCAGATGAATTTATGGTTGGAGAGATAAGTGGCTTTTTTTGTAGATTTTTATTTGTTTTTAGTTTTTATCTACGTTTTATGTTATGAAAGAGGATATTTTTTTCTTAGATTATGTTTTTTAATATATTGCTTTTGTTAACATCTTCTGCTTCTTATTTAAATGGGAATAGAACCTATAACTATTGCATTCAATTAAGCACACAATTTAATTAAATGCATAAATGACAGTAGTGTCCTAAAACTTGCATAAAGTATGGTAATACTACGTTCGAGTTCGGTTTTCGGCCTCACTCTATTCTGAGCTACGTGAGGTTTAAAATTAATATTTACCGTTTTCGTTCAGGTACTTAAGTTTGCTATGGATTTGGGGGATTTGTTCGTTGCTTTTAAGATTATGCGAGATCAAGGTAAATTTGAATGGTTGATTTTTTTTTCAAAAGTACGCCAAATCATTTAAAGGTTTAAATATTAAGCGATATTTTAGGCAAGCGCAGATATTGAAGTTTTAGCTTTATTTTCTTCTTTTATACAATAACAAAGAAGTGATAATTTATTCATTACGTGTATGTTTTTTACCTACCCCCCGCAAAGCAGGAAAAGGAAACCTATTATTCTTCAGACGGGTGTTTTCCTTACCGTTCCTTACTTTCTAGACATTACATGTACCTGCAATACAATATAATTACACAAAAGCTACAAAATATATTAATGATTTCATTTATTTGAACATAAAACACTTAGATAGCTAGTACCGCCTAACAATTGCGAAGATAAAATTTAATAATGAAAGTTGTAGCCCATTAACAGTACCAGGTTATAAAACAAATGGCTGTCGTTGTATATAGTTTACGAAGTAATTCAAACTAAACGTTCTTAATTTAGCACTTTCTATGCCTAATGGAGGCTTATCAATATTATAAACAGCGTTGACGTGTTGAAATTCGAAATGCTTGGACAATTTAAAATGAAACTTTGCTTATCTTTTAACTGTTATAACCCTGCCAGTGTAATAGCGTTTTCAAGGACATCGCGATACACACGCCGACGGTTTATTAAACCCGGCCGGGTTATAATTAATTCGTGCAACACTATGCGCTTGCACCGTATATATGAATATTAAATTGACTAAGAGATAAAATGCTAATACAGACTAGATGCATACATATTCTGGGAGTAAATTAGAGGTCAGATAACGTCCTGATAGTAGTATGAGAGGGATTTAATTTCCGATTAACATTTATATTCGGAATACTCTAATTAAAATATTATCAGATTTTACAGCTCGTGAACGTAATGGTATCCCCATTTATACGAACTACTTCGATAACTTTAAGCTATCTTTGTGCTACGTTTATTTTTGTTGATATTTTGTTATATTCACCTTAAGCAATAAATCTACTAAATATTAAATTCGAATGTGCTGTAAAGAATTAAGCTGTATATATAATATAAATGTTTAAATTAAAATATTTCTATAGACTATGAAACATAGATATTATGTAAATAGCTTATAAACAATATTACCTCATTTCCTGAGCAACCGCTTTTTTTACATTTTCTTGCCGTTTTATAATATTTTTCACAATATGCAATAAGTTTGTAAATGAAAATGGTTATTTCTCACAACTTTTTTCGCGTAAGTGCTGACATTCTTTCAAACTCACAACAGAGCAATTCATCAAAACCGCTGAAAAGTTTTCTATTTTCGCGCGCTTAATTTTCCTTGTGAAGTTGTGGCACAGATTATTAAGATATAACTGGAACGATCGTCGAAATATATAGATTCATTTTAGATTTTTTTATTTAAACAATTATAATGTTTTATATTAAACAACATAATTATATATTTTGTTATTTCATTTGATTTCACATAATTAATATTCGGATTTGATGAAAGTAATAGGCATTTGGTGAATAAAATGATCCTTATAATTCTCCTTTTCGATCTAAAATTAAATTAAAATAATCAGATTCTTTTAAAATAACGTTATGAAATAATTCCTTATACACTATTGAAATAGAATTACAATCATTTTCTCTTCTATAAAACACAGAATCTGTGTATATAAAGTAATAAATTATAATTTACAAGCTTAATTTTGACCTTACAAGTTTATAATAGCATATTTGTTTGAGGAGTTACCGCGCCTACGTAATGTTCCTGTCTACTCGCAAAATATTCTTGTGATGACGCAGCAAACTTTATGAATTTTCCACATTATAATTTTGAAGGAGAGAAAATTTAGATCTTATTTTTTAAAATGGCTATATATTTTTTTCTTTTTAGCTATTTATTTGTCGTTATTTGAAATTGAAATTTAGAAAAGCGAATAAGAGTAAATGTTTAAAAGAAAACAAAGATGAGATGTAAGAAGTGCTATCGATTCTGAACAGTAATTTTAATTTTGCTTTCTAGGACGCTCTTTTTCTTAACATGGTACATTACTCGAGATACGAATAATAAGGAAACTAAAATGTATCAATCGAAGCTATCAAAAAAAATATCAGAAATTATAAAAAATAAAAAGAATATGGTACCTCTCTATCGCTTTTTCCGCGCTCTCGCTCGCACTCTCGGCTCAAGCGGAACGTGACAATGAGTTATGATTTTTCGTACGTGCAGCAAGTGATTATCGATTTTTAAGACGTTATTATTACAAAACGAATACATATTATACAATATATTAGTTAACATTAAAAAAGACAATTTTCCTCATCGATAGATAATTTGCAAAATTGCCCTCGCAATGCTGACCACTACACAGCGCTCATATTACCGGTTAATAGCGTAGTGCGTTCAATTATTCTGAACATGCAGCCCGCTTAGAGTAACTCGGCTATAGCTTGTTTTGTATAGTCCATGGGTATTTAATGAAGTCCAAATGATTTGGTTGGAATATATTCTTTTTTCTTTTTTAAGAAAATTAAGTATATTTTTCTAAAAAAAAGAATGGTTACCGGAATTTGTGTATTATTGTTGAAATTCTTAGTTGTTCAATACTGTTCAATAGTTTGTATCGACAAGAGTTACTCTATGTATATATGAATAAAAAAATAAAATAAATTCTTTGTTTTAAAAGAAGTGTAGTTACCGCTAATGACTGGGTTAGCTAACCGCATGACCCGTTTAAAAACCAGAAGAGGTGAAATTAAAAGTAGAATAAACTACTACATGCAATAATAATTAAATTTTATAATAATTAAATGTATTCATATCTTAAATTAAAATTCTATATAAAACATTTTAAGCAATCTTTTTTTATTAAAAACATATTCATATAAAAAAAATATTCAACTTTAATGTATTATATATCTAGGAAATCTAGGATCCAAGTATTAAGACACTCCGTTCCCATTATGACTTTTCGGTTCCCACTTTCCACCGGATTCTGGAGGCATTGCGTGTCGAGTGGCGGAACTCAACGCCGTGTTTTGTATCATTATCAGACCAAGGAAACTAAAATTTAAATATTCATATCCTCGAGTAGGAATCAATTCCACACGTTTACAGTTGGACGCTTGTGTCCCTCCGCCACAATTGGCTTTTTTTAAAGTGAGTATAAAAATTATCTATGTTATCTAAACTGTTCATTTCCAATTATTTTTTTAGCTAATCTTCTAAGTATTAAAATGCAAGCATTAACATAAAAGCAATACTCTGGAATTGTATAGAGTACACGCATAGCACCTCTAATAAAACCTTTTAATATAAACAATAAACATACAAAAAAAAACACACAGCATTTAATCCGCGAAACACGATGCTTTTTAGATTTCGGACAAAGCTGCATAATATTTTTTTTGTTTTAAACCATTTTAATAAATTTCACTTAATGGCTGGCTTTTCGCACCTGAACCGGGCGCTGTTTTAAGAGAATTTACCGCCTCATTGTTGTACGTGTCTGTTAATTCGTTTACTCTTTGGAGGGGTCTAATGGGGGAGCTTTTCTTGCAATTAGCCACAATTAAGATACTTCCCAAGAAAATGCCCCGGGTACCTCGCTCTCGATGCGGGCTATAATCGATACTTGTACGTGCTTCAATTGAAACTCGAATTGAATAGATTATAAATTATCGATTGTCTCGAGACAAATAGTGCTGATACCGATACTGGAGTTGTAGTTGAATTAAAATTTACTATTAAGATAAAAATGGATACATCTCTTTATTTATGTTCTGTTTATATATTTAGGTACATTGTGATAGGCCGCGGTATGTTATTTGAAGTTGTCATTATTAATTAGCTTCTTATCGGCTTATACTGTTTTGTAATCACATTTCGAATATATTTTCGAACGCTAGTTATTTCCTAAGCGCACAAATGTTTTTTAACTATATAACTGAGGGTAAACAGGGTAGGCAGAGGGAACATAGAGTTAAGACACTCCGTCCTCACACTACCCGCCTAATTTTTCGAGACATTGATGTTATTTTGAATTGGATAAAAAGGTGATATGATTTGATATCATCCTCTGCTAGTTAATTATGACGTTACGAAATCATTTGTATTTAATTTACCAGTAGCACTACATTTCTAGAACAATACTAGCTTTATATAGAGAGAATTTAAGATAATTAATACGATAATATAGACAAATGTATAATATCGATATCGAAAATGTTAGCTGTTATCGATAAGCGAGCGGGTGGCCGGACCACCCACACTCTGAATAGAACAGTTTTAATATCCCCGTTACTTAAATTTAGGTAGAACCACGGTGTCATATTATTTGAAACAATGGTAACTTTTGGTGGTCTGGATGGTACCAATTGGTATTTCTCGCAGCGTTTATATGTAAATTCACTGTAGGAGACTAGTT
The DNA here is from genome assembly GCA_013403645.1 of Heliconius nattereri. Classification (NCBI taxonomy): domain Eukaryota; kingdom Metazoa; phylum Arthropoda; class Insecta; order Lepidoptera; family Nymphalidae; genus Heliconius; species Heliconius nattereri. Next base: position 9,879,362 of record JAAIXI010000230.1, read on the forward strand.
CAAATCAATTTACAACACATTTAACCCGTTTCTCGAGTGAGTTATTTCTAAAAAGAACAACACTTGAATGCGTCACGCCTAAGTAATCTTCACGTACGTACGGACAGTTTTGTTATTTTATTGAATGATATATATATATATATATATATATTTTCGTTTGGTCTTGGTGAAAGGCACAATGTCAACAAGACAAGCCTTTCGCTCCTCGACGTATCAAAGAATAAAAGACTACTTGAAGCCACTTAAGCGCTCTACGGCTCAGTTCAGAGCAAATATCAATATTGTCATAGTAAATATAGGATAATATTAGTAGATATTTATTATAAACACGAGTTTCATATACATTAAACGTTCTTAATTCATTATATAAAAACTGGGTTCTTCTTCTATTTCTTCTTCCACTTCTTTTCAAATATATCAATTTATCAAAAACACCGCTTTTACGAGATTAACAATAGGAATTACAAACTTTTTAGCATATATTTAAAATTTTAATGACAATATCAACAAATAATCCATAGAAAACATGCAACGAGCAAGCAACCCTCAATCGATCAAATGCAGATAAAACAAACGGGGCCTGCAGCTTTGGGAGTTCCTAATGCATTATCTTAGATTACTTGGAGCCAATCCGTTTTGAATTATACTTGAGTACAAGTCACGAGCGATGGTGTTTTATTCCTATTGTTGTATAATTAATTCTTTTTTATTTTTATAAGTTCCCGCTTTGTACTGCATGTACAAGTATAATACAGACAAACAAACATAGTGTCAAGACACTGTTCGACGTTCTCTGAATTCGAAGCACCGCATACAACAGCATGTTGAGTGCCGTTAATTAACGCCGCGCTCTGTCTTGCGAAAATAGAAGGGAAAATTAAACATTTTTTTTAGGTTTCAGCTATTTAGTTCAAGGTTTACTTCAAGGTATTCAGTACAAAAAAAAAATCTATATGAACTACTTTTATTATAATTCTTTTTAATTATTACTTATTAATTATGACACCTCGGATTATCACAATTAAATTGTGATATTAATTAATCTTTTAAAAATATTTTCTATATTTAATTATTAGAGATGCGCCGAATATTCGTTTGGTATTCGGTATTCGGTGTATTCGGCGTGTTTTTTCAATATTCGTATTCGGCCAAATTATTCGGCTATGGCCGGCGATGACAGGTGGCATACATGTTAAAACCTGTTAACGCGACAAAATAACAAAGAAATAGTAAACCGAATAATTCGGCCGAATATTCGGTTCGGTAAAGTTTAAACAGAATAGTATTCGGTATTCGGTCAAACCACCATTCGGCGCATCTCTATTAATTATGTATAAAATTAATTATTTTTACTTTAAGTGTATTTTTTTATTTACGTATTTTAGAAGCGGGTTTGAATTGAAAATTTCATTTTCTGTTAGATAGTCCATTTATCTAGGAAGACTATAGGATTTTTTTTTAATTTACGCCGTATCCCGTATATGAGAGGGAACCTGGGATGTAAAGACACTATCGTTCCCAGTAAGACACTATCGTTTCCCCCTTTCGCCGAATTCTCGAGGCATTGCCTGTTGAGAGGCGAAACTCAACGCCGTGCTTTGCCTTGTTACCACAGAAAAAAAATTGAGAACATTAAATATTTCCCTCTCCCGCGTAAGTACCTACAACCGTCGCTTACCACTAGTGTTGCCCAAATGCAAGAACAAGACGAGACTTAGCCAGTCTTGGTCTTGGTCTTGCGCCAATACACCTGGTCTTGGNATACGCGGTCTTGTTCTTGGTCTTGGTCTTGCAAAAACGCAAGAACAAGACCAAGACTGCAAGACCAAGACTGAATTTGGGCAACACTACTTACCACTGCAATCCACTGTTAAGAGTTACGTCGGACACTGAGCATGTGTCATGACACATATGTCATACACAACTCTAATTTCCAATTGAGCGATAAAAGCTAGTTGTAAAGAATATTTCTCAACAGCTAGAAACATTTAACCCCGTTCCCTTAGTTTCTTGCGGCAAGCGCTAACGAGTGTGATTTATGCGGGTGCAAGCCGCAATCACGCGCCATTGTAGCGGTAAGATATGGCTGAGGGATTACTATCGGATTATAGACAATCATTAGAGTTGCCATCAAATAGGAGATTACATGTTTAATTTTTGTTCTGTTGTGCTTTATTATGTTGATAGAACGGGTAAATTATTTCGTTTTTCGTTTTTCGATTGAGCAGTATGCTGTTGGCTATATGGGCCTCTACAGCGTCGCTGGGCTTGGGGAGACCGAGCTAGACGAGCTCTGACCTTGGCATGGCTACCGTGGAAGGTACCAACAAAAGAGAACACAGTGGCGCAAGGGCGTCTCCTTTGAGACTCGGACCGCGACTTGCGAACACCGTTTGTAGTAGGGGGCTTTGCAGCGGGTAAATTAATGGAAGTGCTCATTTTATAACATAGCACAGTATTTTCTTCATCTATAAAAACACAAACAGTTTAAAAAAAACTTTGGTTTAATAGTACGTTAAATAATTCTAAATACTTACATAGCACCTATATCTAGACATGAATCAAAATGTTGGATGAAAATATAAAAATTTAAAACGCGATTTCCTATCATAGCGTACAAACATATATTAGATACTGTACATATTTTCAGATACAAAATTGAACTTACCACCACAAAAGGTTAATGATAACGATACCACGACCTTAGCAACCTTAAAACTTATCTGAAAACCCAACGTTTTAATAATCAAATTTCAATTCAGTTCAAACATCCACCCATGGTGGTACATGGCATATTTAAATCCCATTACAGAATATTCAATGAGCAGTACAATATGAATATAATAGTGTTTAATAATTCCTAACATAGGTAGCGCAGTGCATAGGTAGGTAGGTAGGTGGCGTGGGGTGTCTGCGACGGCGCGACCGCAGCGAGGAATCGCGCTTGCGGTCTGTGTGCCTGGCCGTATGTACCTATCATGTTCACTGTAAATGTTCAATTTATATTTAACTAGTATTTACCTGTGGCTTCGCTCGCCTGGTCAAGTGGGAGCTAGGAGCTGTGAATCATATATGACACATTCATGCTCAGAAGTTGTATAGCTTGTAAGTCCTTCTCGATAAGAGGACTAGCTAAAATTTAAAAGTTTTTCCAATTAGGATCAGTACAGTTCTTGAGATTAGAGCGCACAACCAAACTTTTCAGCTTTATAATGTTAGTGTAGATACTAGTAGTCCTGAATACGTAAAAGCTAGTAATTTGGCATAACTAAGGAAATTGTAGTAAATAAACTTAGTCCGTAATTTTGTATTGAAATCCTAAATATTTTGAAAAATAAATATCAATTAAGACTTATTCTTTTTATATATAAGTATATTTTAAAGTCTAACTAAGACTCCAGATAGACAAATAAGCAAAATATGGTGTCCCAATTAAACGATAAACCTCAAATATCTACCGTAATACGTAAAATGTACGGCACAAATTTCCTAAATGTTCATACTCCATTCATTTCAATTTCTCTCACGTTATATATACCCTGTAACATTTAAAAAAAAAAACAAATCTAAATTACTTATTCGTTACAAAACAAAATGAAAACTGTAAAGCTCGTTTATTGCAATTGTTTTATTTTTCATACTTCATCATTCACAAAACGGGCGCCGTTATTTGAAACATTTCAATTCTTGAGCAATCCGAGTTTCAACTGCTAGTCGAATTAAATTCCTTGCCCCTTAAAGCAGCGGAATACCAAAAATTTATAAATTAGACTGTAGAGAAGACGACAACGATGTAAAGCGTTTTCGAGTTTACAAAGCGGGCAAAACTATATATATTAAGCAATAATGTTGATTTTACCTCTCTTTATGAATTTTAAATATTGAAACAGGAGGAGCTGTCGTAAAAAAGTTTTGGATTGAACATATATTGAGAGGAACATAATATACATAATTATGCATAGGAACCTAATAAATATATTTCCAAAAGATTATTGAATTTATTGAAGACTAGCGGACCCGTACGCGGCTACGCCCGTTTGAACTATACGAATATTAAATATATTTATGAAATTATTTTCAGTTTTCAATAGAGAGATGCGTTAAGCAAGCTCATTTTGGGTGACGTTTTCTAACAACAAACTTTGCAAATCGTTGCTTAGCAACGATCGTAGTTATTAACATGGCGGAATAAATTGCACGTCAAATTAATAAGTATTTTAATATATTGGTATATATCGAAAATATTACAAATATGAGAAAAAAAAGTATCCTATGTTCATCCTGAGACCCTCAAGTATCTCAAGTATATGAGTATTTTATCACCACTAAATTAGCGGTTTGGCCGATTGATTGTGTAAAAGACAGACAGAGTTACTTTCGAATTTATAATATAGGTATGGATAAAATATGTTGTGATGTTTAAAATCAAAACAGACCTAGAGAAAACTTTTCATCTTGTTTTAAAACGGAGTGTTGGGTGATGACAGTTCAACGTATTTTGTATGAACTGTATCTTCACATATATTTAACCTCACAATTTCTATGTATATTGTATGGTCAGACGCGCACCCTTCTGCGTTACGGTCGACAGATAACGTATATAACAGATTAAAACACTCCATCATGTGTGGAGTGGTTTTAGGGTTCAACTAATAGATATAATTGGGATGATTTTATAAGTTGTTAATATTTAATTTTCGATATTTACTTAATTAAAGCATTAATTAATTAATTCAGTAGGCTCTGCAGTAGGCTCTGAAAATTTTGGTTTCTATAGTTCCAGTCGGGCACAAATAAAATTTGAAAGAACGTTAAAAAAAATGATACACAGAATAGAGGACATATTTTGAAGGGTGCTTTTGTTCGTTTGTGAACAGTGTAGAATTGTGACAAGCATGTCAATGATATCACCTAATCTTGTCTATCTACTTTGGACAGAAAAATATAGAAAAAACAGGAACCCTTGTGGCTTGTCTGCCTGTAGTCGTGACGATTGTGGGTTCGATTTCTATCAACAATTGGCACAAACACGCAACGTCTCAACAACTAAAGGGTGCGTGATGAATGAATTCTGTTACGAGCGGGATGTAGCGTGAACCTAAAATAAAACTGTTAAAACACCTACAGTACAGTAAATAACCAATAAGCCAAAACGACCCGAATCACCCAGCTAGCGTTTTTTGCAATTTTCAATTCTCACGATCAATTAGACATGACCGTGACAGGGTTTAATGGATTCAGATGTCACAGCGTGATCGATCACGGTACATTACATTAAGCAGTAGTTAGACATCTGATCGATCGCCGGCACCATCTTTTTTTGGGCTTCCTAGTGTTAATATCGGGCCTAGCGTTGTAATTTACTTGGGTAAGTGCTTTTTTTGGCTTCCCTCAGATATTAACCTTTCAGGAGGTCATTTTGTTTTTATTGGTTTGTTTATGATTATTTTCGTGGATTGTTTGAGTGTGTATATTTATGTTAGAGGGTTTTTTGTTTATATTATTTTTTTTAATTCTCTATATAAAGTGAAGACCCCAAGGATCTTTGGATATCACATTCATTAACTGACAAATAATAAATGTGATATCCAAAGATTTATGTGAAAATTATCACTATTCTCTTTCTGTTTATGTAATAATTATCATAATTACTACAGCCTAAAGCTAAAGAAAAGTAGAGAGTATTAGTAAAAGGCGAAATTAAGTTCCCTGCAGTTAATTTTAAAACTGATGGAACTTCAAAAAGCATAACAAATCAAAAGCTCGTACAGAATAACATTATAATCCTAGATTACCATCATAACACAGACGCAATAGCATCAAACAGTGTAATCAAGTTACCGCAAACATTGTACCCAAATGGGGCCGTCACCGTTACGCCGCTATTTTAATGTTGCCAGATCGTTAAACAAAAATTTGGTTAACGGAAATCAATATTATTCAATTCATATAAAATAAATTATGTTGTTTGGATACTGCATATTGTAGCGTGTACGCCGGTAATGAAAATAAAACTTAACGGCCCGGGTAACAATAGTTTGAAATTATAATGAAATGTAGGCTCGGCTCGTTCGTGCTCCGTATGTACCTAAGTGATGCAGTCACGAAAATGTTGGTGATTAAAAACCTTAAAAAAAAACTAGTCAAGTGCGAGTTGAACTCAAGGAAAGAGGGTTCCGTGTCAATTTCATGAACAAAAGTCAATTGGGAAGAACAATTTATAAAACTTTACAACCTCAAATTTGCGGGTATGTGGGTTCAGTTTGTAGGGGATGCACTACAAATTTAGTATAAGAGGGCGAACCGCTAGATTGCGTTAGCTTAAATGTTTTTTTCTATGCTCTTAGGGGCTGATTGTAGTCCATAGTATTTCGTATTAATTTCAGCTTCATAATTCCACGTGATCTTGATAAAAAAGAGCCTTGTCGGATAGAGAGATGCACAACAGTGATCCTATATAGGTTTCGTTTCTATTATCCTATCCATCTTTTCTTCTGTCAATCTATCTATCATCTTATCTATGTATCTATCTTATATCTTTTAAGATACGGAACCCTAAAAACGTTAAATCAAATAGAGGAGGCACGGAGCATGAGCGAGCTAGCGTGTGTTTACTTTGAAGCTTGTTTCTTTACCGGCATGAATGCACGTTTACTTTGACAGAAATGAAAAATAAACCTCGGACTGCACGGGAACTAAGTTAATTTGGTGCTTACTAGTTAGAGTTAATAAGTTCTAACGATACGTTTTTAATTAAAACTGGTGTTTGCCGTGGAAACGTTGCGTATTTTATATTTGTAATCCACAGTGTGTTATTGTAAGTTGTATGGTCAATACTTTGTTGTTTTGAAATTGAAATGTATGAATTATAATAAGAAGGGAAAACAACACAATATTTAGGAGAGTTGAGAGAATATAAGCCGTTTTATCGCTTTTCTCCTGCACACAGAAACTTTGCGTGTAAAAATAATATGTTTATTTCATATATCTATATCATTTAAGTTAACTAAGTTAGTATTTGTGCTCACAACCAGCAGACAGGTGCCAACTGCGAATGCACCAAAAAATTAATATAATAACTTCTCATAGCTACACTAAAATAAGATATACTTAAAGCAAGTGCGTATTACAGCTTTTGTCGCGAGCTAAAAGTCTGAAACTCATACAGACAATCTGCATGATATATTTTCGTGGCAATTTAGTAACAACGCAACCGTTGACTTTGTCGACTTTATGTTTTTATTCCACCGCCATTACTATTTTAACCGTCTTAAAATGTTTAAGCTCATCTCGTTATAATACCTACGAATATTACGTTTAAACTGCAAAACGCAGTAAAAATGGTTTAAAAATCGCAAAAACAATGTAATAAAATGAGGTAATAATTTTAACTATTATTTTCGTAATAAACTCATTTTCCTTGGTAAACATTGGTATTGTAATATTTGTAGGTATTAAGAAGGGAGTATAAAAATGATGTTAACTAAAAAACTGAAATTACTGACCTGAATTTGTTATATTTAAGTCATCTCTCTTGTAGAATATGTAAAAAGAAGCAATCATAACATAACATTAAATAAAATATATAAAAAAACTTCAAGTTTTTACCTTTTGTATATTTAAAGATCTTTAAGAATACTGTTTGACTGTCGATTACGATTTTAGTTCTAAAAATCATAACTTTAGACAAGCTATCATTTTGCTTTATACGATCGAAAAAATTGGTAATTATTTTGAGGAATAGGAACTGAGAAATCTTTGAGAAAAACCGTTATTAACATACTGAAATTCCATCAAAAAATTAAGGAAACAGTTTCCAGAGGTAACTGAATTATACATTAGAATCTCACAACTTGTCGTCTTAAACAAATAAATAAAATCGTTATTGTAATCCTTTAATAAATAAATATAAAAATTAAATTTAACTTCACGCTGTATCTTGAACACAAGTAGAGAAGAGTAGGCAGCGGAAAAGTGTTAAGACACTCCGTTCCCCACTCAACACGCACGCAATTAATAATAATTAAATTCTTTAACTATGTATAATTTGACCAATCGTTTAGTAGAAGTAAAATTCGCATCCATTCACATAGGAGACGTACGGCCGCGTAAATAACTCAATGTAGACGTTTAATTATGTCGAGTATCTTGTCCCTCGCCGTTTTGCGGGACGAATGCATTTAATGGTTTATACATATGTATGTAATGTAAATAACAGACAAATAAAACAACATTTAAGTAGGTTAAAGCTAGTTTTGTACGTGAAAACTAGGTTTTGCCTCCGGCTTTGCTTGCGTGGATAAATGGAAATAGCTATGAGTTGTGTATGAGTCATGAATCACTGTAATAGTGTAAGTACCGAAGGTAACACTGAACGTAGGTCGAGAGGGATGTATCGACACGATTAACGTTATATAATATTATAGCCTTCATCTAGAATGGAACTATCTAAAAAAAAATTTTTTTTTAATCAAATCATTAATCTTGATATTGGCGTTCAATTAACACATTCGACTCCACACTCGCTGTCCTTAAACCTACAAGTAGCTGTATTTATTATATTATTAGTACACTAGAGGACCCGGACGCGGCTACGCCTGCTTAAAATATATGAATATTTATTAAATATATTTATTAAATTATTATCAGTATATTTATTAAATTATTATCAGTCAACAGAATTTGTAAGAAAATATAATCTTAAATAATCGAAAAGAACAATAAGTAGAGACATATTATTAGAAAAATATCTGAGTTATTGAAATGAACCAACAAAAGAAGTAAAAGTAACTAAAGGATATTCTTAATATTATAACAAGTACCTAAAGTTTTCCGTGCGTGCGTACATACTCGTAGATATCGACTCTATGAAATAACTAAACATTTTTCTATATTAAATAGGATAATTTTTGCGAGCAATATCAAATAAAATCCCAGGACCAAACTTTACACTACACCAAGAAAAGAAGAAGAGAACCGAAGTGTAGTTTAAATTAATTATAAACAGCAAATAATTACATAAAATTAACAAAAGTCCGAAAATGCATGAAAATTTAGAAAACCGTCAACATCATCTGCCCGTTCGCCTCGATCATACTCATACTATGCCGCCCGAAGGCTTGACCATTTCGAATCAGTGACATCTCCTTAATTATTTATTAGAATGTTATACAGTAAACTATAATTTCAATCTAGATAAAATGTTAAGAGTGACTATTATATTTATTTTCATAAGGATGAATATCAAAATGTCGCGGTAACGGTCGCGTAGCGACGACGGTTGTTATTAACATGGCAGAATAAATTGCATGTCAAATTAGAAATAAGTATTTTAATATATTAGTATATATATGTAATATTATGTTGTATAGCCTATAGCACTTCTGAAGAATGCAGCTTTCATACAAAACAAAAACAAAGCAAATCGGACCAGTAGATCCAGAGATCTTAGCGTTCAAACAAACAAACAAACAAACAAACTGTTCCGCTTTATTATATTAGTATAGATTATAGATTTAGAAATATTTCAACGTGTCAATCGTTGAGGCACCACGGCGCTTGTCCCCAGTCCCCGTCCCCGTCCCCGTCCCCGTCCCCATCGAGACATGTGGGCGCGTAAATAACTCAGTGTAGACTTTAATTATGTCGAGTGATCTTGTTCACGGCCGTTAAGCGAAACATGCATTCGGTTGTATAATTCTGTTGTATGTTTGATCTGTGTTTCTATAATCAATTGTTATTCTAAAAATAGATTAAATATAACTATATGTTGAAATGTTTATAAAAAAAGGAACCTGGCGGGAATTGAACCTGCTCTCTTGAGTACTCCACTTAAAAATGTTAAAGTTATTGTCTTTTTGTTTTGTTTTAGGCGTCTCCACGAAGCACGGCAGGCAAAGCAAGATATTCAGGAAAAATCTATAAGGAAGACACACCGTTTTCTTTCAGTTTCATCCTGAATCCGAGAACCTGAGCCTCGAGGAAAGCGACGGTTTTCTAATGATAGATTACTTTTTTCACAAGGGCCTAAAAATAGACTGATAGAGAGATAGAATAAAAAACGTATTTTTCCATTCAATTATAAATATATTATGTACATAATATTAATAATATTTACTGTAATATAAATTATGGACGCGTGACATTAATTTCGTAAGATTTAAATTGATAATAATTAATAGCCCGATTTGTAATTACTATAATCCATTCATACACAGAATAAATTAAAATATAAGCAGCATAAATATATGGAATATAATATAATATGTGGAATGTGAATTTTGCATCAATAACGAATATGGTTTTGAAATATTAAAGCTGAAATATTAAAATATACAATAGTTTTGGATATCAATTCTTTTATTAACTCTAAAATCGAAGCAGGGGTAGAATGGGATTAGGATGTACCTCGTCTGCAACCTAAAGGCAATGGACCTATTGGTCCTATTGATCTTCATGATTTTCAATACGAGAGCCGATATCTTGTTCCTTCACTGAACTAGTAAAATGTCGTTTCAGTTTACACTATCTCGACTATGATGACTTTTTTCGCTGTATATCGCATTTTGGATAGTAGGCTGAGCACTGTGCGTTTTTTTTCTTTCCAGGAAGCGAATGTGATAACGAAATTCATTATCCTGAGTAGGCATCGATGCCCGCTATAATAGATTCGAACCTATATATAACCTGTATAAATCTACGGTCGAACGCTGTGCCACGCTGTGCTGTGCCAACTGTGCCTCCCTCTGACAATCTGCTCTATGCATGAAGCTACATACTTTACCACATATTAAACAAATATCAAACGACCTATTTCAATAGAACTATTCAAATAATTAACACACATTTCATAACAAATATTGACAAATCATTTTCATAATATTAATGTTACATATGTATACATACAAATAATTTACAGGACTGTCGTCACGCAGCGGCAAGCCAATAATTGATTACGAATCGAAATTAATATTTTAATTTTCGTAATATCCCTAAAATTCGGGGGTAAGTGGAAAACGGAGTCATAATATTAGGTTCCCTCTGATCACTCTGCTTCATGCGGGATACAGCGAAGCTAATTATGAATTAATGACATACAATATTTGCTTTAGTAGTCGATTGTAGGCACGCACTAAAATATTATCCTATTAAAATGTCCCGACACCGCCGAAGGGAACGCCGTCGAGATAGATCGACGTCGTTAATGACGGCCGACGGGGCTCCGCTAGGCAAAGAATTGGGGCGTATATAAATCGCAATAATTTATTTTTCTATCAATATGTGAAAAGTAGGTAAAATGGGCTGAATGAAAATATGTTATAATGTACATAATTAATACTGTTATTTTCTTCAAATATTTTTGATGAATATAAATCTAATTTGTCGAGGTGAAGGAAGAGTTTGGAAGGAATTTGGATATACCACTTCTTCTTTATCCAAAATGCCTTGAACCATTTGGACTTTATGATTTTCAACACGCAATATCTTAGTCCTACATTGAAATAGTAAAGTCTTGGCGGAAGTATTATCTTGACTAAGATGATTTGTTTCCCGTAGCAAAAAAGGGAGGAAAAAGGCCTAGTTATTAATTCTTCCATATATCAATTAGAGTATATAATATATAATAAATAAACTTTATTCTTTATAATATTAAACGCAGCACGTTTAAAAAGAGAACACAGAAAAAACTATAATATATTTTTAATATAAGCATGGCCCATGCGGTTTAAGTCCACAACCGTTGCGTGCAATAGGGGGTATAATTTAGCCACGTGTCACTGCGTCACGCCAGGTAATATTTTAATACGAGGATTTTTAATATAAACATGAAATTTCAAAGCGAACTTAATAAGTTTTTGCCCAAATTTTTATAACCAAAATTAAAAATAAATAAAAAAAAAAATTACATCAGCTTCACGCTATATCCTGCACACAGCAGGGCAGGCAGAGGGAACCTAGTGTTAAGACACACCGTTCCCCACTTTCTGCCGAATTCTGAAGGCATAGCGTGTTGAGTGGCAGAACTTAACACCGTGATACCAGAGCGACGAAATGGAATATGTTAATAAATATTTCATTTCCTCAAGTGAGGATCGAGCCCGAAACCGTCACGTTTCAGTCACACCCTTCAGCCGCTGTACCACGACTTCCTCTATACCAAAATACAATATAATAAAAAGTTCCTCCAACCAATAGGTAGATCCGCCAGAGACCAAAGTTTGCAACGAGCAAACAAGCAACATCAGGTAAACGGCTGTCTATTACAATCCGGGATACAAAGCTGTATTTATGTAAATGCGAATTGAAGTTTTAAACCTATAAACTTGGTACTGAGTTTCAACGTTGATGTTCATGTTCTTCTAGAACATTCCAAACTTGAAGGTTATTCAAATTGACCCGTTACACTAATGGTGTACGATTTTATAGTATTTACAACTGATTTCTTGGAATTTATTGTTTTTTATTGCTTAGGTTTCGAAAGCTTGTCTAAATAACGTTAAGGACTACGATATCGTCCCAGAAAGGAAAAAGAGAGATCTCTCTATCTACTTCCATGAAAGCTTAAATTAACTATCTCTGTATCTAAATATGAAATATTAATATTTTTTACATGATGTCTCATAGCCAAGAGTTTCCTATTAAACGATTCAAAATAATATAAAAAAGCCGTTATGAAACAATGCTCTAATTCATATAAATATATATTTAAGAACCAAAATCATTAAGATTCCCGTATACCCATTACTCTGGAAGTATGAATACACTGTTATATACATAGTTGCCGCAGCCATAACGACCACTGTTTCTGTTACTAAGTAGATTAGTTCTAATGAAGGCCCACGGCCCACTAATGCAGCCCTTACTTATAAAGACAGATGACCACTCCCGTTTTGGCGTTACGTTTACTGGTACAGGGTTAAAAGGGTTTTTAGAGTAATAATTAATTGGGGTGTCCATTTGGGGGAATAACGTTGTATTTTGTCGGCAGTGTTTAACGTTGATAAGGTATTTGGGAGTCGAATATAATTTAATGATACGCTGAGCGTAGATATTGTCATTGTGAATGTCAGTTTTATGTTTAGCTGATTGTTCAATAATTGTATGATTAGCGAATTTTAAATTTAATAGGGTTATAATAATAGGTAATCATAATTTAATAATAGGTAATAATAATTTAGAAATAGGTAATAATACTTTTAATAATAAATTTAATAATAGGGTTAAAATAATAGTTTAATAGAGTAATTCAAGGCCATCTAATTTATCTGTTTAAATATTTTTAAATTCTGTCTCAGAGTTAGGTATTTGCAATTTAAAAAATATAGCAGTATTTATATTGCGGCTTTGTCCGCTTCGACTTAATTAATATAATATCCATATACGTATTATACACGCTACTCTGTTTTTAGGAACAATTGTATAATAAATTGTTGCAAAATTTGAAAGAACTACGTGCACATCGATGTGGCGCCAGTTGTGGGTTCCATTTCTCCTCGGAGTAATGAATTATTTTCATTTCTTTCTTTTATAACGATATAAAGCATAGGGCTCTGCTAATAAACATACAATATTTCGAAAATTGGATGGACAATGTGTAACGAAGCGTCTTAACAATATTATTGAATAACTTACTATATGCGGGATACATCGTGAAGTTAAAAAAATAATAGTTTAAGCTTGAATAACTTCAAGTTAATAATAATTTTAAAAAAATCAGCTTCGCGCTGTTTCGCGCACACAGCAGAGGTAGGCAGAGGGAGCCTAATGCTAAGACACTACGTTCCCCACTTTCCGCCGAATTCTGGAGTCTGTTGAGCGGAACTCAACGCCGTATTAATTAATAATAATAATAGGTCAAAACACAATGAATCTTACATCAAATATATTCGAAACAATATATCAAGATATATTGACCAGTATATTAAACCGAGTGATTGACATCCGTTGATATATGGAGCGCAAATCGCCAGCTCAATTACTTGCTCTTTGATCTCTAAGGAGCGACCGGCTTGTGTTCAGACCTTGCCCAACTTTCAACGACAACCGGATATTAAAACTAGTACTCTATCTGTTCTGTTGCATTTGAAATTTGTTATCTAAACAAACTATTTAAAAGGTATTAAAAGTTTTTTATAATATATAGTCACAAGCTTTTAAATAACGCGAGGGTAGTGGGTTCAACTCCCACTTTTACGACTATTATCTATTAATATTATCATTTCTCCGCGTTGAGTTCGGCCACCTAATACGCAACGCCTCGAAAATTCAGCGATACCGGTAAGACACTCCTTTAGGGGAAGGAGTGTCTTAACGCTAGGTTCCCCCTATCGACTCTGCTATATATGGCATACAGTCTGAAGCTATATGTATATGAGTTTTATTTATAAATATATTATTTACGTAGCACTGTTTAATAAACTTAATTAATCCACAAATGTCCTTATTAATAGAGATGTTCGAGTTATGAGGTTTTATGAAAATATTCCAGTCGAAAACAATAAAAATTGTCACTATTATCCATAGCTTCCACGGACAGATTTAATTATTAATAATTTTATGTTAATAGAGTCTGAAAATGAATCATGTCAAAGAAAATTGGGATCGTGACTTCTCCAATTTATGGTGTATTTACGAAGGCTTTAAATATATGTATGGTTATTTAATTGGGACAAGAGATATCTGAAATTTCAATAACATTACGTTGTTTTTATATACTTATAACATTCTTTTAATTGTGATCTATGACAACGATTGAAGAAAATTGAAAACAGTATTAAAAATGAAAACAGTTTTTTAGTATGATAAAATATGAAGTGTAATCATCCCACCCGATATTTGAATATAACATTTACATAGTTAACATCGAAAACTCCCAGAATCTATAAACTTATTTACTATATTTTGCATAATCCCAATACACTTGAAAACGATGGCACTGTAAAAAGAATTTTCCGTGAAATTCTATCAAGTGGCGAAACGTTGGCACCCGCGCTCTCGCCAAAGGGTTCCTGAGAGATTGTAATAAAGTAATTTATCCACTCTCGATAACAGGGCAATAATCCGAGTACGCGAGGAATATGAGGAATAAATAGCGTTCGGAGGAGGGATTTGTCGCGTGGTGGCGCCGATAAGCGCAGCCGACGAGTGCGCTGGAACGCCTATATTGACTTGCTAATGCATCTCGCGATGATGGATACGGCCGTGTTAGATTTCAAAAGGAACACTCGATTCTTAGAGCGCGGACGGTATTTGAGTTTGTTTTGAATGAAACATTTAAATTTTTCATATTAAAATATATATTTAAAAGGGATTTGTTATGTTAATATTTGTTTAGCAATTTATTTTTATTTAGTTCCATTAGATTTCATATAATTTAATTCGACTGCAGTATTAAGCTAGCTTAAATAATATTGAATATTTACTAACTAGTTAAACGTATGATTCATCACTACCATAAATAAATCTATAAAATAATTGTAGTTATCTATTAAAAAAACTGTATATTCGACGTTTGCATAAATCCATTGCGGCTGCGGCTGTTTATTTTAAATTGCAAATAGTAAAAGGTTACAATAGGCATAGATTTGCGGTCTGATTTAACTGGCTTGTGGCACTGACAGCGCATCATTTTGTATTTTCACGTTATAATGTATATAAATAATATTTTCTGGTATTCTATTGGCTGGAACTGCCGAGGATCTCTTGCTAGGGTTCATTTTAATATAACTACCGTGCGTTGCTTCCTGCGAGTGACAGGGCAGTGTTCTTGCTATTTTAGAAGTCACGTATACGTTGACTTTTAAATTTAAACCGTATAACGTTTATTTGGAGTTCATTTTGCGCTTGTTATTTATTAAAATGAGAACGGGAGCTAACGATAATTCGCAACGCCATTATTAGCGATGCTGTATAGGAAACATTCTCGCCAGCTGCATTCGCTTGATGGCGGCTGGGTTCGTCATTTATACATTAAAGCCCACAGTATCTTGGGCTCCTAAAATGAATTTGAAATAATAAAATAAATGTCTTTTAGTATATTTATGTTTATTTTTAAAATAGCAACGTACATGCGGTTTCGCCCGCTTTAATTTATTATTATATTATAGCCAAATTGTGCAAAAGAATTACATAAATTGTAGCCTATCTGTTATTCTGATGCATAAACTACATACAACTGTAAAGTTTCATCTAAATCTGTTCAGGAGTTGAATTAAGAATAAGCCCTAACTGCTAATTAGACTTTATATTGAGCATGCCAGCTTCAATAACAAGCTTTTTAAAATACTTTAAAATAAATTCAGAATTACGTTTATTAGCTATGGGTACGTACGTTTTACGCTATTAATGCAGGGCAACGCAAAATCTTCTAAAAGAAGATAAGGGTACGTAAGTACACCTTCACTCTGCACGGTTAAGATTGTAAACAAACATGCCTCGGAATTTCTAATAGAATATAAAAGCGGGGAATTTTCAACGATGAAATAGTTAATTTGTTAGAATATTTTATCTTAAGAAATTATAAGTAATGTGTACACATGTGTACATGTATACAATGGATTTTGAGTTTGAATTTCAAATTCTTAGCTGACACAGTTCATATTCAGCTCTAATTTCGAAATTCCTCTGCCGATTCTGCAGTAAATATACCTACAGCATGTACACATGTACATGTGGCGAGAGTAACGGGTTTAATTTTTATTTATCCTTCAAATCAGGGCTACAAAACTATGTCCGCTTTCTTGAATTTGAAACATTCCTTGTAGTTTAATGTAACTCAACGCCGCGCTTTGAAAACATTTGTAAATCGTAAAATTGTTCAATTTTCTTGCAGTTGCAATCGCTTGCATCGATTAAGATTTATACGAGTCATAAAGAGACGGTAGGAATAATAAAGTTCATATATCCTTTACGCTGTACCATTTACGATCTAACATTTGCAGCAGTATACAGCTACAGCCATGGCTTATTTAATAATGCCGTACAATAAAACGTGATGATAAAAACATTTTTTTATTCAAATTGAACAAAATAAATTGTTTTCTTATTAAATTCTATCAAATTTACCGTCGTGGTAAAGTCTGAGTTGTTTTGGTACATAAATTCAAAATTACCAGAACGATATTTAACTATTATTTAGTCATATATCTTTAAACATCTTATAAATATTATCTATAATTTTTATTATTGCTCAGACACACATTAAGTAGCGAAAGTCGCGGTTAAACTTCCTACTAGAACGTGGAAATGAAATAATTCATTTGCCCGAATGGGTATCAAACCTGTATCGTTGCGTTTACAGTCATAGGCTGTGCTGCTGCGAACGCCTCTAATTATTTACACATATTATATCTTATAATTTATAGTATATTTACATTTGAAAGCACTAGTAGGTCCGGCCAACTTAGGCATACACAAACCAGCCCACTACAGCACATTCTCTTAACGATTATTACACGAAGTATTTCAAGTTATATACAGACATTCGGAGCTAAGATGGCTCACTTTATAGAGTAATATCAAGGAAAATATTGTTTCGTATATATGGATATCGTATTTTGTACGTATTTAATATTTTTATTAGGTTGTAAATACAGAGTATATTGCTTTATGTGTAACCATTACATTTAAAATGTTCTATATAATTTTTACAGGTGTTTCTATGGTATTTTTAGTATGTACAATGCATGTTAAGCCTTGCTGCGAAAATATATTTGTTTTATGTTGTATCCTACATTTAACCTCGTTTTCCAACGCGAAAGAGAAATGAGTGAGTAATGCTTAGGCGGGATGGCCTCCATGGAAAATACCTTTACATTTCCACCAACAAAGAGTTTTGTATTTTGTAATTATTTCACTCCGCTACCTAAAACTGACCGAGTTCATTTCAACTCTTCCTGCTCATTGGATCTTTTCCATCCCACTATTTACAAGTAACTATGCAGTTTACTCTTGCGAGTTCTACGTAGTCCTTAATGGGGTCGCTCCGCTCGCGTTGTAAGCCGGGCTTTAGCTAGGCAAGCATATAACATAGTGTCAAGACACTACATCTCTACTCTATGATACGCTGCGTGTTAAGTGTTACTACTCTTCGTTGGTCGTGCTTTTAAACCAAATTTATTGTGTTTAAGAGCACTATATTTAGTACTAGCGGACGCGCGCAGCTTTGCCTGCTTATTGCTTAAGGGTGAATTCTAATAAACCATGAAACACGAGTTCAATGAAATATTTTTATGAGTCTCAATTTCAAATTTTATAAAAATCAGTGGCGATTTAAAGATTTTTCCATATAAACTTTTAACCCCTTATTTACACCCCTAGGGGATGAATTAAGATAAACTACGAAACAAGTGTTCAATGATATATTTTTAAGTCTACTTTTAAAATTTTATAAAAATCTGTGGCGATTTAAAGATTTTTCTATACTAACTTTCAACCCCTTATTTGCACCCCTAGGTGAAGAGTTCTAGGAAACGATCAAATACGTATTCAATTAAATAGTTTTAAAAATCTAAATTTCAAATCTTATTTAAAATCGGTGCCAATATATATATATATATACCCTACCCTATATATATATATATAGATAGATTAGTACATTTTTAGAAGCCCTGGACAGGAGGTAGACTGAGGTAGCATTCTAACAGAATTTCCAAAATAATATATTAAAGAAACTCGCTTAATCCATTTGAAGAAATTCATTTAAAATGTAACTACATCAAAGCTCATCACATCACTAGCCGTTTGTTTCACCGCAACACGCACATCACTAGAGACATTTCAATTCTGCGCATCGTAAATCACATTCGAATATTACATGCTTTAGGATCATAACAGACTATTATCGGATGAAACACCATTCAATTCACGGACGCGGAATTCTAATTAATCCGCCGAAAGTCCGTTGTGTGGGCTTCGATGGACATTTTGTGAATTGCTGATTTTATCTTAATGGTAGTAGGTATGTGGTGATATGGTAGGGGATGTTTGGGAGATTTGCTTTATTAGTCCTATTGTTTTTATCTGTGAAGGGTATTTTTTTTTTTAAGCTTTATGCTGTATCTTACAGCGTATACGTTACCTGTACGTTTTGTATGGGAAAGTTTATGTAAGAATAGCAAAGGATATTTTTATAGTAGCAATTAAAATCTATGTCATATTTTTGTATGTGCAAACAACCTGTACATTAATCCAGACAAAAAAAAACTTGCACAAAAAAATATCTTCAAAAACACGCCATAACACTCGAAAATCTTGTAAAATATATATTCTTAAGTTATTCTAAGTAGCACTTTTGAACGACAACGGGCGATTTCGAGTGTTGTAAGGGTGATAACAATACAAGGTCACGAACCTTATTGACCTTTGCACCTCTCAGCACATCCGATCTTATCCCGAAACTCTTTAAAAGCAATCTTCTTAACGAAGATTGAGATGAAATTTCATATATAATTAAGTTTCCACAATCTATCGTACAGGACTGAAGTTGAAGTTCTTTCGAACTATCTAAATGTAATAAATAAAGTTTTTATAACGTCTCTTTTCATGTGCCTATAGGTACTTCATATTTTGTATATAATTCTCTGAAATCTATTTTCGTCAAATAAAGTTTATTATAATGTTTAAATATAAACTGTAAATATTTTTTTTTGTTATTACTCATTTTAAAATTAACCTTCGTCCATTCTGTTTGAAGTGCGATGTCTTCCCTAGAACTGGAAATAACTCTAGTACTTATGTGACAATACATAAAACTACCTAAAACCTTGAACTAAAATTTTAACAAAAACAAACTAAAACATAATACCTAACGTTCCAAAATAAATATTCTAACATATTTATCAAAGTTAACCTATTTGGGTATACATATATATATGTACTAGTCGGCCCGAACGCGGCTATAACCCCGCTTGAACTATACAAATGTTTATTAAATATATTTATGAAATTATTTTCAGTTTTCAATAGGGAGATGCGTTAAGCAAGCTTAATTTGGGTGACGTTTTCTAACAACAAACTTTGCATATCGTTGCTTAGCAACCGTCGCTTGTTATTAACATGGCGGAATAAATTGCATGTCAAATTAATAAGTATTTTAATATATTGGTATATATCGACAATATTACAAACATGAGAAAAAAAAAGTATCCTATGTTCATCCCGAGACCCTCAAGTATCTCTATATGAGTATTTTATCACAATTAAATTAGCGGTTTGGCCCTGATTGCGTAAAAGACAGACAGACAGACAGAGTTACTTTCGAATCTATAATATAGGTGTGGATATATAAAAAATACCTCCATATATGTAATATATAATATTCTGGCACACTGGCGCTGGTGGAAGCGCGACACAGCGTTATGAGGTGATCAGCTGATTTACGTCGGTTGTTGATGTAATTCATTGCGGCCTTAAACACGCACATTTGTAAGCGCTGGCGATAAGGGCTGGCGTGTTTTGTGCCAGGCCCATTCGTGCCCTCTGGGATTGACCCAATTTTGAACCAGCTATGTTTTATATTAGCGAATCGTTAGTGCTTGTTAAAACATTTGTTTAGTTTTAATTTTTATTAATGTTAAACGTATCGGTCGGAAGCATCATCATCATTAGGAATAACGTGATGGTCGTTCGCTTGATATTCTTGATTTTTTCTGATTTTCATTTTTAAATAATTATATTTATCTAATTATTATTAATTGATGGATACCCGGAGAGAATCTAGTGTCCAGACACTATATGTTTTCCATTTTCGCAAGTGTTCTAGACATTGTGTAATTATTGGCGGATCTCAATTACGCGCGTTGTGTACTAAAATGAAGAAACTAACTACTGAATAGTACCTACAAAAGTACCTATAATTAATTACCTGACCTAATCTAGCCATGCTTTTACTAATTCAGCTTGAAAATACCATAGAATATTATCATATGCATACATACATAACAAATATTCTTATGCCATAGTGAGAAATTCGTGTGAATATTAAATTTCATTACAAAACGAGTTACAAAATCACCAAGAAATTTATAGTCTTCCAATCAAAAACTTGTTTATATGCAATTTCTAAGCCATTAATAAGCCTTAATTCAATAGCTGTAAGGGTCACTAAAACAATTTGTCAAGATAATCTTAAAAGAATGTCTGGTCAATTCTCACACTGCCTATCGTATGTCACTGATGTATTAGCGTATGCAGATTGGATCTAAACGACAATTTGATTTGTATAGCTGTTTCATATTCTTTAACGGTTTACTGGTTTTTGATGGCTTGGGTCTATGTGGTTGTGATGGGAATGAGGCGTGTAAAAGAAATATCTTTATGAGTATTTGAATATTGGATAATTACTATTTAGAAAACACGCGGCTCTTGGATCCGGCGAAATTCAAATTTTTATGAAATATTGGATATATTGGATATCAATCTTTTTCTCATGTTTCAGTATTTTTTGTGATACCAATAGAAAAAGATAATATTATTGGCTTGTATTTAATATGCAATTAGATGGCATCCACGATGCATCTAATTGCAATGGGACTGAATTGAGTGCAGCATTGAGTTCCGCCAACTAACGCTACTTAATGCTACTTATGTACTAATTCATTACTGACACTAGATTGATCCACACTAACATTTGACAAACAAACACTAAAAACATTACACGAACCAATCTGAAATGGAATAGTTAGTGGAAACAGTTCCAACAGACATCATTGATGATTAAAGAGCATCACTAATCCTGGAAATTACCCTGAAATTTTATCTATCGATTATTCTGATGTCGTGATTCTGACTGCTGTCAAATGCACTGTTACAGTAAATAGCTATTTAGTCGATGTATGTGTATGTATGTAGATATATGTGTGTAGGCAAATTAATTGTTTGTTTTGTATGTAACTGATTGAATTTTGTGGCTTTGCTCGTATTCATTATTAAGTAGAGGAGTTTTAATTTTGAAAAGTTTAAAAGATTTGGTTTCAGGACTGTTATTATCTATCAATGAAGACTAAGCTGCGAGTGAAAATGAAATTTATTTTATGAATATTGTTATATTTATTCCATTTTTCAAACATTGGCCTATAATTTAGAAATCAACCCCGTGGCGATTGAAACTATAACCATCATGTTTACACTAGGTTCCACGACACTAAGCCGTCTTCGAGCTGTATCCCGCACAGAAAGCATGGTAAGCGAAATGGGGAACCTAGTGTTAAAACACTCCGTTTCCCACTTTCTGTTCGAAGCATTGCGTGTTGAGTGGCTATACCGTGCTTTGCCTTATTGCTAGAGCGAAGAAATGATTCCCCCGATGAGGAATCGAACCCACATCCCTCACATTTACAGTAAAGTCCTTTAAGGCTTCTAAGTCTTAATAATCAAGTTTTATATAACTTCTAAGGTTAATCAACGTACAAAATTTAATCACAATCGGAGCCAGTGAGTACAGCCGGTGGTTAATTGAGCATCCTTTCATAGTTAGCCTTTTGTAAACCGCAGATTAAACAATAGTTACATCTTAATATTAAATATATTTCAGTTCAATAAACTAGAAAATTTCTCGACCTTAATTCACTTTTTACTTAAACCAAAATATTTTCTTATGCGAAAAATTGTTGACAATATACAAATATTAAAAGTACTATAATGCAAATAGTACTTTTTTGTCGAGGTGAAGAACGGCGTTGATTTCCGCCACTTAACACGCATTTTCTCAAAGATAAGGCGATGCTTGGAAAAAAATGTCGATACCAGGTTCTTTCTGCCCACGCTATTGAGGGATAAAGCGTAAAGGAAAAAATAGTAAAATAATTATTACAAACTATTTTTAAGCACCTTTACTATATAGGAATACCAGTGCAACATGCAAATGAATTTACATTAC
Organism: Heliconius nattereri; assembly: GCA_013403645.1. Classification (NCBI taxonomy): domain Eukaryota; kingdom Metazoa; phylum Arthropoda; class Insecta; order Lepidoptera; family Nymphalidae; genus Heliconius; species Heliconius nattereri. The sequence goes on from JAAIXI010000230.1 coordinate 9,902,238, forward strand.
AATTATATAAATGGTCTGCCATTTGTTAATATAACGACCTCCTTCTACATTAGCTATCTTGTTTGTAGTGAGCTATGTCTGGTTGCGATTTCTTCCGTTCTGGTATAACATTGTTGTTAAAATCTTATATGTAACTAGCGACTTAGGCGAGGCTTCGCCCGCTTAGATATATTGTAATATTATATGGAAATTATTCGAGACAAAGCGCGGAGTTTATTTCCGCCATACAACACGCAATTCCTCCAGAATTCAGCGAAAAGCGGAGAGAGGAGACCATATCTACTAAACTTCGAGCATGCCCCTCTCATCCATATCATACCGAAAATGTTATCTGAAATCTGAAATCATATACATAAAACAGAGAGCTCCAACTAATCGAGAGCATGTAATCAAAATAAATTTGGCCCAATATATAGTTTTAGAAGCATCGGTATCGGTATCCTGAAAGCGTTCAGCACTGGCAGCTATTAATTTAATCGTGCATATTGCAATTGACCGCAACCGCAGTCCCGTCCTGCCCCGAGCCTTGTCATGTACCTACTGCTATTTCATTTTAGCCAACGTTTAAGACTGATTTTGCGATTAGATTATAATAAATGTAAAGTGTTATAATATTAGTGGAGTAATAGTAGTTAGTATAAGCAATAAAAAATTGTATAAAAGCTAGTTATTTGTCTGTCTGTAATCTGTATGGGTTGAGTGGCTATGCCGCGCTTTAGCCTTATGGCTAGACCGAAGAAATGGATTCCTCCGATTAGGAATCGAACCCACATGACTCACATTTACAGTAAAGTCCTCTAAGGCTTCTAAGTATTAGTAATTAAGTTTTATATAACTTCTAAGGTTAATCAACGTACAACATTTAATCACAATCGGAGCCTGTGAGTACAGCCGGTGGTTAATTGAGCATCCTTTCATAGTTAGCCTTTTGTAAACCGCAGATTAAACAATAGTTACAACTTAATATTAAATATATTTCAGTTCAATAAACTAGAAAATTTCTCGACCTCAATTCATCTCATTCTCGACCTCAGTTCTTGTGGATTAACAATATTGGCATAGGTACTGTTATTCTTTAGCTTGGCCCTGTATTTCGCATATAGCAGTCTATGATGGGACATGGTATCTTGAAACCTAGTCAACACATTCCCCATTTTCTGCCGAAATTCAAGGCATTGCGTGTTGAGTGGTGGACCTCAACCCTGTGCTTTGCCACTTATTAATTCCCTCGAGCTGGAATCGAACCTACAATCGTCGTGTTTACAATTACATGTTATGCCGTTGTATAGCAACGGCTTCGCAGATTTCTTTCGCCTCATACGTAAATAACAGTAGATCAGCGAACATGGAAGTTAAAAAAGTAATAGAGTATTTAAATAAAAACCCCAAATTGTGTACTATAAAAAAAAGTAAAATATAAAGCCAAAAGTAATCCTATTATTTAAAATCCACAAATAACATTGTCTCTGTAAACCGTCGTTGTCGACTACGGGCTTGCTCTGCGGTGGTTATTAATCTAATAGCTCCTGCATCGCGCCGCAGGCGTTTTGAGGGCTGATCTGATGATTATGAGGCTGCAAGGCTAAATAAGTATAATAGAAGTGGTGATTGTTTCACTTATATATTTATTTATATTCCATAGGAGTTCCAAAGTAGTTGTGGGCTTAATACCCTTTTAAAGGAATGAATTATTTTCATTTTTCTCCCCAGATAAGATAAAGCCTGGCTTAGGGTTCAGCCACGGAATGTCGCCAGAATAGGACGTAAAGTTGGCGGTAGACGGTATGTCTTAACAACAAGTTACTCTCTGCCTCTGCTTATTCTATCTTATGCGGAATACAGCGTGAAGCTAAGAAAATTTTAAAATATCCTTATGTTAATATCACACGTTCCAACTTCATCCACAATATAGAATCAGTACTATTAATAAGTAAACAAAAAAAAAACTTCACTGTAAGTACATAACGTATAATATGTATAGAAATCTCTAACAATTAGTTTCAAATGTTCTAATATAAAACATTTACAATGTACACCGCAAGCGCAACGGGCCAGCCTTTGCTAATCATCGGCAGCCGCAGCAGCGAACGCAACGGGCGAATGCGACCGACAATCCGACCACCGCAAATACTGACGCACTACAGGTTGATACTGAACTACTTTGTTGATTACAGTCTTAAACGGAGAGAAATAGAACGGGAAAAAGAAATAGAAAATGTGTGTTTTTTTTTTTCATAAAATATGTTAGTAAACTTGGTATTGATGGTGACGGGCATTATTACCGTATTGCTAACTAAACAGGAATTACATCAAATTGTTATTAAAATAGGTTTGCATATTGCATTTGACGTGTATTTATTTGTGCTATTCAAATTTGAGTTGCTTATAACTGGTGAAACGGTCGTTATTTTTTTTATACAATCAGGCGAAAGCGATTGCGTCAAAATCAAGCACATCCCAAATATTATAACTCGCACGCTAAAGGCACACTAGGTCCTATATCTATAAGGATAGATAGAGAGATAAATTACCTAGTGTGAAAACACTCCATCCTTCGCACCGCATTTATAGTCAGATGCTATCCCACTGTGCAACGATCACCTCTAGCTAATGAAAGTATATTTTTATATTCTTCTTTTTTAATCTGCCTTAAAAAATAAAATTCTTCAAAACAAAAACAAAAATCTCTAAAAATTTCATATAAAACATAAAAGTTTACTCACTATATATGTTATGTAACCTACATAATACATACATACGATACTGTAAGAACAAATACAAACATGTTTACATCAAAGAGCATTATTTGGTAATTGGCGCGCACACGCCACACTCCCGAATCCCCCATCATCATCGATTCGGAAACGCTGCGATTCATTAATCGAACTTGTCGGTATCGGATCCAGCTTAATTGAAAAGTCAACGTCTTCCCTTCCCTTCCCTTCCCTTCCTCGCCTCGCCATGTCTGCTAGATTACTTGATATGTGAGGGTAATTTATTATATTAGATAGGCCGTTTGTCGGCAATTAGATTGTTGTTATAATAGTGTTTTTTTTTACTATTTATTTGTTGTTATTGTATTTGTTAATTATCATTTTAAAAAAAATGTATTGTTAATACTAGTGTGTGTGAGGCTTCGCTTTGAAAATCCGTTTCTTAGTCTAAAATATAAGGTAAGAGAGGTAGGGGGAGACCTCGGTTGACCTTCGAAAACATAGTATCAAAAATATAGGAGAAACACCAAGTAAAAAGCATGAGGACCCCCGAAGGGCATGTATGAAGAGGTTGATGACAGTGGACTAGGCGAAAGAGGTATCTCGAGGTCCCCTCTGACTACCACGCTAGGGATAAAGCGTGAAGTTAAGTTACGTTTACAATATCTATGCGTCCATAGCTAACAAGTGACTTAGTGACTTAATACTATGTAAACAAAAGTTAAAAGCTAGAGTAAGAATATTTTAACGAGAAATATTGAATGAGCAAATTTTATAATTATAGTCAAACTATATAGCATATAGAAGTTACTATTGTCACTATTGAATCAATATGGTTTTAATCATTTTAGTATGTAATTTATCAGTAGTTTATCATTCTATTTTAGATTTATGAAATAAAAATAAAAGGCCGTTGTGACACAGCGGCACAAAGGTATGACTGTATCACGACGGTTGTGGGTTCGATTCCCACTCGAGGAACAGAAAATATTTATTTACATTTATTTATATTTCCATTTCTTCGCTCTAGTGTCGAGGCAAAGAGTTGCGTTGAGTTCCGCTACTCAACACGCAATGCCTCAAAGATTCGGCGGATGTGGGAAACGGAGTGTCTTAACACTAGATTCCCTCTGCTTACCCTGCTGTGTGCGGGATACAGCGTAAAAAAATGAAAAAAAAAAAAAACAAACTAATAATGGGACTANAAAAATGAAAAAAAAAAAACAAACTAATAATGGGACTACTTCTCTTTTACTGCACTTTACTATATAATGTAAATAATAAATACCGTAAAGCTCCCTAAAGTAGTTACAGTAAAGATTTTCATTAAACTCTTTTCACTATCAAAATAGTCAAGTTAACTCCTTCAAGTTTTGATCTCTTAACAACCTTCTATTAAATCGCATAATTCAAACACTGACCAGAACCGACCACGCTAAAAAAAACGACAATATGATGTCCTTTCAAAAATACACCCCTAAGCTTCATAAAAGGGTATTTTTATGTAAAATGTATCATTTGTTTCGCACAATAGTGCTCGTAGGTCCCTCGTTAGCATAAAAAGGTGGAGTTTAGGAGATAAATTAGCGGTTTTGTCCCCATAATGGGTACGTCTAGTTGCTGGACAACGGGGGATGGGTAACGGGGGCGTAGTGTCAGAATTATTTAGGAAGATTCGCGGGAATGGTCGTACTCTACCGTACGTAGGCCATGTGTCACTGACGCTATGTGAATTGTTTAACATTCGAGTAGTTTGGGGTGCTTTCTATGTGATTATATTCTTAGTATAATAAACGTTGATACTTCATATAAACGTTTATTTACATATATAATATCTACACAGTTATTATATTTTTATGTATAAATTAAAACCTCTTTTTGGTAGCGTAACTTAACGCCGATATAAATACTCATGATACAAATATGGTTAACAAACGAATGGAATTCAAGCCCACAACTCCCACCCACGAGTGTAGCGTTAATACATACGACGGTTTTTACTTTATAAAAAAATAAATATACCAAATACACGATGCTTGTGCCATTCCTATACAGTCGCATCTTTTGCTATCTCGAAATATGCATCTCAAGTTTTCGCGTAAGCATTTCTATGTAGAAATTCATGTGTAAGATTAAAAGCACTTTGAATGTGAGCAACATTTATAGCATATATTTTATTTACTGATTTATAAATGCTATAGACTATGTAAAGACTATAGACTGATACACTACGGTCTATGAATTTAATAATAACCTACAGATATTTGATTCTAAGCTGAGTTGCTAAAAAAAATCTTTTTCAATTAAATAAGACTTCGTATAGTACGAAGCCACTAACAAAAAAATTAATTTACATTTGACTGATGTTTAAATTTTATTTAATAAAAACCAAAAAGAAAACAAACACATGAACATATAATTGGAAAACAAATTTATAGCCAAGTAATTCACAAAGAAAATGCCTTCACTAAAAACACTGCTCGCTAAAAAACAGCTTCTTTCCTCTTAAACGCATAAATTACACGCACACATGGATTTGTAAGGCTTGGATCTTTATGGGTCGAAACTGCCTCACAATAGGGTGGAGTTCCGTAGGTCGTGGGTCGTGGCCAGTAGAACAATACGAGAAACGGAACTGGTCTGAACAATAAGTAACGGAATGTATGCATTTCCGGATGCAGTTAGTGAAATTGGATAGAATGGTTTTCTTTGATTCATCTTTCATTTTACGTAAAAAAATAAATAAGTACTTTAACGGTACCTTCATCATTATTTTTATAGTATTGTTTTAAAATACTTAACTGAGTCGAAAACCGATCGAGAACTTATAAATACATAATAATAATAATAATAATACTTTATTGCACATGCAAATATATATATATATATATATATATATATATATATATATATATATATATAAAATTTACACAGAAAAAAAAAATTACATAATTTACATTCCACTTATAACTTCCAAATTATACATCTATCGTAAAATATTTCAAAGGGATTTACTAAGAAATGAGCTATTAAAAGGAATTTGAGGTTTAGTGAAGTTAAGAAATGTTATTTCATCAAAGTAGGATGAGGCTTTCATGACGCAGCGGCACAAGCTGGTGACTGTAAGTGCAACAATTATGGGTTCGATTCATGATGCTCAATCTTCAAACCAGAGTGTTTTAACACTAGGTTCCCTCTGCCTGCTATGTGTACACATGTGAACATGTGAAGTTAACAAAAGGATGGGAAGGAGACCTTAGAGAAGTACAAAATAATATTACATACGACATTTTAAATATATTATGACAAAACAAATACTATAAACCTACAATCTCTTTAGCAGCTTAGTCACGCTTCCATACAGTGAATATACTATACCTACAAAAGTAAATAGCCATTATATCCTTAGAATATAAAATGAATAATAGGCGACTGGACCAGACGTGGTCGCAGTTCCGCACACCAAATAACTTGGTGAAATGCGTTCAAATGCATCGGACGTTTCCGGTAGGAACAGTGCAGTGCAGTGCAGTTCACCGGAAGTTGTGATGTTATTTATAATTACGCTAGTGTACCGTTTTACATTATTTTGTGTGGAGACAATGTTTTTTTTTTTTAAATGTCGGATACGTTACTTTTATTTTACAAAATATATTTCTACAACATTAACAAAATTGGCTTAAGCATGAAAGAAGGATTTGAGGCACTTTCTAATCAGATCATAGAAACACTTGTCTTATCACTTGGTTCCCTTTACCTTGCGTGAAAGCGTGAAGCTCCAATGTTATGAGTCTAGTTAAAAATGCCATGTCTGTAGCATAGTTTCAAAACTTTAATTCATTTGTTTCTGCCATTTATTTAATTCACACAATATCGACGTCTTTCAAGTATACGGGTCAAGCTGCGTCGCAATTATTTTCAACATATTGATTTTTTTTAATTAAGCCGTTGTCATGGAACTGGCTGACATGCGACATGTAATAATCCTTTAAGAAATATTATTTTATTTTTTATTCTTGCAATAACTGGACATTCTTAATTGGCCAGATATATCAGATTCGGTTTACATATATTTTATAGAATCTTCACATTCTATAAGGCCAGGTGAAACAAGCGTGTGACTGTAAACGAGATATTTAAAGGTTTGATTCCCACTTGCGGGAATGAATTTAATATTTTCATTTCCTCGCCCTGGTAAAAAGGCAAGGCGTGTTGCGTTCCGTCACTCACGTCACGTCCGTCACGTCATAGTGTCGCGAAAATTCAGCGGAAGAGGTGGGAACGCAGTGTTTTATCACTAGGTTCATCCTGATACATGTGTGATACAGTGTGCAACTAGAAAATAAAACAAAAAAAAACAGTTTTGTTATTACTACTTTTTTTATGGAAAAAGGACAAGGCAAACGAGCGTTCGGGTCACCTGATGATGATCACCGCCGCCCACGACCCCGTGCAGCACCAGAGGAGCTACAGGTGCGTTGCCGGCCTTTGAGGTGGAGATAGACGCGCTTTTTGATAATACCCATATCGTACCGACCTGGAAACACTGCCGCGGGTAGGCTATTCCAAAGTTCGGTGGCGCGTGGAAGGAAATTTCTACGAAACCGCACAGTAGTGGAGTGCCACATATCCAGATGGTGTGGATAATATTTAAGTTTGTGACGTGCTGTGCGGTTAGAAAATTCGGCGGCAGGTAACAGGTCAAACAGTTCCTCAGAACACTCACCATGATAAATGCGATAGAGAACGCACAGCGAGGAGACGTCTCTACGCAGAGCCAAAGTGTCAAGCCTTTCACAGCTTACTGGATCCTTAATGATTCGGACAGCCCTACGTTGTATGCGATCAAATGGGTCAAGTTGATACTGGATATTATATATATATATATTATATTATATTATATATTTTATAGTACAAAATTGAAAAATCAAAATCCTTGAAGGTAAAATCCAGGAATACACATAGTCTATTCAAAGAATGTATAGACACAATGAAGAGGCAGACAACGGGCGTTTGTTCTTCAACGAACATCAGTTCGCTTTCGCTTTGCTACACAAAACGCTCGAGGACTTCGGAGAGAGAAAATGTTTGCGAATGCGACGAGACGCCTACAAATTGCCACCGTCCGCCGACTCTTGCCATCGCTAATTACGAATGTTTTAGTATTAAACGTTGCGAGTTAGTTAAATTTCTTTTGGACTTATTAAATTTAAGTTTTAATCTTGTTGAGATTTAAATTTTAATATCTAAGATTGTTAGGTGCTGTGAAAATTTCGCGTTACAGTTTCAGTTAGCTCCTTGTTTATTTTTAGTTAATACTTTAGCGTGAGTCAAAATTGTTTGATGAAAATCTTGTTAAGTCTTCTGCTTGAAGTCGTCAGACTGCAGAGTTCGTTTTTTATTTCTCCTCTCAGTGGAAAATTAGTCGCAGCGATGAGTTCCGCCAATAAAAACGAAATGGCTTAAAAAATTGGGCGGTGCGTTAGGAATGTGGGGGTGTCTTAATACCAGACTCGCTCTGCCTATCTACAATATGCGAAATACTTACACCATAAAAAATCTAATTTAATATAATTAGATTATTGCTTCTAATGGAAACAAAAACCAATAAAAGTACAAAGAAAAAAATATATGTATAACTATACAACGGTAGTGTAAGCTTTGATGTAAATCATACAGAACGCGTCTATAATTGCCGCCACACCCGGCCCTAATCGCCCCACTGATGTATTGGGATACACGTAATATTAATTTGTTTCGCTCACGCAAACAAAGATTGGAAAGTCCATTTTATATTAGTGCTTAGTTATTATGTATAGGAAATGTCTTTTTTATTTATTGTTTTGGATTTCAAGTTATGGAGAAATATGGTATTTTTTTCAAAGATTTGCATAAATGTCACATTTTTTGCAGCATGGCAGGGTAGAGAGGATCTATTGTAGTATCAGTATATTCTGTCCTCGGATTTACACCCGAGTTATTTCGATATTCGATGAGCTTTTGTTTTTTCAGATCAAAGAAATGAACGATGATGATGACGATTCCCACTAGGTTTCCTAACTAACCTACTACAAGCGAGATACAGCGTAAAGCTAAAAAATAATATTTAATTATTCATACAAAAATACAAACCTGGATACCACCAGATTTTAATATACAACGTTAAATAATTACTTGTCATACAAAAATAAAATTTATCTCCACAACACCGTTAGAAACGCATAAACAGCCATTTAATAAAATAAAGTGAAAAGGAATTAAGAAAGCATTGATGTGTCGAGAACTCGAGAGTCAAGGCACGAGCGGCGTTCATTATAGCCCTCGATAAAATATAGAAAAGTGTGGAAATGTCAGTACACCGCGCGGGGTTAGACGACGGGGGTCGTTACTTTGATTTATAGCTATTTTATGTCTCAGATAAAGCCTTTATAGAGACGTGAGAATCAATTTTGGTTTAAAGAAATCGGGATGATGGGATTTCCAAATAATTTGTGATAGGTGTGGATTCGATACTTCTTAGGGGATTTTTTAATTTTATATTTTTATATGTTATATTTTGTGCAAGATATAATCTATAGAAACTTATATTTAAAACATCTTGTCAGACAAAGGGTCAATGCTTCTTTGCTCTCTCAACGTACAATGAGAGAGAGAGAGCAGTGGAGAACGGAGTGTCTCTGCTTAAAACACAAAAAAACAACATTTAGCAATGTTTAAACTATACGAGTATATTATAAGATCATAATTTATTTTATTAGCTTTACGTTGCATCACGCATATACGCAGTAGGCGGAGGAAACTAGGAAACCTGGTGTTAAGGCACTTCATTGGAACTCTACGCCACGCTTTGCCTCAGTACCGAAGCGAGGAGATGAAAATGGCATTAAATTAAACAGACAACATTACCCTTTTATTATTAAATACAAACGTATATTTAAACAACTGATCCCGTTATACTTTCGTAAATCATTATAAAACACTTAAGCCTATTTATATGTTACTTCATTTCGAGTATTGGTAAATTACTATTATTATGCCACAAGCGTTATACCATTCCACAGCTCTACTATTATATGATAAAAAACAAATATGATAAGATCGCGGTCATTAAAAAAACAATTTGATGGAAACACCCCTCGCGTGAGCGTGTCAGATCGGGGCTCTTTAAAAAATAGCTTTTTCCTGCTAGAGGCGTCACGCTAAACCCAAACAAGGGTAACTAAAGGGTAAATATATAAATATGGATTATAAATCAATTCTATAATCCAATAGGGCATCAAGAGCCTTCCCCAGCAGGCTTTGGTCGAACCGAGCGAAGCAAAGCCAACAAACGGTGTTCGCAAGTCGAGGTCCGAGTCTGAAAGGAGACGCCCTTGCTCCACTGTGTTCTCTTTTGTTGGTACCTTCCACGGTAGCCAAGCCAAGGTCAGAGCTCGTCTAGCTCGGCCTCCCCAAGCCCGGTGACCCTGTAGAGGCCCATATGACCAACAGCATACTGTTCAATCGAAAAACGAAAAACAAAAAACAATTCTTTAGATACTTATAATAAAATTGTAACTGATCGCTGTTTGTAGCAATGAGATATGAGAATGAGAAAACCTATTATTCGATAAATATAAAGTATTTTGTTTTACAAAATTGCTATGTAATAACGTCTTTATTGAATTGGCTGAAACTTAACTTTTCAATGTGTCGATGTAATTCAGATAAGTAAAGAAATAATTGTTTAGTTAATAAATGTCAATTATGATTGTAAAACCGTTTCTCTTTTTTTCTCCACTTTCCGCCTCAATTCTAGATAATGATTATTGTGATTTATATTAACTCAGGTATTATTATTATTTATATTAAATAGTTAAGGCAATAACATTTATATTTCTATCTTAAATCACTACTAAATAAAATTGTTTAAGGTTTAATTATTTTGGAATATAATAAAAGTAAAATTATATTTAATACTTCATAAAGATTTTCTCTAAAACAGGAACAAAAATCATTTTATATTATACAAAACGCACCACCATAAAAATAAACTGTCCACTCAAAAAGCATTTTCGGTATTCTAATCCTAAAAATACAGTGTCAAAATTTCATATGAGAGAACCGTATATACCACAGCTAGGATTTTAGCTCTTAAACTTTAATGTAACCCATACGTTATGCTGAAATTCTTGAATTTCCCTGCAACGTGGACGTTAAATTTCGAAAATTTCCAACGACAGACCAAACTTGGCGCTATACAACAAATGTTTGTTGCAAATAAACTGTATTTTCGTATAGAAGTATACTTGTATTCACTAAGCAGCCATTTTCTTCACGCTCGACGCACACAGCGCGAGTACAGGAGACGGGAACGCGTTTTTGTTGTAAGTATGTGTATATATATATGCCGCTTTTCGCGTGAATATTTGAATAATATGTTACTTAAATAGTACCTAATGTTTTTAAGTATGAAAATTTTGTTTTAAATATCTATTTTTTAGTTTCACGCTGTATGTATCTCGCAGGTAGAGTTAGCTTAGCGATAGGGGTAGCTTAGCGTTAAGACACTCCGTTCTCCGCCAAATTTTCGATATATGTATATCAGGTATAATTATTTTTATTTATAAAATATGGCACTCAAAGTGCTAATATACGTATATTAAAATAAATAAATTATTTTATTTTATTCTGCGTATTTTAAAAGATGCGTAAACAATATTTCATACTGTTAATGTCTCTGAGAGACACAAAAATAAATTAAAAAATTATGCCTATAAAAAATCCGGACACAGCGGGATTTAAGCTCGCGCCTTCTTGGATAACACGTCAAAGCAATTTATAGCTAATTGAATATATTAAAAAAGCCAGAAAAGGTGTTTTTTTTAAATAAAAATGGTTGTTATAAATTCTGGCATTATAAAATGTTGAAAGAAGAAAAATTTTATTGTGCTTAGTTTATTTAGGAGTTACTTTAACACTTATGTTCACTTAATTTCCTCAAAAGTAGAAAATAATATTTTAACAATTTTTGTTTACATTTAATATGATCACTATTCAAATTTCTCTATATTAGGAGCCAACACCGGCCACGGCAAAAAAAACAAACAAACAGCCCAATCGACAACCTCCTCTTCGAAGTCGGTTAAGAATGATTAGCCACTTCTACCAACGGTGGTTTTTAATTAAGTACTCAGCGAAATTAATTCCCACTCGTTATAATAAGTCCAATATTATTTCGAGGCCCGCCCGCAATTAGTACGTCACGTAAGGATAGCGTGCGTACAAGAACGGATTTAATAAGCGCGGCGCACGATATACATACGTGTGTAGGTGACGATATAATAGAATTGTATTCGACGAATGGTTTATAGCTATTGTGGAATCGATTTGAGGGTTGTGGGTTCAATTCTTTGGAGGTATTGTGAAAACAAGATAGATTTGCGAAAAAATGCGTCATTGAGTTTGGTCATCTTCCTCATACTGTCTCCAAAATAAGAGGAGAGGAGGAGAAGGCAAATATGAGTGGCTATAAAACTAAGGTTAATTTTCATAATAACAAATTTCGATAATGACTTCACGTCATCCGTAAATTAGAACAGGTTAGTTAGCTAGTTGCCAAAATAAATTTTGTACATTATGTGAGAAATGCCATTGTATTGTGCAATATTCAGAATATTTTATAGATCGCTGTATAGTACATCGTTTAGTTTATAATAACAATAAGGCATTGTGAAGCATGATTAATTTTCAAATATATTTATTATTTAGTAAATATATGATTTGTATAAATATACCTATATTGTAATAATTGATTAAAAAATAAAAACTGCAATATCCCTTTAATATAGCAAAGGAACGGGCCTAGTGTCAAGACACTCCGTTCATAGACATTCAGTTTATCGATTTCTGATAAAGCTACGTTATTGTAGCCGTAGCACGCCAGACACGAAATAGAAAAAAGATAATGCTAAAATTTAACGTATCTAGAACCCTGACGTGAACGAATAATTTAAATTGAATTGTTATCCCGCCTAACATGTTCAGGGCAGCCATATTCCTATTATTCATAGTTAAAACACTATTTAATTTGCATTATATGAAAACTAAATATATTACAAACAAATATTCACAAACCATTATAGCCTTTCGGTTGTTGGCAATACGTACTGCGAACAATACTACAACTGACACTCTATACGCAAGGAAATAAATGGTTAACAGAACAGTGCGGTCGCGCCGCGTTACATGTACCTACAAGTATAACTCGATTTGCTTTTATGAAAACAAACGCTCTAATGGGACAAGAGTTTAAATACAAAATAAATTACACTGCGCCGCGCAAACACAAGAGGAACTTGAAGTTTTATTAAACAACGTTTGCAAAGCGACGCCCCGCCGCCGCCGTGATAAACATGACAATCCGACTGCCCTCTTCTCCACACAGGATCCGGGAATGCTGAATATTAAAACTCCGCAGCTACGCACATATGTGTAATTTAAAAACACGGACGACCCACAAACTGCAAGTGCTTAATGAATCTGACAAAACCAATAAGGCTTAAAGCTGTAAATTATGATAATAAATACAGGTATAAACGATTTGATAAAGCATAAGAATATACGAATTATACCTTTTCACAGTTATCGAACATAATTTTAAAAGGCTGCTGCAAAATGAAGAGTGACAGTCGATATGATGGAGTATCTCAATTGCATAAGTCCCCTGAAACGCAGAGACGTGAGCAAAATTCAAAGTGAGTCATAAATCTTTTTATCTAACATTTAGATATTTGGATTCCCACAAATGACCTGTGTAAAGCGATCTAGGAGAGGTGCAATAACTCGATTTGCGAATAAATGGCTTGGAAGTTGATCTACAGTTTCATTGGGAGAATGGTATTAGAGGAGCAAATTTTCATTCCCGTAACCATTGCTATGTCGGTTATGCGTGTAGGTCCCTGCCGACGAATAAAACCCGCAATAAATGTATGAGTGGACTGAAATTCGTAGTCGGCTCGAATGTTTGCCAGATCCTCGGTGGTGCGTTGCTTTTTTGTTTTGGAAGCGACCCCTGACTGTGCGTTCTTGTACAATTCTACTTTGAAATATTGCGTTTGAAATGAAAAATGACTGTGTTAACATTCCCACCGTTATTGATGGACGAATCCAAATTTACTTACTTATACGTCAAATTAATGAACGCCAATAGCTTATAAGCGACGAGAAACATTTTGTTCGGCTAAAATGAAAAATGATTTATCAAAATTACTCTTTCATCTGCGCGGATGTAACACCGTTTACCAGTCATTTTACGTAAAATGGAGAATAATGATGCTATACTGCAGTTCAGAAATATATTTCAGTAAACTAAAATACATTTCGACCGTGTACAATTATCAGTAAAGATCTATCTATAGTAATGGAATTCAAACCGGCGATGTGATCTTTGAAACTTGTAGTGTTCTTGACTGTAGCTACTTCTAATCTTGTGGAGCGCAACTGCGGTGTAGCCGGTCCAAAGCCAATTAGTTCAGATAGATTCTGTTTAGACGGCAGACGCCGAGTGAACTTCACCAGTGTTCCCGGCTGTGCTGAGTGGACGAGAGGGTCTGAAATCACTTGGTGGGATTGTGAATCTAATAGCTCTCTATGCAGCCTCAATTGTTCATATTGACATTAAAATGATATTCGATAAACGGTCTTTACAAAAATATTATGTTGTTTTATTTAATATCTTATAAAAAAAATTCTATGAATAAAAATTGAAGAGCTAATGAAATAGCTATTTTTAAAAATCACTAACCGTAATCTCACGGCGCAACTTTTACACTAGAAATCTAAGCACGTTTTAATTCGCAAGTTTTCGGCTTGATGAGTGCCTCCTTGTGGAGAGTGGGTGAAGGGGGTCCGGGTAAGGATCGTGACAAGACTTTTGATAGAGACAATAAAAACCAAGGTGGGGCGTTTCTTCCAGGAAATTAGCTGTCACATTACGTAGCCATTAGCGGTTCGTTATGTTCCAGGCTGATCAACTCGGATCGAAGTTTTGCAGGCGTGTTCGGGCGTCCCGCCGCAAATTTATCACGTCATCTTATGTTTGTTTTGACTGCCTTCGGTAAATGAGGCGTAGCGTATTTACACTGGGGACCGCGGCTTAATTCCTCAATATAATTTATATATACGTTCAATATAAAATATACCTCAAAAAATAAATACAGACAGAGAGTTATATTCCCAACGGTAATTTCTAGAAATCAGAGCTGAAAATTATGGTGGGCAATGAAAAAATAAATTAACTGCCAACCGTATTGATCGTTAAGGAACTCCATTCATTGCTCCAGCCATGCATAAAATATCGGAACTTATTACCCACAGCTCGATGTCTGTGCAACGCTCGGAGAGAACTACTTGTGGGCACCAATAATTCATTGGCGTAATTAAGCGAAATTGAGGCTAGTGCTGGCCCAGTGGAATAAGTGTATTACTGTAAACGCGGTCGGTTATGGGTTTCCCACTTGAGGAATTGCAATATTTATAATTTATATTTCTTCGTTTTGGTGTCGAAGCAAAGCGCGGCGTTGAGCTCCGCCACTCAACACGAATTACCTTCAGAATTCGGAGGAAAATGAGGCACGGAGTGTCATAACACTAGCTACCCTCTGCTTATTCAGCCGTGTGCGGGAGAAAGCGTGAAAGTGGAAACAAAAAACGCGAAATTACAAGCCGTAGGTACAGCTACATCACCTCGGGCAAATTAAGTTAACGCGAGCTAATTATGAGTAATGAGTTGTTTCTCGGCGATTTCAATATTACGTCTGCCTCTGTCGGCGTCCCTTCATTTTTTTTTTTTTTTCGCTCCAACCATTCCTCTCTGAGCGAAACGCTAGCCAATTAGTTTTCTCGTAGTTACTTGTAATTGGTAACAGTCGACGAAAATGTTATAGCAGTAATTTTGTCTTTATGTTACGCGGTCGTATTCTGGTTTCGCAGTAGGTAGGCTCGAGAGTGGTGTAAATAGGGTTTACTAGGTAATATTATTTTGTGAGATAGTTTTTACGTATATTTTTGTATATAGATGTGTATTTCGATTTAAACGGAAATTTGAAGGAAATCGAATAATACTAAATATAGCAGGCAGAGATAACCTAGAGTTAAGACACTCCGGTCCACTTTTCGCTGAATTTTCGAGGCGTTGCGTATAAAGCGGTGAAACTCATCGCCGCGTTTTGTCTTGTTACTAGAGCGTGGAAATGAAAATATAAATAAATAATAATTAATTTCCCCGAGTAGGAATCGAACCCCCAACGCATTTTCAATCACATGCTTGTACCACTGCGCTATGACGGCCTCACTACTAATCTATATATATATAAAAGGACTTGTCCTCACTGACTGAGGTAAGACGCACGCTCATGGTAAAAACGTGAAATTTGGACAGATATTTACTTTCCTAATCTGGACATCGACTAAGAAGGAATTTTTAAAAAAATTAACCCTAATGGGGTGAAATAGGGGTTAAAAGTTTGTATGGAAAAAAATTAAAATCGGCACCGATTGTTGTTATAACATTTGAAATTCAGACTCTTAAAAATATTTAATTGAACACATGTTTCATGGTTTATTAGAATTCACCCCTAAATAAGCAAGCGAAGCTGCGCGCGTCCGCTAGTACTTGTATAAAAAAATAGCCAATATGTCACACAATTTGAGTATAAAGAGATGGCTCAAAAAACAGTAGTCATTTGTAAAGTTCGTTAGAGGAACCCACATAGAGGCGCAATTAGGACAAAGAGTGATAAAAGAGCGAGTGACCGCTTCAGGCGATCGACTCCAATATATGGTGGGTTTTTTGTATTGTGTTTCATTGGCAATACAGATTCAAAGTGATACAATAATAGAAAAAAAAAATACGTGAAATTCGTCTCATTAAATATTGTTACTTATAAAATTAGGCGAAATTACGTACGTCCAAAATAATTGTATTGGTAAATACCGAGAATATTTGAAAGGAAATAAAAAACGAGCAAATAAAATTTTCATTTTGGCAAAGCAAAGCATTTTTATGATGTTGAGTTTGATTTTAATTTAATTAAAGGAACGAAGTCACCGCAGCTAATTAACTGGGTTAGTATTCGTCATTTTAATGGGCTGCTATTGGAATGTTTTTACTAACCGTAGTTATTCTGAAACTCGTGCTGCAATGCTTCCGTGAACTCCTTATTGTATCCTGCGAACAAAAGAGAAACAATATCAGTAATTGCTTATTTCTACTATAAATGAAAATTTCTTGAAAATATCCACAATAACCTAGATGCAGCTTATTCTTATTCAAAATGGTTTTATAAATAAGAATTTCATTCTTATGGCAACATTATTAAAACTTAAATTCGTTAAAACTTTTCAGAATTTTCTAAAATGATACAAAAACATTGGTCAGAAATCAATGCCGCATTGTTAGAGCCAGCAAATGAAAATATTTAATTGTTTATTCGCACAATTGGAAACTCGAGGACATCGAGGATCGAACCCCCAAACACCGCGTTCACAGTCACACCCTTGTACCACTGGGCCACGATTGACTCGAGTAATAAATTTTGACGAGGTAAACTATTTTAGAGTCTTTGTTATTTGCTCACGTCGAGTCGCTTCAAGGAGGTGCGTGAAGTATTCTTATTACTTCTATTAACTATGTGTGAACAATGAAGTTTACCTGCGGCTTTGCCCGTGTGGTTGAAGGGAAACAACTAAGAGTTTTGTATGCCACATGACACTTTCTAAGTACCCGAGAGTGTCCGAGACTGCCCAAGTGACCTGACCGCAAGTACAGTGGTTAAAACGATATGATTAACGTGATATATCAGCTATCACATATAGCCTACAATTAAAACCCTTCTCAGATAAATGGACAACAAGATTTTTCAATTCCAATCAGTAGTTTCTGAGATAATTGTGTCTAACCAAAACAAAACGGAAAAGCATTTTAATAAATTCTAATAAATTTACAAAATTTTAATGCAGTAATAATTTTATTTGAACGATGGAAATAACAAAAAGGCAACAGCAGTATAAAACTTTATACCCTCAACATATTTATTGAAAAAATACATCCTTTGTCGAATGGAAATCTGCAAATCGAAACGAATAAACGATACAAATTAAATTAAGAATTTCCGTCCCGTTTTTTCGGCCGCCATCAGCGAAATGGAAGTCATCAAGAGTAAACAGATATTTCGGCCTGTTCCACATCCAGCAGGAACGCAATTTGCAGTAAATAAGGGTATCGGTTTAGCGCTATTATCCGCGTAACAACCGCCTCGTAAACACGCCTCCTGTAATGAGATACGGTGTAGCGACTTGCTCTGATATACTAAGAGTTATTTCTGAGCTGATATCTTTGCAGCACCAACACGGCCAAAGTTTCTTAGATTGTGGCCTCTTGACGTTTCCACTTTTCCAAACTATTTTGGAGATTCATATATTATTGAGGAGATTAATTTTTATGGAACGTGGGGAACGGAGTGTCTTATCACTAGGTTCCTTTTGTCTACCCTGCTGTGTGCGGGATACAGCGTGAAGCTGATTTATTTTTTTCTGATTATTTTTAAAAGAATAAGGTAGAACATGAAATGTAATAAAATTATAATGAAATGCTCACATTTCTTCAAATAATGACTACATTCTATATAATAAAAGAACATAATCAATGTAACTGCAATACACTTTGACATTGCACTACGAGGAATGGAAATGCGTCAAGAAGTCCTCTAATACGGATTATGCAGCTTATCCTCGAGCGGATAAATACAAGGCGATCGCCTTCACCCTGCTGACTTGACGGAACAAAGGAGGGACGTCCGAGATGGTTTCTAATTACGACAGAGACCGTTATGCAAATCGGGGACTGAGAGGTCCATGTCTCTAATAAACATGCGCTCTTGCGGTCAGACCGCCAAATTGCTCGCCTTCCTATTTTCCCCGTGCACAATAAAACCACTTCTAGTGGAGTACCCACTCTGGACAATTAGTACCCTTTGATCAAACTAAATGCCTTTCTGAATTGTTTTACTCTTTCACTTAAAAATAAGGGGAAACGACCCGGCCATTTCGATCAGTCGTTTATTAGGAGTCACTCGTTCGATGCAAGTAGCACAAGCCAAGCTATTTAGCGGGCAGATGCGTTCCGGTAAATTGAACGGCGGTCTGAGGAAATGACCAGGTCGTGCTGTGACTTCGCCCGCGCCCAAACTGAACTAAAGGCAGCGGTTAGCCGTCCCCATTCACCCGGTAATTTTTCATGGAAAGCTGTCCAGCAGGCGTACTACCATTTTAAACGACTTTACCAACGTAACTTTAGAAATTGGTTCCAAATTTTAAAAATTTGGCCGCATTTTGCAGTCCGGAAGTCCGCTATAAAATTTTGAACAGCCAATGTTTTGCGGCGTCAAAATTCTGTGCGCTAACGTTGAACTGGAAAAAAATATTCATTTTTCACACGGCCAGCAGTATTTTCTTTAGTATTGGAACAATCGAGATGTTTTGTCGGAACCCTCCGCACAAAGCGAGGGTGCGAGTAAGCGACACGGCGTAGGGTTATTTGCACATGTTTCGGAATCGTTGCATTTCGATGCGCGTTTGCGAGGAAGTCGTTAGGGCGTCGCACTCGCGAGTAAAAAAGAATCAACCACTGTATCGGTCTCGGCAAAAACACCGTCGTTCATATAGCAACTTTAAGGGGAACACTTTAAACCAGTTTTTTAAATATCAACTGGCGGTAAATTCTTTTACGACAATGTGATTCCCTGTGTATATTCATGTCTCAAAGTGTCGTCTTTTTCGTAATTTCAAATTTCATGATCAGAATAGCTTTTGTATATTGGTACCAAAAAAATCATAATGCCTATACAAACAGTGTTATATTCCTAGACGTTCCATTTGTTTTACAGTATATATTTTCAGCTTTTCTAAGTGCAAAGTAAGTGTCCGTTGTCCATTTTTCACTCATATCATGCTGAGTTGCGAACTCATGCTTTTGTCTTTCAATAAATGAGCAAAGATGAAAAATAGTTTTTTTAATATAATTATAGTCTCATTTCTTTGCTTCACATTGTATCCCGCAACAGCGCAGGCCGACGGAATTTGGGAATCTAGTGAGACACACAGACCCCATTAAGACTCCAGTGGAATTCTAGATGCATTGCGTATTGAATTGTGGTACTTCACGCCGCGCTTTGCCTCCTTACCAGAACGAGGAAAATAAAACTATTAAATATTTATTTTCCTCAAATAGAATAGAACCCACAAACTATCGCGTTCATAGTCACATTTTTCTGAAAGTAAAATGCAATTACATACTTCGGGTCAGGTGTTTATAAATCTCTCCGATAGTTTTAATTAACGATATCTAGTCCGATATGCCGCTGCCTATAAATCTTCGGTATCGAATGACCCGTTCCTTTAATGAATTAAATTTAAATTCATATATTCAATGTAGATACGACATTTTACAGCTATCTTTTTGATTGGGTTAGACCCTTGGAATGAAATAGTTTAAGTTAATAAAATAGATAAAGTGTTGACTATTTAAAGTAAATGTATAAGATAAGAAAAGTGTTTTTTTTTTCTTATAAATATACGGATAATAAAGTAGCGCTGTGTAAAGAAAAAGTAGTTTAAAGTTTTTATTTAATGTTTAGTTTTAGCAATTGACGTATATTAAAATATCTGTATAGTACTTAGTTAGTGTTTTCTCGAATAGAATTCAAATTTTAAAGTCAAAAGCAGACATCTTATTTGTAGATTAAATTATTAAACCTTATGACCTCAAGATGTTACCGCTAACATAACATACGAAATGGCAATTCAGCGTGAAATAGAAACAGTAAACACTGCGGTTCATTATTCCTACCCCGTACAGTGACTGATGTATAACAAATTTAATCCATGTTATTAATTAGAGTAACAATCTATTGACTACTGTACAATAGGTGTATATATCGTTAGTTTTGTCAATAAATTTCACTAAATAAACTTTAGTTTTGATATTATTGATATGAAATTGTATTTTGTTTTCATTTGTATTTGGCTTTACCCTGTTTTCTATATGGCAGGGTTGGCAGAGGGAACTTAGTGATAGGACGTTCCAATTTTTAAGTTTTCGTCCGTTGTGTGGCGGGATTCAACGGGGATATGGGCAAAAAATTAAATATCGATTATATTTAATTTTTTCCCTCGATTAGAAATCGATCCCATAACTCTCGCGTGTACAGTCAGATTTTTCTTTTTACACTTCGAGTAGGGATCGAACCCTCAGTCGTCGCCTTTGCTGTCAATTTTTTTTTTTGCACACTATTTTCATATACGAGATACGTAGATTGTAGATACGTTTGTAGGCACGTGTTAAAGCACTGCGTCAGTCTCCCGTATTAAAATTGTCACTACAATTTGCGAGTATTTCCTGTACCTATTGCATTTGTATAAATATATGTCATTTTGATGAATACATTTTTCGTTAGTAAGTGTATGTGGATATAATAAGTTTAAGTTTATATTAAACTTTTTAATTGGATGGTAAGATTTTTTTTTCGAATAACAAAAAATCTGCTTTGCAATAAATCCTGCAAATAGCAAAAAGAAAAGGGAAACATCGTATTAAGACATTTCGTTTTCCATGCATTGCCTAAATTTTGAGACAGTGCTTCGAAAACGAACGAAAACTCCCCCGACTGGGACATTATGCTACACATAAAATTTTAAATATTCCTAAATTATATTACACATCGCATTAACGTTGTAAGGTGTAAATAATATTTATACAAACCTGGAGTAAAACCGACTTTGTATACAGTATTTACTGAGCTTGATTTTCCTTCGTGTTATACGAGTATATACGTAATGTTAGAAACCAATTTTCACATAAAACAAATTTAAAGTGCTTTTGATTGCGATTTATGATACAGTTTATTTTATTTTATAGCGAAACTTGTTTGAGGAATAGTTATTTATGCAAGGATTTATGGACAATTTATATATTTGATAAACAGTGTAGATTGTAGATAGAAATAATTCAATGGCACACTTTGTCATAGAGTGAAAACACATTCATTCTCCCGAGTGAGAATCGAACCTGCAACCATCGCGCCACATGCTGTTCCACTCCACAATAGCTTCAATACCGTACTATACGGTATATTTTACCTCCAAATATCTTTTCCTGGTACCAAAATAATATAAACAATAGAAGGAAACAAATGATTTTTGTGATAAATTGTCGTCTACGGCCAGGAATAACTTCGCCCATTCCTTCCCTTTGTCCAATTGATTGCGGATCATTTCGGCATCGGACAAAATTGCCATTCTGCCAACGCTACTGTTAATAAATCTATATATAGATATATATAATGTAGGTATATTTGTGTTTTACCATTGAAATAAGTAGATGATTATTCATATTTGTACTTCATTTTCTCGGTTCAGTAAGAAGACAGAGCGCGGCGTTGAATTCCGTCAATCAATACACAATGTTTTAAGAATCGAGCGGAAAGTTAGAAAAACACGTGGTTCCCTCTTCCTGCACTGTTATATATAGCGTAAAGCTAAAAACAGATGATAAATTCTTGTTATAAGGAACACTTTTAAATATCTTCGGAAAAGACATCTTATACAGATAAATAAATAGTGCAAAATGTTGAAGACTGCAAACGTGACAATTGAGGGTCCCCCATTCGGAGCAATAAATAATTTTGATTTCTCTGGTAGACAACGTGCGGCGTTGAGTTCTGCGAAATGTTAATCGCAGAACTCAAATCTCGAATTAGGGCGGACCTGACGGCTCCTCAGGGTGGATAAGACATGGATCTAAAAAAGCAATTTCTATAAAAACTTTCATCAAAATCTACCAAAAACAATTTCTGTTAAACCAGACCAATCATTAACAAAAGAATCAACACTAGTATAGACGTAGCATCTATAATATACAATCTATATGTCCATTTAATAAATTTTGATTACATACACACCAGAGCTCTCCCCTTCCATTGAGCCGATTCGATGAAACATGGCTTAAGTGAAAATCCAATTACGATTCGCCTAACCAATGTAGTGACGCACGAACAAACAGATAACTGGATGAACTGTACATATATATATATATATATATATATATATATATAGTGTATATTTTCAAAGATTATATGTCAGTATTTATAAAAAAGCAGCTTCACGCTTTATCCCGCAAAGCAAGTCTCAATCAGACTGGCAAATATGTGATATGGTGATAAAAGTAGAGTGGCGAAATAATTCAAGTGAGCATCGAACGTGAGAGCTCACAACCATCGCGTTGACAGTCAAACACTTCCACTGCACCAATGTAAGTGTTCGTAGAAGGGAAATTTCATATGAAACTATTTTTCACCTTTCACACGAAGATGAGAATGTCGATAAAATGCACTTGGATCTGCTTTCAACTCCGAGATACGTGAGTATTCTGGTATGTAGGTTGTCATGGGAAGAATAACTGGTTTTTATTATGAATTGATTTACAATTATCATTTTATCGGCTTAAAATGTATTATAATTTTATAGTAAACTAAACTTAATATAAAACATACTAAAAAGAGAACAAGGGAACTTTTCACTAGGTCATTCACTCCGTTATTTTAAATTACGTGAAATAGACAAAAACAAAAGAAAATCCTAAGATTGAAAGATTGCTGTTGCCAACCTCTTATACTAAAATTGAATCCGCAGCGGTCTCTCTTGCCCACCATACACCACACTCCGGCTTCATATTTTTTTTGCTATCTTTCATGACTCATTCTCTCGTCACATGTGCCCAAACCACGTCAGCCCCCGTTCTTCTTCATTCTCACTTACCATCCTCGCCAGAAGTTTATACATATCTCTCTAATAAATATAACCAACTATAATAAATAAATACAAATCTCCATAATAAATATAAATAACTTCCACAACCTTCGGCAAGAAATTCATTAATCGTCTTGATTGCATCCGATGAAATTGCATGTTAATGTAGCGTGGCGATGCACGTCCAGGCTCTGAACAATATAAACGACGCCGTTATTAATGACCACGGAGAACCTTATAACGATGGGGGCTTAGAGCGGACTTCATAGCTGCTGGTGGCATGTTTCGCGTGGCAAATGTATTGCGAAATATATTTGATGAATATTAGAGATTCTTCTTGCTGTGAAGTTGTATCAGAACATTCTTAGAAGTAAATTTTATAATCATAATAATTGGTTCACTGTTCTTATTATACACAGTGACGGCGTTGAGCTACGCTACCTATTAAGAAGCCATTGTATTTCTTGTGGACAGACGTGACGCCTATCGACATTAAATGGCGAACGTCTTTTTAACTAGTTTCCATAAATAAAACACGCTTTCGGCGCCGTGACAGCTTAATTTCCTGCCGTTTATCTAGATCTATATCGTGATCTGCTTAATCAAATAGCGTAACTTTCAGCCGACATGAAATGGTCATTATTTTTAAAGTGAAAGAAGGCAAAAGTTGAACGTGAAACGGTTTTCTGTTGTCTGTGACTTTCAGAAATCTAGGACACGATGTTAAATTATTCTATTGAAAATGCGCAGTAACTCGCATTCGTCTTAATTAGGTCTGATTGAAATTTCTTTTATAATTTATTCATTCTTTGCTTTTCACGATCGGAAAGAAGAAAAAAGGATATCAAAACAAATTATATGAGATAAATTAAGAAAAAAGAACTTTAATTTAAAATTATTATGTTACCTAAATAAACATTGAAATTGAATTAGGATTATTCTAAAACTGATGAATAACAAACGCTGTACAAATAGTATATAACAAGTCTCTCCCAATACACATATTCGATTACCGTCCCGGCCATAACTCGAGAAGTTTTAACTCCTTTGAAACCTCGCCAAGAGTACGTGAAAATCCCAACGTCTCGTACATTTTACGTACTCCAGTACATAGAACGTATTTTCTGTTGGCTGACTCTTGAACTGGCGTTATCCTTGCTTATACTACCAAAGGTCTTGAATTGTTGGATATAACGTGTGCGGTACATCCCTTTGTGGTCCATTTGGGATGTGTGAACTGAAGATAGTTTCCTAATAATCAGTTAGTATTCTCTTGTGATATACTATAAGTTGAAAAAATAATTACGTTATTTCCAGTTTGCCAGCATTCTTTCAAATTTATGTTACTAAAATGAAATATTGTTCTTCAAACTGTTGTTAATGACAATCATTGGTTAAACACAACAAATGTTAATTACTAATGGATATATATTATATTATCTTTTAATTTATATAAAAAATTAATTCCAAGCATTCTTTTATATTAAAAAAATCGCAGATTTAAATAATGTTTGATCATATTTTAACATCCTTTGTGTTGTTTAAAAATTGTGGATACGAAAATTTATTCCGCCAATCAAAATCACTCAATCGAGTAAAAGTAAATAAAAATGCAAAACGTATTCATAGATACCTTTTACCTCTACCTTTTTATTTTTTCCAGTTTCACGCTGTATCTTCACTTATGGGTAGGCAAAGAGGACTTAGGCTTGAGACACTCCGTCCCCAATTATCAAGACATAATGTGTTGAGTGGCAGAAATCAACATGGCATTGTCTTGTTCCCTCCCTAAGCGAGGAAATAAAATATAATGGAATAATTAATTTCCCCAGGAGTGAATCGAACCCAAAGCACGTTTACAGTCAGAGTCTGGACCACGGCGGGCTCAGTTTAATAATCTTCTTAATTCTTAATACTACTACTACACCACAGAGATATATTACCACTGAACTAAATACTTTAAACATTTACACTAGAGCCGAACGATAAATGTTTTCAAATACTTGCAAAGACTTGGCCCAACGTAGAGCCAGCGTTGGATTTATTGAATGTTCCTTATTCATGTACCTTGCATTAGAAAATGCATTATCTGGTAACACTGTCGGGTGAACTTATATTTATTGTGCTCTATTGTTAATATTTTCGCTCGCTTTTCGTATATAAAAGCTGATATACGCGTTGTTTTCTGTTATATAAGAGATTGTGTAGTTGTTATGAATTGGTTATAGACTTTGTGTGTCAGGCAGGATATTTCATTATATGAATCCCACATCTTTCAAACTACTGAACCAGTTTTCATGAAACTTTGCAACTGTTCTTATGCTGAATTATTTCTGATTTTAATAAAAAAATATATTCTAAATATGATATTATCCAATTGGTACATACAGGTCAATCATTTAATCTTTTTTAGAAGTCGGATAAAATACCGTATATCTGTTGATTTATATAATCTGCACAGCGATCCGATATGAACTCCTAACCTCTAAGGCACTTACCAACCACGTGGTCTGACATAATCCCTATGATTGATACAAATGATAAATATATAATGTAATATATTAAACGATAAGCAAGTTAATATAATAACTGAAGCTTAAATGGCTTATATTGATGTAATTAATAGTAATTCATAATTAATTAATATTCAATTTGTTTAATAACGTGTAGGTAATGGCGTGCAAAACAATGTCGCTAGTAAATTTGATAACCCGACTATTATTTCGCGAAATTAAATTTTCATAGAACTCGAATATTTGTTCGAAGGATAATATTATTAATATTATAATAAGTAAAGTAATTATTATCAATGTAGAAACAATAACGTTTTTAGTTTTTACAGTTAGAGTATTATATCTTCTAATGTCTCTATTAGAATAACATTACTGGTGTATGGAAAAAACCAACGCCACATTTACGTTAACTATTTTCAAAGAATCAAACCCAAAAAGCTTTATAAGAGAAAAATCTGAAAAAAATGATTAAGTCTTTTTTTTTCAGATTTTTCTCGTTTATTATTAATCTTTATTAGATAATAAAGATAGTAAGCAGGCTCTGCTAGTGTCATACTTCATTCTAAACATAACGTTAAATACTAAAAAAAAAATAAAGCCTAGTTATCTGTAGCATATATATTTTTAAGGATAATTGAGCCGTCCACCACGATGGCTTCATTATTTTTTTATTGATAATTTTAATAAATTATGACAGAGTAATTTTTTTAGTATAACTGATACTGTTATTTAAATTACAAGCAAACGAAAACATTGGTGATTACAGCCCGACATACTTCGTCGAACAACGGAAGGAAACTGAACTACTACTGACTATACCCCGTAAGGGACCCAACATGAATGGACTTTGTTAGACTCATGTTGTATATTGTTTCTTTCATTTTAAATTTTATTTAGTTTTTCTTTCAGCTTCATACATCTCTTGCACATGGCATACTCCGTTTTCCGTCAAGTCTGGGGGTACCTAACGCTGCGTTAGTATTTGAAACTATAATTGTTTAAAATGATTTGGAATATTTTTGAAATAATATATGTTTTGTGGAATCTTTTAATTTAAGTTAATACAGACAGATACTAAAATAATATTTTTTAACGAAAACTTATAACTACAAACCAAATAAAAATACATTATATCGTTAAAGGATTACTTCACATCTAAGCTGCCCATCTAAAAAAAACGACACACAGAAGTAAAAGATAAAAAAAAGCAAAAGTCAAACTGGGACAAAAGTAAATCCCTTACACTATTAACGTAATACCGTCCACACGACTGTCTGATATCCTTATAATTTCTTTTTGATACCCCCAAAAGTCCTCGATAACTTAAAATACGTCGGCGAAAGCTCAGTATCAAGATGAGCATAAATTTAAAGCACTGAGTATATAACAAGATAAGCAGAGGGAACCTAGTGGTAAGACACTCCTTTGTCCATTTTCCGCTCAATTTTCAAGACACCTAAATGGCGGAAACGAAAATATTATTATTATACATTATGACGCAGTGGCATAAGCGTATGACTGTAACGACGGTTATGGATTCGATCCCCATTCGAGGGTATGAATTATTATTTATAAATATTTATAAAATAACGACGTCCAAAATAAAATCTTCTCTTTTCCTGAAGCTGGTTGAAGATTATTAAATAGTAGCTCGTAATATTAAACTCTTCCGTAACTTCTCCAAATTTGGCATACAGAAGAATAAGACATATGTAGATTATTTATCAATACATAAGCCAAGGAAAAAAATCCAAGCAAAAAACAAAGATTTTACGTGATTGGCTACAACTAGTTATAAAATAATAAATAATCGCGACCGCAATCAGATTTCATACATCGTATAAGAACAAATAGTTGGCAAGGCTTAACTCGCCCGACCCGCGGCTTAACCTACCTGGGAATCTAGGAAAGCAGTTGCCAAAACATAATCCATCTATTATGTAGCGCAGTCGCTGGAATTGGCTTTGACCCAGTTAGAAGTTTAAATAACTTATTTAGCGACTGTTTTGTTGTTATATAAACAATGTTTATTATTGATTTAGATAATTCAGTTATAATGTCTATGTCTATAATTATTGCAGTTTGTGCAGTCTGATTGTGTACGATGTCTGTGGGTTCGATATCGTTCAAGGCAATTCATTATATTTAAACTAGCTTCAGCCCGCGTGTTGGTCCGCGTGGTCAAATTAAGGCGCATTCAACCAGATTAACTTTTCCGCTTTATAATTTAAAGCTACGGTATGCTTAATTATTATTTTTACAACGATGAAGATTGTTTAAATTCCTATAATAAGCCAATCTTTTCTTAAATTTCGGTTGTAATTTTTGTTGTACTGTTTCAAAATAAATCGAGAAAATAAACATTTGGCCTGACCAGGCGGATTACTGGGTTGGAATGTATGTACCTACTAAATTTAAATATAAATCAAAATGTATAATCTAATGTCAATTTTGATTTCTAAGTCCAACAACACATGTTAAACTAAAGCACACATTTCCTTGATGTCGGAATATTTAAAAATCATAAAAGAAAATATGTCTTTTAACCCACAAAATCAATATTAGACATTGTTTAAGATGTGCTTAGATATTAATTAAAACGTACCAGCAGACGGGAGCAAACGTACCGCATTATAAATAATTATGTCATCGTTATATTGTAGTACACCGTATACCGGCGTAACTTAGTTACTGCTGCGGAACTTTGTCATAGTTAGTTATAGTTCGTGCAGCTTACTCCGAAGTGTTGTATTAATTATTTATCTATACTAATATTGTTAAACTTTAGTTTTTGGATACGGTTTTTCTCGTTAGCGGGGTTAATCCCCGCTTTTGGATTTTTTAAAAACAAATATCTGTATTTCAGTGGTGGTGGTAAATATAACAATTATTTCCTTGCTTTATTAGCTTCATGAGAATCGAGATGGAGAGAGAGAGAGAAGAATCATGAGATTTTTGTCTAGATATTCTCTTAATTTACTTTCCAGTTACGCGTGGGACGATGGCAAGTAAGTGGGAGTTGACACACTTTGCTCTCATTACTGACTTACTGTACAATTAGAAAATATAGTTGAAGCCGATAGGTGTACCTGTACATGAAACTAATTATTATAAATCAGGATATACCATGTAAGCAAAACCTGTTTATCCTGTTAAATTTGGAATATTACAATAAATACATCCTTTCCGAACTGGATAACGTTTGTCGGATCAGTTTGTATAATATATAAATACAGTTAAATCCTAATCTTGCTATTATACAGGCATATGATACTTATCACAAGGCCAAATCCTTAAAATGGCATCCTAACTAAATCTTTCTCGCGATATCCCTCATTAAAGTCAACCCTCGGTCCCTTGGTATCTTGACGATCTGCAATTTCATCGCTGACATTGAAAACTAGTGAACTAATAAGTCTTGGAGTTTTAAGAGAAGCAGGGAACAGTTTTAACACTAGATTTAGTAGTAAGAAGCTGTGTGAATTAAGTCTAGTTCTCTTAATTTTAATCTTAATCTTAATTGATTTTATTTTTGCTATGCAATATTTATTTTTTTGAACCTTTTATTTTGTCTACACATTTGCTTATTTAGTATTAAGCTAAACAATAAAATAAAATATGAAGAAGCAACTCGAATTTTTTTAAATATCAATCCCAACTAAATCTTTGCCGCTATATCCCTCATTAAAGTCAACCCTTGGTCCCTCCGAGCTGCGTATCGCATGACGATCTGAAACTTAATCCCTCACATTGGAAACTAATAAACCTTTAAGGTTAAACAAATTGATAGATCTTAATTAAATTATTATCTTGATTTCGAAATACTGTGTACCCGAGTAAACTAATAAAGAAATCTTTGGTTTATAATTATTGTAAAATACGATTTCGGTTTTCTGTTTCGTTATGCTTAGATTTTTTTTTGTCTTCAAACTCTATCCCGTCATCATCTAAACTTTCCGCCCAATTTTCGAGACAATACGTGTTGTGTGACGGAACTCAACGCCGCGATTTCTCTTGTTATCAGCGCGACGAAATGATAATAATTCACTTCCCTGAGTGATGAACTGTAATATACATCAAATATTTATAAAAAATGCCAAAAAATTGGGCGGGCGGGAAAATATCATACACCCGCTATTAAAACAGTATTTTATTAGAGTGCCAACATAAAACTATTCAATGCTTTTCAATTACGCGTCGCACATAAAACGCTAGCACTACAGCACCTCGTAAAAGACACGGGAGTTTTATACTACGTCATTACATATTGACACCTGGAACAAGTGAGGGTTTTGATGTAAAGATCCTTATGTGAATATTTTATTGTTATTTTAATATACATAGGTAGCTAGTTTTCAAGAAATTTCTTTTTGCGGGACATAGCGTGAAGCTGAAACAATCTATCTCACGTAAACTCTCCTTGACACCACAGACACAGAGAAAATATAGTGTGGAGACATTGCGTTCTTCACTGTCTACCTAATTTTTGACAGATTGGGTTGGGTTGGCAAGTGACGAATTATGAGACCCTACACTTATATAATATTAAATAAATATTAATTTGCTAATAATAATATTACATTGTGAAATAGTAGGTTTTTCTATTTCAGTGAACAGATCTTCTTACATGAAACATGTAACTAAGTCGGTTTTAATTATTGATAGGTTGTGCAAGCATCTCACCTTGTGTTAACGAACAAAGTTCTGTGGTCATCCTAAATGCTGAGCTCTCAACAGCTTACAGTACATTCTGAATCATGAGCATCTCAAACTTTGGAGTTGCGAACTTAGATACTACGAGTACCCACGTACCTACTTAAACATGTTAATGTTAGAGATATAATATAATTATTATAATGGCTGGCTATTTTTAGCAGAATATAAATGTTAGTTCCGTTAATGAACATGGTGTCTTTAATTTGTGAGGAATGTGAAGAACGGAGTGTCTTGACTTTATATTTTCTCTGTGAATTATGCTATACGAAAGATAATGCTATAGAAAAACATGTTTGTTGTATTGATAGATATTTATTTTATTCTGTTTTTTCAATTGTCTTATCAACACATTTCGTAAAATACAGATTGGAAAAAACGAACAGACAGACAGAAGTAAGTCCGTTTTACCATTTGAGTATGGAACACTAACAAAAACAGATTCTACTTATTTAAAATATAATATTCACTTCACAATAAGGTTATATCATATGAAAAGAGCAAAAACCATTTAATTTCACATCTTAAATTTCCCAAAAAGCAACTCATCATAAATACAATATTTCAACTCGAACCAAGTTGTTCTGGACAACAGTTGTTACCGGGTAGTTTGCATAGTATATAGCTCTTGTTAAGTTTTAAATTTGGACGGAGAATTTCTTCCAAATTTTATTTCCCTCAAAGCTGAAACGTTTAACTTGGCGAAATACCTACTCTCAATATAAGTGAAGAAATTAAGAAACTTGCGCTCGAAACTTTTGAGTTACATTTCTCTGTAGACCAGCATGTGGTTAATCGGTTTAAAAATGCTTACAAATGCTGTATGGAGTTTCTTACTTGGACGTACGTAGTATACGAGAACGGTACGATCTATAAAACAAAAAACTCTTGAGCTGTAAGTATAGTTTGATTAATTTACTTTTTAAAAGCATTTGCTGAATTTCGTTTTATATAAACTTCACCATTACTCAATAGATTTTGTTCTTTTAACCATACTCTGAGACGTTAGTTTTGGTTTAACTGACATTTAATTGTCCAAATGGGTTAGGTTTACTTACAAACAAACAGAATTAATATAAAAAAAGGCAGAAATTAAAGAGAGTGTGCCAAGTAACATACATATCTTTCAAGTAACGCATATGGCAGATTAGAGGGAGAAAAATTGGTGTTACTGTTAAGATACTCTATTCTCCTCTTTTCACCAAATTTGTAGACGTTGCGTGTTGAATGGTGCATTTCAACGTCACCCATTGTTCTGATACTTGAGCGAGAAATTAAAAATATTAAATAATTAATTCCCCCGAGCGGGAATCAAATCTGCAACTATTTCCAACGCCCGAATATTTTTATTTACATTCAATCAAAACGCCATTAAAACAAACAAACATTATGCTTATATTTGCTAACCCTCATAACACAAAGGCGGTATAGGTTAATAGGTAGCTCATAGGTATACATTACACCCTTGGCCCATATTAGAAAGGTGTGGGGTCAATAATAGAAGGTCAAATATTTGCCCGCCGGCAGGCACGCCGTGTTTGCGTTCCACCAAGATTTGCACGTTTATAGCCTGTAGCTTATATAGGTATTGGTACTTAATTGATTATAGTTGATATAATCCAATATAGGTTATACTTATTTTGATATTGTTTTGTTAAGCTAAGGGGCATTGGGGAATCTGCGCACCCTATTCTGGTCTATTGTCGAATTAATTATAAGAGAGCTCCGTTGAGGAGCGCGTCATCTGAGGAGGGCTACGGACGTGGTTCTACCAATTTCCCGGGTCCTCCCATAGTGTCGAAGTCGGCAACCGCAGGGGTTTTAGTGGGTAAGATCCCACATAATCTGGTCCTCCTCAAGAGTGGATATCTTTCGAAAATTTCCCCTGCGAAAAAAAAACAGGCATTGCGAGAAGAGGAGCTCAGAGCTTAGACTTACGACTCAAGGTTCAAGGTTTAAGAAGCTTCATTTAAAAATCGAATCGAATCGACTACTTTGTTATTTATGTAACTCAGTAAATAAAAATCTAAATTCATTTAACTTAATTTAAAGTTAAAGAGAAACTACTAAAATCAAATGTAGCATCAATCGACTTTTAGCATTGCAGATAAAACTATTCAAATACACTATAAAAACCTTAGTCTTAAGAAAGATAAATTGTTTAAGTAAATAATGGATGGAGGCGGACGCTGGAGCTATTGTTCTCTTTCAGAAAACTATTGGCGACAGGGATGACAACTGACTAGTCGCTGAAAACTGGTTTAGTAGTGAGTTATAGTTGTTTCAAACGATATTTCTTATGTTATTCAGCATTTATAACGCCAAGAATTATTTTAATGAATGACAGGTTAAAATACATTATTTGCCTCAGACTTGTGGTCGTCTCTGCAGGGTGGTTGGTACAAGGGTATGATTGTAAGCTCGACAATTGTGAAATCGATTCCCATTTAGGGCAATGAAATATTTAATATTTTATTCCGCTGAAGGGGTGTAACGAGGCAAAGCGTAGCGTTGAGGTCTGATGCGATATACCTTTGAGACTTGAAGGTCTACAGTGGTACTATATATCCTTCAAGTATCGAAATATGGAAGGCACAGAAGGCATAAACCTATAAGTTGTAAATAATAATAAGTAAAGTCAAAGCTAAACATGATTAATATTAAATTAAATAAAAAAATAAAAAAAAAAATTATAGAAGTAGTATAAACTCTATCATCGCTATGTGCATATTACAGTAAGATATATTTTCTTATTTATTTATCTATTTACATATTTTACAATACATGTACTATGTATGAAGTACATATTATTTTCGTCTTTAATTCAAGCTGTAAAAAGACTATATTATTATCCACAACTTAAACCTGACAAATAGATTTAACTGCATGTCATAAACTATGAATTTCGACGAGTGTTTTCGTCGTAATATTGACCTACTTACAAAAATACGAGTTGAAAATTCGTCGGTTACAGCTGAACAAATACCACAAAGTAACGCATAACTTCGGTGGGCGGAAGTCGCACGAAATTCCCGACATATTTGCAATTCATCCGTTTCACGGTAAAATTATTTACAAATACATACTAGTTTCCAGGTTCGAGATACAATTTAACTATAAGGTGTCTAGTTTAACTACTGCTCTGCGAATTTGTGGAACGGATTTTCGAGAACTACTAACATTCTAAATATAGATATTTCTTTGAAAATCCAACTAGTGTTAGACAGGTATTTAATATAAATAAAATAACATAATAAACGAGGTCGAAAACTGAGGGCGAAAATATGAGGCCAGCCGTGGCGCAAGAGGAAAAATGAAATATTTCTTCACATTTATATTTTCATTTCTTCACTCTGGTGTCGAGGCAAAGTCCGGAGTTGACCACACATAACACGTAATGCCTTCCGAAATCGGCAGAAAGTGGAAAATTGAGTGTCTTAACGCTAGGTTCCTTCTGCCTACTCTGCTGTGTGCGGATACAAAGTGATGCTGATCAAAAGACAATAAGTATTTTTTTTATTCAATTAAAATTAAATATATAGCTCATAGTTATTTGATTTTCTAAAAAGAAAATTTCAAAATATTACTTAAAATTTCTAATAAAAAAAAGAACCATACGATTCCACTGCGTAACCCCAAACATATTGGAGAGCAGCCGAACGTAAAAGGAAGCGGCAGTAACAGTTCTTCCGGTCGGCGCTTTACGCTCCTGAATTATGGATGCCCGAGGAAATCAACTTGGTTGATATTTTTCTAGTGCCCTCTTAACCTAAGAGATATCGTTATAACATCGGGTACTTTAAGTGATTAATCATTTAATGGGAAGGTATCCTTTTTCAGGGATATTGAGGATCATCATTGGTCATTTTAGTAAAATATATTTTAAATGTAAATGTATAGGATTAATAAATATAATAGAAAATTATTTAAATCAAATTAGCTATCTGCCAACGCAAATTTTTGAAATAGAAAGGTATAAAAGCTTATATTATCTATATATTTTTCATTAAATGTATTAGTTCATTCAAATTTATCTAATTTAATATAAATTTATTTACCTAATAGTAAGCCAACGATCGATAGACTTAAATCATTAATAATAATTATCCAAAAACGAATATATAGGTATATTCATATAAATAACTATGTTAATAGTAGTTATAATTAATACAATTTATTGATTAACAATAATATAATTACCAAATGAATATTAATTAAATAAATAATTATAGTCAGCGAATTCGATATAGTTCTCAATTAGAATGTGAATGGCGCGCGTATACATGGAATTTAAGCGATAGCACATAGTTAGACGATAATCATTTCAGCTTATTCGCTAATATTCTGTTATCATTTAGGAAAGAAAGCTATTTTAATTTTGCTTCCAGACGTAAATAAAAAGATCGTCTTTCCCAATCTCGTAAAAGTTTTGAGAAATTCTCTCTTTGTTCTCTTCTATGCAACTGCCAGCTACAGTTTCTGTGGGTATTACGTATTGAATGGGGGAACTCAACGCCGTGTTTTGCCTCGAAACCAGAGCAAGCGGAAAAAAAGACATTAAATATTTCATTTATTTAAATGGAATCGAACCCACATCCTGGCGCGTAACTGATTATGATAATTAACGATACATACAAATAAAAATTAGAAAGCACTCAAGCAAGCAATACTAAAATAACAATAAAAACAAAAGGGAAGAACCATTTAAACTTTATAAAAGGACTTCAAACGAGCCTTTTATACTTGCATCCATTACAGCGTGATTGTTCTATAAGCGGCCGAGGGATCCAGGTGCAGCTTAAAGGAGTAGCCGGCCAGCAGTCGCGGGGATCAAACTTCAACAATACTCAGCCACTTGTCAACTCGTAATCTCACTCAAAACCCTCTCGGAAATGGTTTTAATCTCCACGGAGGAGTACTAACAGGTTTATTGTAAGCGTCCAGAGGAAATAGACGTCGTTTTTCTCGTCAGGTCCAGCTAATAATGGTTTTGTTTCAATTAGAGCGAGGTCCGCTGGTCATTGTTAACGAAAAAGAAAAAGGTAAAACAATTGAATCGCACTTCTCGTTTGTAGATATTTGTAGATAGATAGATAGATAGATGCCTTTGCATAAAATCTTCATTAGTGAAAAGTGTTTTTGTAAAAATTTTAAAGGACACACCGAGTAAACTTTTCCTCCTGTAATGAATAAAATATTCAGAATCGGCTTCCCTATAAAGTTTTACAAGCGGCTTTGCGAGTATTGCTTCTTGCAAATAAAATAGTCATTTTTATTATTTCCCTTGAAAAAAATGTACCGAAGGAAATGTTCAATATTTTAGATGGTTTCTAAGGGCTTTGTGCTAGATTATGTGAAGTTAAATATATCATCTATATAAAACTGATCCATAACTGAATGACTGAAAAACAACGCACAGCCGAAACTACACGGCGTAGAACGCTGAAATTTGGCATGTAGGTTTTTAGGGAGTGTTAGGGGAGCACTAAAAGAAAAATTTCCGAATTATCTACGGGATAAAACAAAATTTTACGAACTTCATATACAGTACAAATACATTAACGTAATATAAAATAAAATCTGTAAGCACTCATCTTAATCATAAATCCCTATTTAAATATTCCGTTTGTTAGCAGTTGCAATCTGAGGCAGGTTCCAAAAACAGGGTACAGCCTGTTGCCGCCCATTTGCATGCCCATTGATTATTCAATTCAACTACGCAAGTGGACATAGTGGAATTGATTTCGATGCTAATATAAATTATAATACTGCCTTCATCTTATAAATGGTACGTCACAAATGTTGGGCTGTAGCTTGATTGATGCAAAACGGGCTGAAATGATTTGGGACTGTTCGGCTTTGGATTTTGATCGATCATTGTTTTGATGAATGGAACTTAAATACTTTGTATTAATTGTGAAGGTCTTAATATTCTTGATGACAATAAGCCACTATTGTGACTCAGTTAAGACCTTCCGTCTGTACTTCGCCAACTGTAGTGGTTATAAGTTCTATTTTCACAGAATATCCAAAAATCACGGGAAAGTAGAGAGTAGAATATTGTGGCACAAATATACACATATTACTTATCTCGCATATAAGAGGGTAAGAGGAGGAAATCTAGCGTTACAATACTATTCTCGTCTTTACTTGCAACTTTTACTTGTTATTTAAAAACACTTAAACTTTACCAGACATAAAATATATTAGAAAAATAACAATTTTTTCACAAAAAAAAATAACAATAAAATCCAGCTCGAACAACTATTACACGAACAAACTTCTAGTTCCAAAGTCTGTAAACAATAAAGACAGCGAATAATGCCACCTTAATTGAAGACGGCATCTGTAGACAGACCAATCTTAGCACTTGAATCTTTGCAATTTCTTTCATTTCATTACTGTTCCGGACGCGGAGGCGAGTGCAGGTGTCTACTGTTAATTTATATTCGGACGTCGCTCCAGATTATGTTAAATAGAGTTCTTTTAACGAATTACAGTTCTGATATTGCCTTTGAGAGTGTCTCTGGATGAATAGGATGGGTCTTTGGAAGGAAATTGGTTGATATATTTCTCAGTTCTCAGCGCCTT
Source organism: Heliconius nattereri (assembly GCA_013403645.1). Lineage (NCBI taxonomy): Eukaryota > Metazoa > Arthropoda > Insecta > Lepidoptera > Nymphalidae > Heliconius > Heliconius nattereri. The sequence continues at coordinate 9,939,613 of JAAIXI010000230.1, forward strand.
CCTGCTTTTAGAAAATGATGCATTACTTTTTCTGTTCTGTTCTATATAAAACTTGTAATAGATCTTTATTACTATAATTGAATTAAAAATATAGAAATCTACTAACAAAATATGAACTTTGGCCCTCTTTTGATACAGTATCCACTTAAGAATTAGACCATTACAATTTATTTAACTCTATTAATTAAAATTTTTAATTTTTTATATTAATAAATTTAGTTGTTATTAAATTTTATCTACAATAGAATAATCAGTTAAAAGCTATCCTTTTAACTCATGTACAACATAATATACGTAACTACAATTCTAATACAGGCAAAAATTCGTTTAGGTTCAAAAACAGTAGTACTAACGTCGAAAGCGGGTATTCAATTAACTGAATAGCTTAATAAATATCTATTTCCTTTATAAAACAAATTTGGTAGCGGAAACGGCAAATAGTATTTTATTCCGGGTCATTACAGTTTGATTTGGTGAATCCCGAAGTTTGACGCAAGATACAGAAATCCTGGGGATTTAGACGAAATAGAATGGATGCGCTGTAACGTTATATCTCCAACACATACGACTATAATAAGATGGGGGTTTGTGTGTATGTAGTTTATGGTATTTAAATTATGTTATCTTTATATTTAGATTTACAGCTTATCTTGAGTAAATTTCAGTTTGTTAGATCTAAATACTTACGTAAGTTTGCTAGTATTAGTAAGGATACAACGTGAAGCTGCAGAAGAACCTACCTTAATTGATTATTGGTACCATGATCGCTGCGCTTTAGTAATTCGTAATTTGAATATTTTCTTACCTGTAAAATAAATAAAAATCATTTTAACTTTTAAAATGCTTTATACTATTATTAACACTCTTTTATATACATATTTTTTAACTAATATATATAATAGCACATTTGTAAACGATTTTATATTTTAAGTGCATTTAAAATACACCCCTTTTATCACCATTTTGGTAATACAAATACAACTCAAACAACACAAAAAAAGCATCCACCGTACAAATAATAAAGCCTAATTTAAAATTCAAATTCACCAGCGGTCAGTAAATAGTAATAGCTCCCTTTCTTCACACATTCCAACCTATCGTGTAGCAATATTGCGAATCGCATTTTTTCAATCGCCACTCCAGCACGAAGGAATGGGCGGCTCATGAAAAATTTATGGGGTTGGGACCGTTGGTTTCCAAAGGCACATAACAGACCGAACGACAGTGGTTTATAGCCGTCGGTCTAGCGCCTGTAAAACGCTTCCTGAGTTAGTGTAGGCCTTTGATAATGTTTATATCGGGTGAATGTTTTCTTCTCTAGGTATGTGTAATAAATTTGATTTCGCTGAAGAAAAACTTTTTCAGAGTTGTGTGGATGATAAAAATGTAATAGCGAGTAAATAAATAGTTTGTAATGAAAGCAGCTGACTTCCAGTATGTATAAGACGCGTTGTAATGTTTATTGGCAGAAATTGTCAACCAAAAGGCCTGGCTTTACCTAAAATCCGGATGGGGCTACATGCCCCAACTATCAAGTGACGCTCCAGCGCCAACAGTAATTAGATAACGTCAAAATATCAATATTTTAAATAAAATAATTTTTAAATAATTCAATTGACGATTTTAAGCGGATATTTTAATCCCTTATTGATAAAATTAAACAAAAATAAGAGAAATAACCTCGTTTCACCAATACCCAAACTGAGGACGAAGAACTTTAATCATACGTCAGCTTTTATGGTCGGAGAGCGAAGCGAAAATGAAAAATAGAATTCCCTTTTGAAAATAATGGACTGGGCAGCGAGTCTCTCGCAGAGTCGTTAGCGAAACTCGAAACTTGGATCGAACGTTTGTACGGAATTTCTAAATGATTAATGTATTTAATGTTTATGAAAGCCGCGTTCTGTTTTACTTGGTGGCGGCGGTGTCGACGCCGGCTAGTAGCTTTGTAATAATAAGTGGGAATTTGAGGAAGTATGGCTGTTTACTTTGGGTTCTTGCTCATTTTAAAAGATTTTATTAAGTTATCGCACTTTGTTGAAATCAACAAAGTGCGGTTTTAAGTTCCACTTAAAACGCTAAACAAAAAGTTAAGTTTATAGGTTAGGTTCTTTCTAATTATCATTATAAAGCATACAATAGAATCCATTAACGAGATGTAATGTAGTCTTTATCCTTTCTCCATAAATGGACTATAGGTACAACAAAAAAATAATATTTAAATTTTAACCAATAGTTCCTGAGAGTAGCTCATTTAATCAAACAAACTCATCAGCTTTATGAACAGGTAGATTTAAAAATAAAAGAAATTTACTATATATGAAAAACTTTTTACCTTAACAATGCACAGGAATAAAAAGAGATCTATGAAATATAATATCAACCGGAATACCTCGCGTAGGAACACGATCCATTCATTAAGTCGAGAATTACATTATCTATGTGTGTGACGTTATCAATATTATTCTCACATTAAAATGAAATTATAATACTAAGTAGGTGTTAAGAAGGACGTATTGTAATGAGATAACGAACGAACGATATTGTTTTTCTTTTTGGAATGGGGCTAACGAATAGGTTTTTCTTAGCTTCACGCTTTCTATCGCATATTATGTGTAGGTTGGGCAGAGAGAACCTAGAGTTAGGACACTTTGTTCATTGCCACGTGTCGAATTTGAGCAGATCTTCCAACTAGTTTGGGTAGCGTGAAACAGAAAAAAAGTGAACGACCCAAGAAGTAATTTAAATATAATGAGCAAAACATTTCAATTGATGAATATTAATATCCGCATCAGAGATAGCAAAAGGTACGAGTATATCAAAAAACATCTATCAAAATAAAGAATATAAAGCATCCCTTTATACGAATGGGAATTCAATTAACAAAGTATAAGCAGGTACCGCTGGCGCTGACAGCTAATAGATACTCAACGATAGAAATATTCATTGTAATACGTCCAATCTAAAATTGGGGCTGACTAAAACAAACGCAGACCAGCGACAAAGGCCACGATAATTTGGACAAAACGCTACACAGTATTGTTCATTATAGTACTAATTAAACTGAAATATATTTTCGGTGACTGCATTCTAGTGTGTGATAAGTGTATTTATATTTAGTTTATGTTATATTTTATGCAGGTTTACGTTCACGAGGGTAGGCCAAGCGAGGCTAGTGGGAAGACACTTCGTTCGCTGCTTTGTTTGTTGAGTAGCGGAACTCAATGTCGCAATTCGTGTTATCAGAGCGAGGAAATGATAAAAAAGTCCAGATGGAAATTGAAGGCTAAAACTATATGGCGCCTTTTTATTTAGAGATTAAAGGTCGTGAAGCTGTTGTAGTGCACGGACACAAGTGTGTGACTATAAACGTGACGGTTGTAGGTTTAATTACCACTTGGGAAAATGATTGATGATTTAAAAAGGTGATGATTCGGTGCGAAGAGAGGTCTCAACCTTAAGTTCCCAGGTCCCCTTGGCCTACTCCGGTTTGTATGGAATATCGTGAAACAATAAAAAACACAAAATGCGCCGTTAAGCTAAGCAATTTATACACAAAGTCTTTGAAATCAAGAAAAATAAAAGATTTAAAAAATTGTAAGGTTTTTCCTTTTGGTACAGAAACAGCGCAGAACTAATAAGCCAAGTTTACAATTAGAGAAATTATATAAAAGCGGTAAAAAGGTAAATTAAAAACTCATTGGAAGTAAACACCGCGCTCTATTTACGATTCAAGTTGTAAATAAAAAAAACCAATCAAAGCTCAAGCGCAGAAGTTTCTAGAAAGGAATAAAAATAAAATTAAAAAGTAAAAGTGGACCGATAGTGGTCATTAAAATATCGTAGAATTTCAAAGGCAACGAAACGCTGATAGACGTATCGCTTAAGTCTTGTCCGAAATAAGCTGGATGGTTTCACAAGCTGTAATGTCAACTGAGGTTTTCCATTTGAAAAGCTGTTCAGAAAGATTTATAGCTTTATGAATAAATAAGAAAATGTAGTATCTAATTTTATTGAACATGGATTTACTGCCGACTTGGACTGGACTTGGACTTGGTGGACTTAAAAATAGGTTCCCTCTGCAAACTTTGTTATTTATATGTATATATTATTTGTATGTACGTACATGTACTTTATTTTTCGAATTCTGTAGAAAATCCAAAAAAAACAAAATATTTCGAGGTCATTTGATCTCTACATTCGCATTATAAATATGAAAAGATCGTTTTCATCCGCCATTATTAAGAGAAATTAAAACGTGCGTATCCACCAACAATCGTGAATATCGAAGCCAGATAAAAAATCATAAATAACAATACATATGCTGTTTCCATTTATTTTAATCACGAGAAAAAAATTAATGCTCGACCTACATATACGATACGGTTAGGCCCAAACATAATATTCTGTTTGACTAATGCGTGAAATAAAAAAAATAAGAGTAAAAAAATCTAGATTTTTTCATAATTATGTTTAAAAGTATCTACGTACGACCTATTTTAACGTATTGTTGGATGACGAATTAGGGCGTCACTCTTTGTGCGACGGCAACGGATATAAAATATTATGTTACTCAAAATAATTACCTAATTAGTGATATTTTATAAAATCTCGTTCTAGTTTTTTTTTTTGCAATTTATATTATTATATTTAATTTTAATTTGTAATTTGTTCATCACGTGTACGGTGAGTGTAGGGTGGATGGAAATGGAAAACAATTGTAAAATATAGTTGTGATATTTACTTCAGAATCATGTTGAAATCAAGTTTTTTTAGTTTCATGTATTTTCTGAATACATATCGTAGCTTACTTTCGCAAAATTTTCAATGCATTGTGTGTAAAATGGCGGAACTTAACGCCGCACTTAACAACATATTTAGAACGCGAGCTTGATGAGCTTGGTTATTAAACAGTGAAATTACTGTGTATATGATATAATTTAAGTGTGACTTTTATGTATAATTTTGCTAAAGATAACTTAATATTATCATAGACACCCAAAACAATGTTTTTATTCAACGTTAACAAAAACCAATTTATTAATTCTATTCATAATATCATACAATTCTTTACCAGATAATACAAAATAATCCATCGAATACGTTTAAATAGACACGAACATATAATAAATCATAAATATATATAAAAGAAAATTCATATTCTTAATACCAGCTAACAACAATAAAAGATTCCATTCAAACCAATATGTTAACACAAAGAAACTAACGGATCGAAAAATTATTTGGATTATTTAACAATAATGTCGTTCTTTATTATATCACAAGTGTTTACGATTTGTAGCGCAAATTTGTATAATAATTTATATTGTAGATGTAGATCAGCCCATTTTTAATTATAGACAATATAAATATCGTTTTATATTAAAAAACTCTATATTTCCTAATCTCATATAATATAAATTTAATATTGAATTTCCATATTTAATATATAAAGTTCTAACTATAGCAATAGCAAGGACCCAGCGGGTCCAGAAGCTAGGGGGGCGCATTTATTATTCGATTTTCACCACAAAAACCCGTCCATACAATGGCGTTACTGCGATTACATTAGACGACCCTCCCGTCTGTACATATAAATCGGTTATCAATTTTGTGTTCACCAAATTCGTTTATTACGTTTTTTAAATAGATTAAGTTTATTTTTAAAAAATCTTTTTTAAAATAATTATTTTCATGTTGTAGGAGCCTATAACAGGGTTAATAGAGGTAAGCTAGTATTAGGATCATCCAATTTTCGAGACATTGCAGTGTAACGTCCACCACCATATACTGCCACGCTTTTTCTTTTTATCACAGCCAGAAAATGAAAACATTTGTTCCATCGAATGAGAATTGAACCCATAACCGTTGCGCTTTCAGGCGGACGCTGTGACTTTATATATACTTGGATCGACTTAAGCTTTATACAGACATTTAATTATATGGCAAAACAATCTAGATTGCCATTTTTGAAATGAAATTCCTTAGTTTTTTCCATCGCTTAACTAAATTGTCCTATCGGCGTTTACGGCTTTATTTTTATATGGCTATTTGAAGATTATCGGATGAGATCGGTTATTTATGTTTTAGATCCTCGTAAATAGAGGGCTTGGAGCGCCAAAGGGACTTTGTAATGATAATGAATAGATACACTCGTAGGCGAATCGACTTTATATATCATAGAACATGGAGCTGCACAAGAAATTGAATGTGAACGCGACAACTAGTGGGTTCGACTACCACTCGAAAGAAAGGAAATATTAAATATTTTTATTTTCATTTCCTTACTCTAGTAACGAGGTAAAGTGCAGCGTAAAGTTTTGCCACTCACCACGCAATTCCATCAGAATATTAAGTAATAAGTTCCCTGGATCCCTCTGCCTATCCTGCTATGTGAGGAGGAGGAGGATAGAGCGTGAAGCTAGAAAACCAAACAAAATATTATTTTTTCCCAATTTAATGATTAATGAATGGTTTTTCTAAATTAAAAAAAGCGGGTGCGTCCACATATAAAAACAAATATGGACAGCAAAGCTTTTTGTTTGCAGCTTAACGTTTTTTCGTAGGTTGCAGGAGGGAACTTAACGTAGCAATATTCCATAATTTAATTAATTAATTGCGTATATTTAACATTATACACACTACATTGAGTATTTATTATTTCAGTATTACAATATATCATTCAATACATGTTAACTCTGAAACTATTAACTTTAAGAAACATATCCATTAACAGCTATATTTGTGTTGCACTCAGCGATGTATAAACTCGTCGTGTAATGGAAAGCTTCTGTAAACATACTCCTTTTTTGTAATATAACTATATTTACCGATAGTATATCGTATGGACGATTATTGAAACTTACTTAGAGTTATTTATTATGCTTTTAAGTTGTTTACTTTGTTACGAAATAGCTTAGTAACAATTAGTATCGATGGTTTTTTTGTGTATATTTTGTCATGTTAATGACTTTTTCATATACATAAGTACAATATAATAAATCAGTTTCACGCTGTATCCCGCACACAGCAGGGTAGGCAGTGGGAACCCAGTGTTAAACACTCCGTTCCCCACTTTCTGCCGAATTCTGGAGGCATTGTGTGTTGAGTACATAGTTAAGAAATGCAAAGTGTTTCTTCACTAAGGCTTGTAATATTATTTAAACATGTAATATTTTAATTAATAAGAGAGGAGTATGGGTGGTTATTGAATAACTGTCAATAGCACTAGAAAACAAAAAAAATAGTTATATTTTTGTATGGATGTATATTAAATATTTTCCAGTCCTGACTTTAGCTAGCGAGAACACCAGGTACATAAGAAATATAAATCAGACAAAATGTCATTTTTGTCTGATTTATATTTCTTATGAATGTCTTCCATATAAACTTAATACAAAATTATTTAACGTCAGTGATATATACCAATTTTTTTCCTACCAACATATATTTTTTCCCTCTAAATTGCGTATGAATCGTATACAAGTTAATACAAAATATACTATAGGATGCTGCAAAAAAAAATAGCAACGACAGTAAACAAGGAGCCGACGAATCGTGTGAATTTGATTTCTAAAGGCATCGACGTATTACGACACCCAGTACATGATACTATAACAAAAGTAGAATAACAATACTTGTAACTCCACACGTGGTTGTATCGATTGATAATCCCAAGAGAAGTGTGAAATTGACGCCATTGTAGCGACAGTCGTCAGGGTGTATGTGATAGTGGGATTGACAGTGGTATTAAATTGGTTTTTTTTAAATAAGTCTTTGTTTACATAAAAAATATCTAAAATAAAAAAAAATTACACGTAGAGACTAATCACTAACGTTACTTCTCTTTAGATTCCCAATTTCATTAGCAAAAACCTAAAAACCTAAAAATTTAACGGAGTTGGAACTTGTTTGACTCTAACTAACAATACACGCAGTTCGTGTATTGATCAATAATAGTGGGAACAGATCCCGAGGGAGTCGTGTGAAATCGATGCCTTTATCACGCGATTGTCCACGTGGCGGGGCTGGTAGATGTAAATAAATCTATCACTAGTAGACATTGTGTATTTGCTAATGTATTTTTGTTTTGGGTGTTTATATGTATATATATAGGATAATTTATATTAAATGTCAATTACGTAGAAAAGTATAGTATAATATATTTTTTTCATTAATTATCATATTTAGTGAAGTTTTGGAAGCAATAAGCGGCTTATTATCTGCAAACTTAGTACTTTAAATATTATTTATTTTCCTGGCTTTGTTAGACAAAGTAAAAAGAGCTGCTTAGCTACTTACAAGCCTAACCTAACTTTGAATCATAAATAGTCATTTAAATATAAAAAAAATTAACAATAGTCGGAGTGTTCAATGTTTTAAATATATCTGTAATCATCTTCTAACACTTTTAATAATTAATTAATATAATCAACCTAGAATAGAACCCATGACTGATAATTTGGAAAAAACTGTGTTGTATCATACAACAGTGTCGTTAATAATAATAATTTGAAATACCCCGAGTACGATGGGGTTGGAACACGGGGATTATATGAAATACCATCTCTGAAGGGATGAAACGTACTTTTGTTACCTACCGTAAATGTTTAGGTATATGAGTATTAATTTTTAATAATATAGATGTTCTTTTCCAAATCAATTTATTTTTATACAAATTAAAGTTTATATTATATTCGAGAATAAAAATAAAAAATCAATATATTATTTATGAAATTAAATTTGCTGGGGAAAAAATCCACTAAAATTAAAAATTCCCCTACTTGAATTTGAAAGCAAAACCTATACTTTGTACTCACATAAGCTAAAACCACGTAATTTCGATATAAAATTAAGTAAAAAAGCGCTAGAAAACGCGACGTTGAGTTTCGCCACTCCCTCAGTGTTCAACAGAGTGTCTTTAACGAGACATTCAGTTATGAGTGGTCTTCAACGCCTCGCTTTATCTTGTCAGGGAAATAAAAATAATTCGTTCCTCGAGTAGGCATATGGGCGAGTATATATATTGTGCCTGTACTATTTAATATTTAAGTATGACCCAAAATGAAACAATCGAATCCCATTAATTATTTATTAAGAGGCGAAAAGGACAACACAGCTTATTTAATATAAATACAACCCTGTCAATAGCTTACAAAGGCTAATACAAAATGCATTGAAATACATACAAGCTATCCTCATACAATGTGCTCCTACAGTGCTCTATAGTGTACTATAGAGTTGTGGACTCAACACTTCGATTGTATATTTGTGAGGAGTTGACATGCAGAATTGTATGAGTTATCATTATAGAGCTATAGGTTGGTTGGTCAGAGGTCGGGTATAAAAGCTAATAAGTTTGTAGTTTGTAGAGAGAAGAAGAGACATCGTTCTATAGAAGTTTTTTATTTTTTTCACCCTGGGAGCAAAACACAAAGCGGCGTTGAGTTCCGCCCCTCAACACTTAATACTACTAGGTCTTAATACTAGGTTTTATCTGTAAACCCTGATATATGTGGGTTATATATGTGGGATTACGTGCAGCTAAAAACATAATAAAGTACTATTTAACAGATATTATTTTTCAATATTTTGTTTATTTAGTAATATACAATTTTATTGTTTGTAATTTATTTAATTCGAGACCTGATGTTGGAATGGGATAACATCTGAGTCTTTACACTAAGTTTTCTTTACCTTCCCTTCTATGTTGGAAGAGGCTTGAAATTTTATACATGTTTTCTAAAATATTAATCTTAAAATTAATATCCAATAGTAAAATACAAAAGATTTTAAACTGTAAATAAATTTACTGCACACAGTTGTGTTTAAGAACCACAAAAACGCATTTGCATTGAACTAGTCATTCAAATAAGGGTTATAGAAAGAGGGTTAAGCCCTTTACCGAAGCAACGTCATACCATACGCGATTTAACACGAATAAGTAATGTTAAATTACTTATGGATGCACTTTATAATAAAATTTTAGGTGAAATTCTATTGAATTTAAGCAATTGATTGATAGTAACTGAAATTTGTCATGGAATGGAAATAGATATTGTTTTAAATAACAATTTAAATCGTTAAAAACGTATATCTATTTCCATAACAAATTTTGTATATACGTAAAAAAATGAACCCTGAAGTTTTATATATCTTATAAATATACTTTTACTATCGTTACACATCAGCTAAAAATTTTATAGGATGACCTAGCCATATGTAATTCTTGTTTTAAATTAAGAATTTAACGTCAAAATTTTAAGTTTCTACGGATATGAACTCACAACCCGTCAGATAAAGTCAAAGACACTACACCACAATAAAATCTTTATCAAAAATTATTTTATGAATATTTTACAATATCAGATTCAACTAACACACCGATCTAGGCGAATCCTCAATTCTTAGAAGTAAAACCTTTCTTACAAACACTTCATCCCAAAGGAGATTACGTCAGAATTTGTGTAAACTAAAAACTGGCTGCCGTAGTTAAGCTATTGCTTAATACAGGATTACCGTTCTTATCAGTTGCGGCCGCTTACTTTTTTATACTTAGTTTTAATTAAAGTTCACTCTAAATGGGAAAATTGTATAAGCTAACTGTCTAAGTCTATCTAGTCTATGTAATTTTTTTATTGGGAATCCGAAATCTATTGATCATTTTTGTTTATATTTACATTTGGATATAATATTAATAGTTTTTTCTTCTGATCTGGTGAGATTCCTGACGAGATATCTGATGGTGTTTCTCAACCGGATAAAAAATCTACTAAAAATCAATCACATTTTTTAGCCCTGCAAAATTATAACAAAAAATGGAGGTGGAGGAGGAGACCTTAATCATGATTAATAGCAAAAAATAAGAATAGAATAATATATCAATGGCAAATCCTTGTATTTTTTTGGTACAAGAAATAAGGGATACGTAAAAAAAAGGGGAAAAAATAGTAATTGCACTAAAAAGGCAAGTGTTCAATCGCAATACGATCAACATTACAGAAGGCAGCTGCGTTCCCTAAATTACGACTCGCTTACCCGTAACGAAGGGCTAAAGCTGAGGACCGAATGTATAAGTTTAGTATTAGCAAATAGTCCAATGCTATAGCAATAAGATGGGTTAATGGTAGGGTGTAATTTCGTAAAAGTTTTCGATACTTAGATGATAATGTTCATATGTGTACTTAATTGGAAATAGATAATCGTCTCTTATTCTTATAACAAATATAAATTGATTCTTTCAGTTTACCTTTTAAGCTGTGAGATTTTTTTAAATATTTTTTAGCTTTACGCTATATCTCGCAAATCAGTGCTATTTGCTAGGCAGGGAGGACCTGAGAAACTAATTTCAAGACTTTTCCGTTCCAAACTTACCATTCATCGCTTACCCTTGCGCCAGGACGACCTCGCTGTAATAAATGGCTTAACATAACTAATAGTACTAATCAAATAACACTTGCATTTGCAACACTTACACTTGCATCAAAAACAAATATTTTTAAAACACTTTATATAAACCTGGGCACAACTTCAAAAAAAATATTAACGTTTAAACCAAATTAAAATGATACGTATAATAATACTCTTCCTATCAGTCTCGGAACCAATTGTGCAACAGTCTTTATATCGACCGATAAAAAGATACCCGAATTGACAGTTTAATCTCGTACAGGGCAGTGTTGTGGGGGGAGGGGAGAGTGGGGAGAGTGCAATGGCAATGCAGAAAGAAAATATTTTTTCCTCCACTGGAAGTATTTGTCCTTGATGAATGGTCCGCTACATAGTAATTGGAATTTGGCCAGAACCATGTATTATTACGTTATGTTAATAGCGACCGTCTGTTCGTTATTATTAGTATTTAGTCATTATAATATCTCTATAGATTTCATGTAAATTCTTTGGTCTTTTTTTTGGATTTGCAAATTCATAGATTTTTTTAATTTTTAAGACATCTGCCTCTTCTTGTTGTTCATTTCCTTACATAAATATTTTCATAAACTACTGTAAGTACTACCTAATAGCATTTAAATAATAGGTGCTGTTATTAAAATAAGGAGTTGAAGTTTCAGTTTTTAACGAGGTTTTCAATAGCTGTAATAGATTTTTTTATTCTTTTTAAAACAATTTAAACATTCCAAATTACAAGATTATCTCGAAAATTTGGCGGAGAGTGGGCAACGAAATTTCTTAACACTAAGTTCTTTCTGTCTACCCTGTTATATATAACATATATGCATATAAGCAAGGCAAAGCGTGTAGATAAAAAAAATACAGGCGTATAGTAGCGTAATTAGTTCCTATTATAACAAAGATTGAACCGACATCGACCTAGCTTGTATGTATAGCCTACAGCGAAAGTTAACCTACATAGCTTACCATTGTGCTCAAATAAATTGATCGTAAATTTTATCGTATCGCAATTGTATGAATAACAATCTGTTATGAATGCACGCTATCAGAGCAACTATAGAACAACTGTTAACATTTTAATCGGCTTAACCAGTTGTTTCTTTTCATTGGATGATGTAGAAGTATGTATCTTGAAAGAGAAATATGCAGATAAATTATTATGGTGTCTCTGCGTTCTCCACTTTTTTATTACAGACTTTTTCTTGCTTTTTTAAGACAAGAGGAATCTACTATTAAGACCCTCCACTTTCCACTTTTGAGTTACTGATCGAATAAACTACCACGAACATACTAGATAAAAAAAAAAACTTAATAATTTACCTGAGTGGGAATCGAACTCATATACATTGCGATGCCAATCGCTGCGCTGAAATAACCATCAAATATGTGTGAAAGTCACATTTTGTAATATAAAATAGTAAAATCAAAAAGTAAACGGGAACAGCTTTTAATTAAGCTATTGAGAAATTGTAGAACAAGTTATTAATTCAATTTCAGATTCAGTTCTAAAATAAAATTGGAAAGCTCTGTGAAACCTTAGAAAATATTTAGCCCTAATTAATATTATTTGTATAAAACCTTTTTAAATAGATTCACATTTGAATTATTAAAATATTTCATGAAAAGCTAACCTCATTTTTTTACGATTTCATAAAACCTAGCGTAGGGTAGGCAGAGGAAACTTAGTATTAAGACAGTCTATTACCCACTGTCCGCCGAATTCTTGAAGCGTGTTGAGTAGCGGAAATCAATGCCGTGCCTTGTCTCACCAGCGCGAGCAAATGAAAATATTAAAAAATTCATTACCAAGAATGGGGATCGAAACCATCAACGCCGCGTTTATAGTCATATCCTTGTACCACTGCTCTAGTATTGTAATGCAGCCTCATTGCATAAAAGTCTAATCAAAATCGGCCAACCCACATAAAAACAGAGTAATAACAAAAGACATTTAAAACAACTTTCCATACCATTCCATTTTCCACAAACAATCTAGCAATTACAATTGATAAAACAACATTTCCGTTGAATGTAACCCGTGGAAATATTATTCATATAATAATAAAGCATTTGTTGTATTTAGGGCGAATCGGCATGAATGGATTGATTGTGACGGTATTATGCGAGACCAATCAGACGCACAGCTCCCACATCTGCTTTATGTTTGTGCGCAGCTATTGACCTAATAAAAATATGGTTTACTAATAACTTTGCTGTGCTGTTCTTGAGTAAACTTTGAAGATAGTTTACTTTTGGGGAATGAGTGATGGAATGATTATATTGTTGGTTATGCTTCGATTTAAGGAAGAGGTGGATAGAACTTTGTTTCTTTCCTTAAAATAACGCAATACTAAGGTTTTACAAGTTTTACAGACGCTTTTTTACAGTTTTATCAGCAACAATGTTTATATAGAACTACAGCCGCAGCTTACCGTTTAAATAACATGAGATTTCTTTTAATTCCTTCTCGTTATGCCCTGCGTACAGCGGAGTATACAGAGAGAGTCTAATATTAAGACACTACGTTCTCTACTTTTTGCTCAAATCGATATAATAGATGGAACTCAATGATGCTCGATTTCTTACTTCTTAATGAATACAGTTTCTTCCCCCGAATGGGGATCGAACCCATTTACAGCAATCGCGCAGTCACACTGCACCACAAGGGCGAAGTATATAAGAATATTTGAATATGTAAGCGTGTAAAGCTACGTATATGTATATTAAGTTCAGTAACGTAGCATTACGTTTCCAGGCAATGCTACGTTTACTGCGCCTCTACTCTCTAGTTACTAAAACGTTGTTGTTAGGGGATTTCCGATTATAACGTAGAATTTCCATGTTCATATTGTTTTACGTATGCATTATACGTATATATATTATATACTGGAACTCTTTAAATGTCGTATATATGTGGAAATCATTGTTGAGGATTTTAAAGGGACACCTTTAGTATACGCTTGGTTCGCAAGTCCAGGATTTGCTCTGAGCTCCTCTTGCAACGTGATTGTTTGTCAATGGTTCCCAGCTGCCTGCTATGTGTGAGACACAGCGGTGAACTGAAAGAGAAAATTTACCTTCATTTTTTCATTGAAAGCGTAAGCTGACGTTTCGTATTCATTCAATTAACTACATACACCGTTTGATACACCGCAGACGAGGTTGCTTACAGTGTAATGTTTACCTTATAGGGCTGCGTGTATGCATGTGTTGGTTTTACAATAACAATGCGATCAAAGACCTTGCTTGCCTGGTGCGTTATCTAAACTAAACGTACGATTAAATTGGTGGTTGACATAATATTATTTGTGGCAGAATTTACTTAAGTGTATTAGAGCGTGGGAACTTCGATTTTGAACGGCGGCTGTGACTTGTAAAGCGACGAAATCGATTTCGAAGAGAAGACAGAAATCATTTAGGCAGTAGATATATATGTACACAATACTATGCTGTTTTTTCTTTTAAAACATCGTATAACAAAAAAATTGCCAATAGTGACGCAGGAGCATAAGCGCGTAACTGCAAACGCGACAGATTGTGAATTCGATTCCTACTCGAGGAAATGAAATATTTATTATTTTCAATTATTAGCAAAGCAAATCAATGTCTCTGTAGGGAACATTACTTATTCAAAATTAATATTATTACATTTACTAGAATCATCCGCACGCAGCGCATTGGAACAATTAAAACCTGTTCCGAGTTTTTTTTGCTATGCGTGTCGTAGGCTGCTAGCCAGCATCGCCACGTAAAGGAGTCGGCTAGAATCGCTTGCGACATTCACTTGCGTATACATTGCTCTCTTAGCTTGCATTCAATTCTCAACTTTAACTTCTTGCTATTACGTGCTAGTTTAGTTTGTATTTTCTATTGGTATTTATTTAAATTTCTTTATTTCCTTCTGTGATTATTTTCTCTTCACGTATCTGTGAGTTAAATAAATTTGGACAATTTCTCCACAAAATTTGGATTTTTAATTTTACTCATTTAGTGTAAAATAAATAAGATCATATTAAATAGTGGTATCACATCTCAACCGCTATATCTCTAAAAATTCGGCGGGAAGTGGGGAGCGGGGTGTCTTAATACTACGCTCCTTCTGTATGTACTTTGTTCCATGCGGGATAAAGCGTGAAGCTAAAAAACACGCAAAGATAATCTTAAACACACCCAAAAATAGTTCACGCGAACATATAAATTAACAAAAATAAAATCAATTATAGTAGAATGTATCTCTTTTTCACCCGTAAAATTCACAGATGAGAAAATCCTTTACAAACTCAATGCTGGCTCCAAATAAAAGAGGGTAAGTTTAAAAGAATGTACTTCAAACGGGCCACGCCTCCCCCGTCTTAGGTTTCTCGTTCGACGGCTAAATAAATACGGGACTTCGATCAAATATGGGCTGTGTTGCTATATGTAAAAGTTGTTAGGCAAAATGTTCTGGCGATATAGTGTCTATTTGTTGTTTGTGGTAGTGACTTAGTCGGCTTTTTATATGGTCATTCTATTTAATTTCAAGCTAAAGTTAAGACTCTCAGTTCCCTCCCTACTTTCGCCTCATTTTCAAGACATCGCTTATTGTGTAGCAAAGGTCAACTGCGCTCTTGGTTTTAGTCATTTGTTATCAGAACAGGAAAATGAAATTGGTTTTTCTGAATGAATTTGAGTATTGGATCTGAGCCTACAACGTTATGCTTTTATTTTGATCATTAAAAATATATATGATTATTTCAATTTGAAAGATTTGAAAATGCAATTGCAGATTTTTACAAGAAAAATATTACAAATCTTCATTCTGATAAAGCTTATTAACGGTAAGACACAGTTTTTCATTAAAAAGCAACAAATATATAAGTATAAAACTTATAAAGCAAAAAATACCAGTAGTCAATCACGCAACGTGCACGTAATAACGGCGTATCGCACCCCAGGGTCCAAAATAAAAGAGGATGCAGGCGACCCCTTGCATTTCATCCCCCAGAGTATACGTAGTTTACACAAAATATATTAAACCGACTTTGTCGGGAAAAGGTGACTGCTTTATAGTAGGTATGTGTTTTGTGTTATATTGAATACGAAATGGCTTGAATTGGTTGAAGGAAAAACATGGCAAATTTTTGTAGGTCTACTACCTATTCTTGTGAATATTGCATAAAGCAGGATAGGCAAAGGAACGTAGTGTTAAGACACTCGTTTCTCCCGCTCAACAACAAAATTGTTATTTCTTTTTTTTTGTTATTTCAAATTGGCGCGTTTTGTCTTGTTAAAAAAAATTATAAGTACAAAAATAAATAAGCACATTACGTACCACTTTTAAATAAGTAAGTTTTTTTAATGCAACTCATGTAAGATGGCCCGCGGAGCAAGGGGAATGCAGGCTTAAATATTTAAATTGCAATATTAGACGTGCAAAGGAAACACTGACGCTATCGTTACGTTAACTTTGCATAGGAATAACATGCAAGACACTTGTAGAGCGTTTTCGTAGAAAAGTTTTTTTTTATTTTAAAACAGCTTTTAACCGACTTCAAAGAAAAAGAAGACTTCCAAGCGAGAGTGCTAAATTTCGTAAATGTTACATAATTATGTGAGTATGTTATGAGATTAACTTTTTTGATCTAAAGTTTTCGTAAAAAGCTGTTTATTTGTTTTTGAGATAAACATATGAAAGATTTAGCCGGATATTGTGGTGACATACAAACAATATTTGTCGGTTTAATCTTTTTGAATTTAAACTTTGCAGATATGCCTACGTATCCGGAAATAACTGCTCTAATGAAAATATTGCCTTCTAGAATCTAAATTGATTGTTATCTCGTAATAAAGACAAGTATATAACAATACAGTTCTTTTTGCTAAGAATTCCAACTTTGTAAATAACTAAGAGAAAAAAATCCAACAGAAAATTTAAAATTGTATTTTAAGTAATTTAGAAGGAAGCTAGGAGGGATGCACTATCAAACGCGAAGGAGGGTCGAGTGTAAGGGAGGCAACAATTTGACAGATGCGTGTTCCCCGGAGTCCTACAAAGTGGAGCTGCACGGTAGATCGGTCAAAAACATTCAAACTAAATAGCAAGTAACGTATTACACATTTAAAAACAATGCTTTTTTTAGTTTCACACTGTATCCCAAATATAGCAGGGTAGGCAGAGGGAACCTAGTGGTAAGACACTCCGTTTCAATTAACACACTTCCGTCCTCAATGTTTCACCGTATTCAGGAGGCACCGTGTATTGAGTAGCGGAAAAAGCGAGAAAATGAAAATAATAAAGAGTGGGAATCGAACGCACAACCTGTTGCGTTTACAGTTGCAAGCTTTTGCCTATCCGGCTCCACATTAGTATTTTTTTTTTAAATATATTTGTATATTTTTTCTGAATATCAATACTTCCACTAGGCTTAGATTGAAATATAATTATTTCTAGGTATTTATTTCCCAAGAGTCCAGATATTTGGATTACCTATATTTATATAACTTCTTTAATGTTATTTTAATACTTAGTACAATAACACTATTTTACAATATTTTATACATACTACGGTTTTACAATGTTTTTACTATTCTCTACAATGTTTCTATTCCAGAAAAGGTTATTTTTAGAACGCAATTACGTAAATGTTTCATTTGACAAAAAGAATTTGTATTTTATTCCCTTTTTTTATTCTTATACGTAAAAAGAAGATTGCGCCATTCAGATATTTAAGTGTAGCGTTGTTTTTTCAACGATATTTTTAATA